>BLYE01000021.1:0-545464 GCA_016586335.1 Nitzschia putrida | reverse complement strand
ATCTGACTTATCTGACTTTTCTGACTTATATGACTTTTCTGACTTAACATTGCTTTTCTTGCCGAAGGTACAATGCGCGTCTGAACCGTCATCCTCGACACAAAGACATGCTGGCGTAGTTTCAGGGCTGGTAGGCGTGTCGCAGCGCTAAATCTGTCTATGAAAACGAGTTGGCCTTGCCTACATACTTGCTTTATGACTTTTTACACCATTTCTTCTAAGTGGTCATAAACGAAGGAATTTTGGCTCTGTCCCAGTACCAGGTACTCTAGTACAGTACTAGTAGGACAACAGTAATCGCATTTTCTCAACTACCAAGTTGCGACGCGGAACTTCGAACAAGTTCCCAAACACCGTACTTTTGCACCAACAGAATAATTACTATAGGTAAGTTGTTGGATACGGTACGAGGACGACGCGGCACCTGGTACACTCATTCCTCCCAATTGGTCAACGGAAGTTCCACGATGCAGCTGCTCTACTTCGTACTCGTAGTACTCGTACTGTACTGTACCAGGTACTGTACTTCCTGTGAAACTTTCTCCTTCGAAAGTCCCTCCCGGGAGGTACTGAGATCACCATTCCTTCTGATGGAAGAAATATTATGGTATGTTGGTAATTGCCACCCCAATCTGGGGGAAGTGATGTTTCTGCAGGCATCTTGATTAGCTTCAAACAAGTTCTCAAAGACTGTCGAAAGGGGTCGATAGACCCGTCCAAAGGCAATGATTGTCGATTGTCAGCTCCTTTCTCAGAACCCTTTTTCTGCGTTCTTTTGGTGGTTGAGGCTTGAAGCTTGAGAGTTCATGTCAAGTTGGGATCAAGCGTCTGTACGTCACCTGCCAGAAATTGGCAATCACCAGTTCCACACAAATAATTTGAAGTGCCACATTCTTCCAAAGGGGACCTTTGTTGGAGCATCTATGCATGGGAGTTGCTACTCGTACTTGTTTCTCATTGAAAAGCATCATTATGATTTTCGCAGTAACGGCACTAGTCCTTAATGGAGCTAAGCGGGCCCGTGCTTGGACAGTGTTGCCACACCTGCAAGGGATTCGCCAATGGAATCACCAGCTTTCTAGAATGGGACCACCATCATCACAGGCACCACTGGTGTCACGTCGACTCATGAGCACTACTACTGTCAGCATGACAAGCGACGACACTGTTTCCTCAGCAAAGAAAGACAGCGAGAAACCAGAGGAACGGATCAATTTGCACACAATATCCCTGGTCGATTTGGAGGAGGTACTTCTAAATTGGGGATACCCCAAGTACCGTGCTAAACAAATCAAAGGTTGGGTGCATGATCACGGGGTGACGAGTATCGACGAAATGCAAAACATTCCAAAGAAACTGAAAGAGAAGTTGAGTCAACACTCTGCTATTGGAACCCTGCAATTGGATGGAGAGTTGATTAGCAAGGACGGAACCATCAAACGATCATACCTATTGTCGGATGGCCAAAGAATCGAATCGGTGCTCATGCCATACACAGATGGAAGATACACTGCCTGTATCAGTAGCCAGGCCGGTTGTGCTATGGGGTGTGTGTTTTGTGCTACCGGACAAATGGGTTTTAGTCGACAACTTTCTGCTGGAGAGATCTTTGAGCAGGTTTCTCGGTTCGCCTCGGAGCTTGCTGCACAAGAGAAGGAAGAAAACCGTTCCAAAGGAAATAGCGAATCGAATCAGACACCCAAATCGCATGGCCGAACTACCCGGCTTTCGAACATTGTGTTCATGGGAAGTAAGTAATCCAAGCGCACTGTTCGTTTACAGGTTGAGACTGAGACTGACAAATGATAAACTTTTTTCATTTTCAAAGTGGGAGAGCCTCTAATGAATTACAAAAATGTCAAGGCTGCGATCCATCGGATTCAAAGGGAACTGGGAATTGGACATAGACGAATCACTGTTTCAACGGTAGGCATTCTTCCTAACATAGATCGGTTGGCCGATGAGCTGCCTCAAGTACGCCTGGCCGTCAGTCTTCACTCGGCCAAGGACGAAGAGAGGTCAGCGTTGATGCCTGCGAACAAGAGGTATGGTGGTTTGGACCGGTTGATGCAGCGCCTGCAAGACTACCAGCAAAAGACAGGCAAGCGAATCACTTTGGAGTGGGCTTTGATTGAAAGGAAAAACGACAATGCGGAAGCAGCTCATACGTTAGGGAAACTACTGCGTCAATGGTTGCGGATGGACATGGTTCATATCAATGTGATTCCCTTGAATCCTACCGGGGGTTTTGGAGGAAATCCTTCCAGTCGAGAAAGAGTCGATGCGTTTTGCAAGATTTTGCAGTCAACGTACCATGTAGCCTGTACCCCACGTGTTCGGAGGGGAATCGATATTGATGCTGGATGTGGTCAACTCAAGGCTGAGATCGAGAGACGTCGTCGTATCAACAACCAAGCAAGCGCCGCCCCTTCCGAACCTTCTCAAAATGAATCTCCTTCACGTAACAATGACGAAGATATTGACATTGTTATTCCTGATGATTGGTCACTGGATGACTGGATGCAAAAGATCGAAGAGGAAGAAAGAGAAGAAGGCTACGAAGATCCAACATCCACCCCCTTTCCCTCTAGCAACGAACCCATCGAGCGGGTCTCACAATGATAATACTAGTACTACCAGCCGTATTGCAAGAGATTGGTAGAAACAAACTGACAGTGAATGGTGCATGATGTGGTATTCAAGGAAGTTGACTGGCGCCCAAACATTGTCAAACGATTTCTCTGCTAGTGCCGGTTGTACAAGAGCAGTTTTCAAGTCTATACGGTGGACGTGACAATACATCTAGCAAGGACATAGCTATAGAAGTACCAACCACCATAATATACGTGCCACCCAAAGTAGTGAAACAGTCCCAATGTGTTTTAGCGTGTAGCCCTCCCCTGTAGACCCACATTTCCCCCCAAAACTAACAGTTAGTTCCACTCCATGTCTTCATCTTCATCCCCCTCTTGCCGAAAGTCCATGACATTATTTTCCCTATCCGATACTAGTACTTGATTGGAGGAAGAGAAGGAATGGAACGAATTCATCACTTGCCCTCTGGAAGCTATCGGATCTGCATATCTGCCGTATCCAAGGTCAAATCGGTTGGGCGGGAAAACCTCACATTCCAAAAGCGAACGGAACGGAGACGTGTTGTCATGACGGGGCGTGGATGTCCCATCATCCATCTTGTGTTCATCAAAATCCGAATCCAGTGGAGAGGAACACCCCGAAGTGGGAGGGTTGGTACTTATACTTGTGTCACAGGGAACCACCATTTCATCCCTCATGGGAAGTCCAGCCAGGGGGGTTGTACATATCTTGAGGAGAAAATCCAACAAGTCTACCAAGTGCCGCACGGGAGACCAGTCCTTGTAGACAGCCACATGATCCGGGTAGGTCCCAATAACATCGGTCGTAAACGACGTTGCCGAAGGCGGTGCATCTAGGACGAGAACCTTGGACATCCAGAGATGCTCGGTGCGAAGAATCACAGGAGGCCGGTGTGGATACATGCGTGGTATTTGAATCCACATCCTAGCTAGTTCGGGATGAGAGGAGAATTTCAAATACAAGACCATATGGAGAGGATCTTGGAGATGCAGCTCGGCCTGGAGCACATCTGAATCCGAAAACTGTTGCTCTTTCCACCATCGCGTGACAGTTTCATTGGGGAGAAACGTCGGCGATAAACTGGCGTCCAATTGCTCCAACATTTTCCATCCCAGGGACTCCATGGTCCGTAAATCGCGTTGCAGTCGCAACTCCCCCGGACTACATGACAACCGCACTCGCTTCATACTAGATTGCAGCGTTTGGCAGTCCAGCGTCAAGGGAGACGTTGCTCTGCGTTTCACATGGGAATGCTCCGATGCGTGAAATGTGGCTGAGCCTTCTTCTGACGAGGAACCATAGGAAGTGTCAAAGTCTGAGTAGGTTTTCGATGTTGTTGATTGTGCTGACATTCTCTCACTGCAGCTCTCAACTCTTGTTTGTTCAGCTGAACAATAGCTTGTGGTGCAACCCTGCTATTATTATTTCAGTAGATGTTGTTGTGTTGACAATGGTGCACTCTGCATACCTGGTACTCGTACCGTACTCCCACACGTTTGTACGTAGAGAAACCTACCAGGTACTGACTGTACGGACAGTTGAACGGCATGTGCAGTACAACATAAATAATAATATCTGCAAGCCCACATGCGAGCTACCGTACCAGTACGAGCTCCTCAGACAATAGACAATACCGAATACCAATACATGTTACGTATATATCTACCATACTATCTGTTGGGCCATATTGTTGAAGGTCATAATTTTCCCCGAACAGGCCAGTGACGAGGCATGACACCTCCAAGTTCGCATTTTGGAGGGTAGTTAACGAAATTGAGACTCGAGACTCAGTTGTTGTTGTTGTAGGCCACCAAGGAATACTGCATACATGTGAGTGACTCCTTTCTTCGCATTTTATCCATGAAGAGGTTGCACCCCTACATGAGGCCCGTTCTTATCGAGTACGCTGAGCGCGATATGGGGGGTCACGCCTTTGTGTAGGCGACCTCCGAACACGGGAAAACCACGGCACGGTGGTTAGTGCACCCAAACCTGGCAAATTAATTTCGTATTCGAATATTGGAATATATTTTTGAACCATTTTCAAGGTCCATGATTTATTTTCCCTATTAAACGAGGACACCTACATATAGGCGAGACCCCCGAAAAAGGGCCAAAAATCTCTTCATGGTTATGCCAGGTTGCACGTGATTCTTCCCACTTTCGTGATAAGTATTACTCGTATGTGCCGTTCATCGTGTTTTAGGCTGACTAGACCTTTGTTGATTCGCGTGACAATTTCTCGTTGTTTCAGGATGTAGTTGATCATCACACGACGTGGACATTCCATATTTCGCAGTTTCCTCGTTCAGCTCTAGTACTGCTAGGCACAGTTTAGGTCTCTCCTACAACATCACATGACAAATGACAACAGAATCTTCTGTGCAGGGTTCGGATGATGTTGCCTCCTCCCCTTCGTTTAACTTCATATAACAACGATTGACTCGTGCTGCTGAGCAGAGAGAGGGGACGATTCGGTGCAGAGGAGAAGCCTTGTCTCGCAAGGACTACTACCTAGTACTAACGTCAGTATAAAAGATGATGTTGTGCCTATCAAAGGTGGTTCTCGACGTTCTGAAATATTAAGGGCAGTGCGTGCACCACTTGGCAACAGAAGCACACAAAATCACGTGCCATGATAATGGAGTATACTTTTACATTCAAAACCAAGGAAACAACCACCATGCGAAGAGCTGAACCAACAAACAACCAAGAAGAACTAGTATTGGTGGAACTCATCTGGGCAATGAATGACATGGCAGCAAGGATCGCCGTAACAGAAGAAAAGTATTGCCAGGCTACCAAATTGTTTTCTCGGGCGCTCGCATTGGTACGTCGTATCTTCTTGATGGAGGAAATGGAAAGAGAACACGGTACACGAGCGATGCAGCATAACCCTGCGATAACAGCACTGGAACTTGCTGCTCTCCGACAGGAGTACATCCAAGACCAAGACCAAGGAAGTGGTTCTCAGGATGCACATAGCCATCTCGTTGCCGGTGGCGGCGACATGAGTGAAAATGTGTCAACGTTGTTGGGCAAACCCGACGAGGGAAAGTTCGTGTTCCGCCACTTAATCCTGAGTCATCAACAAGCCATCGCTCAAAACACAAGCCTCCTGGAAACGTGTTCGTTCACTCTAATGTACAACATGGCAATCTGTCTTCACTTGCACTCTATCAGCTTGTCCGAAAACAATGACTCGCAACAAAAAGGAAACCATTCGGCTGTAGCAACATGGATGAAATCATTGAGACTCTATGAATTGGCTCATGAAATGCAGATTATGTCTGAAGGGGTCGAGGTTCCGCACGTGTACGTGTGTGCCATTCTGAACAATATGGCACATGTGCATTCGAGATTGGGCAACGTGGCTGCCTCCCAACAGTGTCACTCCTGCTTACTGAGCGTCCTCATGTACTATGTAGCGGCAAGGAGGAGTTACAGCGAGGATAATGTAACTTCATCTACGGAGTTGATGGAATTGTATTTGCCAAAGTTCTTCGGGGCTGTGTCACAAATCGCTTCTTGTGACTCCACTACCACCGCGGAAGCTGCGTGATACACTTCTGTTCATGCTTGGCACTTGATAAAATCGATAGATGCTTTTCTAGCAATCTATCTGCTTGGTACATTTGCATGATAATCGACAAGACCTCACGTTTGTTTCATCCTCATACAGTGCGAAGTGCGGGTTGTACGGTATCGTATTATTGCATGTCGCCGTCCATGCTGCTGCTCTGACTGGCATCATCTCTAATCTAGTACGTACCAGTGGTATGTTACTATTAGACTCGTGAAGGGTTCGGGATTTAGCACGACTTCGTACTTTTATTGTCTGTCAGATAAATCTCTTTTGTCGTTTCGATTCTGATCATGCCAGCGGATATGAAGTCGATTTATTGAATCTGCTCTTAAGTAAGTGTAGAAGGGTGCCGGAAATGACGAAATAATGACCCTTTCACTTCAACCGAACTCGCGACATTCTCTATTTAGTTTTTGGTCCAGCAGCTACCAGTAGTACTACCTCTAGGTACCTGTCAGTTGGAAGAGGAGCAGTATCTGCCTTACTAAGATCTTCTTACATCGCCGCACGTATACTCCTTCCTGGCACGAGCACATCATCATCTTCTTCTATCGACTCACACTAATTTCCTCACCACCCGTATCATCAGAAACCTTGCAACATGCCGGTTCCAGAAACTACCAAGACTCTCATACAAGAACTGAACGATCAGGGAGCTGAGCTCTTCCTGGAAGGTGCCTACTCTGAGGCCATTTATTTATATTGCAAAGGATTGGCGATTGTCAAAGGATTATGCAAAGAAAAGGATTCAATCGATGCGTCGTCTGTTCTTGATGTCGAGAGCCCACGAAGAACCTCACTATTGTCGTCGACCCAATACATGTCGAATCCTGTCATTTCCAAACCTGTTGGACGACGACTCCCAACGTCAACGACAGAGGAGCTTCTCGTCAATGGTTCTTGTTTGTCGAAGCGTCCTAGCACTAGCTACCCAGCACAACAACAAAGCGCAGTACCAGGACGAGTGCAGTCGTCTTTTCTGTTTTGGCACCCCATGCTTAGTTCTTGTCTTGCAGGTTGTACTTCGGATAATATGTTCCTGGAAACTGCTTGCTTCTCATTTGTTTATAATATGGCAATCAGTCACCATCTGCGCTCGGGGCCGTTGCCTGGTTCAGCATCCGGCGCCTCGAACAATGTACACGGTGACGCCCGAGTGGCCTCTGCACTATACGATCTGGCATTTCAAATGGCAACATCAGACCAGACAGCAGTTCCGCTGGTTTATTCATGTGCAGTGTTGAACAATGCGGCGCAATTGCACCGTCGATTGAACAACTGGAGAGAATCGCATCACCACTTGGCGACGTTGTTAGGATTTCTCTTCTATTGCGTCGATGCAAATCAGAGACATGAAAACTCTGACAATACATCCTTGGAGTTATTGCGAACGTACCTACCGCACTTCTTTGGGGCTGTCTCTCACTTCATCCTTGAAGATCCCACGGCCAATGCGGCTTAGATACACTTTGCATATCACCCTACTACTAGTTATTGTATGTTAGCTTCACCCATCTGTGGCATAATTTCTCTAGAAGTACTACTACTAGGAAAATGAAGCTCTAATAATTTGCTATCGATGGCAACCTGGTTTGCTCAAGTAAAATCAAGAACGCCGATTGATTCATCATCATCATCAAGTACGTACTGAAATCTAGAAAGGCACACGTAGGGTGAGAAGCTGTGGAGGAAACTCATTGCAACTCTAGCTAGCTACTCCTAGCGAGAGAGCCCGTTGAACTTCTCAACACTTTATTTCCCTTTCAGCTTCCCGGTATGTGGCAGCCAAAGTTCGCGCCATTAATACTGACCAGACTACTTCTTACTTCTGATGTTGGTGACCCGTGACTGGATGGTGGTACATATTTTCAGGTATAAGTCCGTACAACATAGATGTTGTTGTACTACTACTGCCACTTCCGCGGTACCTGGTACTGTACCTACCACCGTGCTTGTACCGCATGATGATGATGATGACGGAGTAGGATGGGCTCGAAGGAGCGCATGTTGTTGCTGGCTGCTGGTTTTCAAAGAACAGGCAAGTTCCAAGAATGACTGAGTGTTTCCGGACGATTCTGGCCATCATGCGGAAGAAGAAGCACTTCGGCGGCCCCTGAACCATTTTTACTATTATAATGAGATCTTGGATTCGAGAAGAGATTCCTTGATTTGGTGATTGAATTCCACTTCCACGCCCGTTGTAGTTCCTGAGTCATTCTTGTAGCAATATTGGAAGGGGTCTTTTCCTTGCAGACGACACCCCTCCTGTCATTGCCAGTGGTACCTGCTTCTCTTGCTACGTGCCTAATCCAGATTTGTTAGAAACTTGCCAACTTGAAGGTCGCTCACCACAGAAATGCTGCAAAAGAACATTGCGCTGCAAAAGAACATTGCGAGAGCCACGAATATGCAAGGACGGAGGAACGCAACGACATTTCCAAACGGGCACCAAGCGACAACAAGTATGAAGCACCTTGTGCAGTCCATGAATGACGAAGGAGTGAGGATTGCTTCAACTGAAGGATCATATCTCGAGGCTATCCAAACGTTCTCACGAGCGCTGACCTTGGTCCGCCGCCTCTTGGCGCTCGACAATGGAACAGAGGTGAACGATGCCATTCATGCTTCTCCCCAACAAAGTGATTCTCAAGGGTCTCCAGCAACTTTGGCAACCTCGAATCCCTCGCCACCAGAGTTTGTAGCACTCCGACGTCCTGAACAAGACCTCGGAAACTACGCTCAGCTTGTTCAGCTTGAGGGGGGCGCTAAGAAAATGACAACCGGAACACAGGCTTCTTCGTCAACCGAAGACGACCACTTCATCTTCTGTCATTTGATCCATAGTCACTCCCTGGTCACAATGCCAAGCAAAAACTTTGCTGACTTGTATTCGTTCACTTTGATATACAACATGGCAGTTTGTCATCATTTGAATACCATTTCATCACGAGGATGCTCCCAGCAAAGGAACAAGGGACATCAAGAGCGTGGGGAAAAGCTGGTTCGGAGATGTGAGACAACGTGGGAAACGACTTTGAAACTATATGAATTGGCTTATGAAATGCAGTTGTCTGACGGAGTTGAGGTCCCACTCGTGTATCTTTGTGCCTTGTTTAACAATATGGCACATGTTCATCTCGAAATGCACAACGACACTGCCTCCCAGCAGTGCCTCGCTGCTTTGTTGAGTAGTCTCATGTACTACGTGGCAGGAGGGAGGCTGTATGACGAGAGAAATGACCCCCCGGGTGCATTAATGAGCACATATCTGTCACATTTCTTTGGCTCTGTTTCCTGCATTGTGTGTTCCGAATCCACTACCGCTGAGGCCGCCTGAAGTGGAAAGGCCCGGCGATACCGTTTTGCGTTTTGAAAAAGTAATTGTACTGCTGTAAGAATATGAGTTTGATTCACGTTACTACCTCTTGTCAGTTCTGTTTTAGTTTCACGTCATTGCTCTCGTGCTTCTAAAATATAGCAGCTCTTCCGACATGATTGTAACTACTAGTAGGAAACTTGAACGACTTCACTCCAACCCAAGTGGGCCCCTGGAGTGCCAAGGATGACGACGCAAAAGCCGTTATGGCAATTCCACTATAGAGCACACCGTGCTGATAACGGAATTAATCATTGAGTTAGTTAGTAGGAAACTTGAAAAGTAAATTCTCGAGTCAAACTCGAGGCTCCGTTGAATTGGACAGAAACTAACAAATTTATGGGTACGAGTAGCAGGAGGATACCACAGCGAGTCAGGTGCAACAATGACAACAAGGCAACTACTTTTAATGAAGGTATCGCCATCGACACAGCATACATACTCATGTTAGTACATGTGGTTGACACATTGTCCTCTTCCCCTATGTCAGTGACTGATAAAACAATGCACATGTTAAGGCGCTTCTTGTACGAGTCCCTAAGTTGTAGCCTGCACTTTCAAGGAAAAGGCCATGGTCCCCAAAGCTGGGCGTTGAGATCGTGGTGTGATGCCATGTTTATTATGAGTATATACTACGCTAGTAGTACTAGTACTATTGAGTTTTACATACTCTCGTATGATACGTTGATACGTTAGTGTAAAGCACCAACAACACGCCAATAACAAAAAAGGAAATCTTCTTCAGAAACTGTGGCTATTCATGCCAACACCGATAGAGGAGTAGCGGGGAAAACCACCGAGAATACAGCGCTCCTTTTGAAACGTTAAGAAGAATGTTTGATCTTAAATAATACTAGTACTAACACATCCATCACTCATCGAAGAATGAAACACGTTGGAGGTGGCAGACTACGTACTGGCACGTATTCCTCCATTCTTCCGATTCAACCGTAGTGGCGGAAAGCCAATGCTGACAGTAAATCCCATTTCCCCATCATCATCAATTCAAACCGACCTCATGACAAATCCTTCAAGCATCAAAGACCTGGTTCAATTACTCAATGACCAAGGAGCTCAACTGATCGTCGAAGGATCATATAGCGAAGCCATTCAACTGAGCTGTTCTGGATTGGCTTTTGTGGTTGAAATCAAAAGGAATGTGTCTTCACCGTCCACGAGGACTTCACACGAAGTGATATCAGCAGAATTGGTGAGAGATTTGAAGCTTGCATCCGACAAATGCATGTCGAGCGATGTTGATGCCAGTGCCGAAAGGATGAAACCAGGGGGGATGGCTTTCTCTCCATCATCTTGTCAGGTATCCATGTCCAGAGAGCATTCGATTTTCACACCCACGCCTTCCCAAATACCAAGCAGAGTCTGTACATCAGCGAAAACCCAACCCTTTCTGTTTCGACATCCCATGTTCTACGATCACTTCAAAGGCACTCCAGATATCCTGTTCCTTGATACCGCTTGCTTCTCGATGGTGTTCAACATGGCGATTTGCCATCACATGAGGGCATGTATGAGTAGCAGAGAAACACTGCCAGAGATGCTTCGAGCTGACGCTTTCGCTGCTCTTGTGTTGTATGATATCGCATTCCAACTGGCAACGTCAGATCAAGCATCTATTCCTCTGGTCTTCTCTTGCGCTGTATTGAATAATGCAGCTCAATTGCAATGGGAGATGAACAATATGAAAGCATACTTGGGGCATACATCGACACTATTGGGATTTCTGTTATATTGCGTTGATACGAATCAACAAGGTCATTGTTGTGATACAAGAGATGAGTCGATAAGACTACTACGAGAAAATCTACCTGAGTTCTTCGGGTCTGTTTCTCATTTGATCCTTTCAACCCAAACAACAGCCAACGCAGCCTAAAGGAAGTCCAGCTGATATATGATATGTTAGTGTTACTGTACTAGTACTGTACTAGAGTAGACGAATAGTTTCTACTTTAGCTAAGAGCTGTACGAGTACCTGGTAGTGTTAGCAAAACAAAATATCATCGTCCATGGCACCAGCAAGTGGAGCGATGAGGTGATTGGTGATTGGTGAATTGGGTACGACCTCGTAGCACTTCACCGATGGACATGGGATGATAGAACACGGCAGGCCACGTTCGTTGTCGTGTTTGAAAATGCATTGCTGGTGTTGTTGAGAAACGACCAAAGTGTTTGTTCTTAAATGATAGCAGAATGTGGTTTCTTGACGTGACACAAATACGTGTGCCACGAGATACATGTACCTGTGAGTGATTTTTGTAATCCCGAAATTGAAATCTTCCCTTAAATACACAACGAATTTGCCAACAATTGATGATGTTGCCTGTGAGTGCTTTCTGCTGCTTTGCTTGTACTAACGTTGTACTACTACTACTAGGTACCGTAGTACCTTCCATGTATGTAGTACGCAACAATAATCATTCCATGAAAAGTTTGATCATAAGTGAAGAATACACTTCCCAGACCTGCGACAAGATTCTAAAGTACGAGGTTCAATTGCGCTTCGCAAAGGGTGGAGCTATTCCTGACAAGAGAACACGCTCACATTATTTCTCACGCCATAAAACTCGAGCAACGCAATTCACAACTACCATGCCTTTCCCCGCAAACACCAAAACACTCATACAAACTTTGAACGATGGTGCAGCTGAGAGTTTCTTCAAGGGATCCTACAGTGATGCATTTTCTCTCTTCCGCCAAGGATTGGGTATTGTCCGAGGCCTCCCCTCAGAGGAAACACAACGACAAACAAGTGGGGCGTGTCACAGTGTCACCCCTCGTTGCAATGAACCAATCTCGCCTAGTACAAGAAAAGTCACAGGCCCTCATTCTATCCCACGTTCCTCTGGTCGTCACTACAAAGGAACCTTCATCGAAACAACTGGAGATCGACCTGTCAATTCCTCGTTATTCACTTTCTTGCATCCAATGTTGAGCAACTCACTCACGAACATCCCAGACGATTGCTTCTTGGAGACAGCGTGTTTCACGTTTGTATTCAACTTGGCCATTTGTTATCACAAACACTCCATCTCGACAAACACTCCACCACAAGTAGCCGCCCAACTCTATGAACTTGCGTTTCAAACGGCCACTTCCAACAAATGCATTGTCCCGTTGGTGTACTTGTGTGCTCTTATGAACAACGCAGCTCAAGTGCAAAGAATGCTGGGCAACATGGAAGGTTCCCAGAAGCAATTGATGTCACTGCTGGGATTTCTCCCCTATTGTGTGGATGTGCACCATCAGCGACTTCATGGTACTACTAGAGGTGACGACGATCAACTATCGATCGACCTACTGGATGAGTTTCTGCCTGCGTTCTTTGGGACCGTCTCTCATTTGATTCTGGAGGGACAACGTACTGCCGATGCTGCCTAAGAAGAAGGTATCGACATTTCCAAGGGACCTGTACCCTTGTGAAACAGCACGTTTGTGGTGCCCAAAATTTGTTTCATAGTAGCACAATATATATTTAGTACGATCAACGATCAGTGTTGTACGCTGCTACTATCGTACTAACGTACTAGTAGGTCATACTCATACAGTGCACTGCACCTAACCAATCTACGGTAGCTAGTAGAGTGTCACGGAGACTTACAAATGACTATAGCTGATGGTAGTCTCCTGGTGGCGGGGGAGCGGGGTTGTACCCATTGGAAGAGAAAGCCATACTAGAAGCTGTTTCTCCAGGGCGGAAGTGGAACTTTCGTCGGTTGCGAAAGGTATGCGCGACTTTTTTGCGAGCCGTTGTATCATCGGCTTCTTCCCAGCCTTCGCCTTCATCTTCTGGTTTGAGGAACCTGCCCCCGGCTCCCTTGACCATATCGACAATCATTTCAGACAGGTTTGCTTTCTCGACCCGTGAACAAGAATCGTACTGCATCATGGTTTGATCCACAAGATTGCGAAACCATGTGTTCCCAGGGTGTTCAACGACACTTTTACCTCGGCCAAACAAAATATCAGAAGGTCGAGGATCCACTCTTCCCGAACTAATGTTGACTGCTGTTTTCCTAGGAGTGATGACGGCTGTAGCCACAGGCATGGAAGCCACTTCTGCAGGTGGAGGAGCAGCCGTTGCTGGAGCCTGCAGTGCCACCGAAAGGGATGGAGGCGGGGGAGGAAGCATGACAGAACTAGCGGCAATGCTGGCCACCACTGTTGGCGGCGTTGGAGCCGCACCCCTTCCGACTGGAGGCAAAACAGAAGGTAGCATAAGGAATCCATGTCCTCCAATTCAACCCTCTTTTCCAACCAAGCATCATGGTTGCTTTTGGAAAGAGTTCCAGATGCATCCACCGGAAGTGTAGACACTGGAATTCCAAAGTCTGCGAGAGCCTCTTGAACCTCCGCATGAGTTCCTGGAGAAAAAAAACAGAGGGTGGGGAGAACGAACGCATTAGCAACATGGCAAATAATGAAGGCAAAGGACCAAAACAAATTATGGTTCTTACCCTTGTGAGATCGAAAGCGGACCATGTGCAATCTGGACAGTTTGCGAATGACGGCAGTGGCCTTTTCATAAGAAAAGGGATCATCGTATGCCAAATGTTGACAAGCCAATCGAATGGGTAGACCGTACCGCAAACGTCCCTGGAGCGTCTCAAAAGAGTCAAGGCCGACGGCATAGGTGACAGACACTACACCATACCGTTGCGCTTCAATGGTCTGGGCCACAGACATGTATACATAAAAACCAGCTCGTTGCTGTGGACAGAAATAAGAGTTGTTGTGGTTGACTGTGAGTACCACAAAACAACAACACAAAAAAGAAGGAAAAATCACCGACAAGGCAAACATAAACATACCATATTGACAATGGACTTGTACTTTCGAAGCCCCAACATCATGGCCACAATAGGTCGGCCAGCGTTGTCCCTGGAGGGACAAACCTGAATACCTCCACTCATGAGAGCTTCTTTGTCGTCTTCGTTGAGATCCTTCAAGGTGATGTCCTTGACTAGATTCTTAGCCCCAAACAAGTCCTTCTTCAGTTCGAAGAAACGGATGATTCGACCGGCAGCGTCATTGGCATCATAGCCATCGACGCGCACAAACATGGCCCGGAGGTCCCAGGAAGCTGCGTAGGAAGGATCCATGGACTGAGCCAACTCGTACGCTGTGCCTTTCTTGCGTTGTTCCAAGATGACTTGCAACTGCGTCAGGCACTGTTCCAGGTGGCAAGTGTCTTCCGCGACGGGATGAACGTTTCCATGAACATCGTCTTCCACTTGTTGACGTTCTATCAGAGTCAACTTGGACATTTCTTCCGCGATTAGGGAATCAACTCCCCGCGGAGACGCTGGGGGATTCACGAGTGATGACGACGTTTGCGCCAGGTTGTGCTCGTCCGCAGCATCTGGACTGCGGTGTTGGGCCGAGTTTCCAGCGTCTTCTGGGTCTGGTGTTTGTGCAGCAGACTCTGCGTCGGACAGAAGACCCACACATGGAAATTCTGGCAAGTGTGGAATGTCGCTCATGGTGAAAACACAAGTTTTCTCGCCCGATGGGACCGCCAGAGAAATGTGAAAATGCCGACGTCGAAAAAACACCATCCGAACACGTTTTTTTCGCCCCGGACACTTCTACGTACGCAGCTCTGTACAAATCCTACTCAGCTTCACCCGCGGTAGCGACCTTCCAACCTGCGGGGGCGAAGGAAAGAACCTCCTTCGGTTCTTCCGGCCTTCTGCGACACAGGGTATCCAAAATAGATACCTCGTCAACGTCTGACCTCTGTCGTCACTTGCACTATCGCGCCGGCCCTCATTTGAATTTGGGATGTGTGACGACGACGATATTCATTGGAGTCGAGAGACTCGAAGCACGCGGAAGGGACCTGGAAGTCTACCCATGGACACGCCAAAAATAATCACATCCAGCTTTTTAGCATCCAGGATTCAAACGTTGTTTTTCCTGTGCTGTTGTTGTTGTTGTTGCTGCTGCTGCCGTTTGATTGAGATTGGTTCCCAGGTAGTTCCAAGGTAGTTCCAAGGGGAAGATTGAACAACTGGCTTGTTCATGAGTCATCGTCCAGGAGGCAAGGTGGTCAATCCGTACGCTTCTCGGTCCACAACCGTCAAAAACTCCACTTCGAAACTACCAGTAGTGTCAAACAATACCAATACTGCAGGATCCGGGACGGCCGGCACTTTGACACAGGAGCCTACACTACCAGTATCCTCAGTACAACGAGTACCCATTGCCTCCACCTGTCGTCCCTCCAATCCCTATCAGAGAGCTTCCGCGGCACTTCCACAAAATGTCATCCTTCCATCCGAGCCCAAAACTGTAAATGTCGTTGTTGCGACACCAAAGGCAACAGAAACGGCAGAAGTGGCTCCACCCGTCGTCCCTCCACTTCGACCAAGAAACTACAACGATGCGAGCTCCATAATCGCAATTCCTCCAAAATCAATAGCTCGGCCTACTTCTTGGGAACCACCTCGCAAATTGGCAAGGATCCACTCTCATGATTCGCAGGCAACGGCAATCTCGTCTGGAACGAGTGCGAGTACGAGTGCGAATGCACCGGTGGTGCAGAGTCACCCCATCCACAACACCAGCTCTGCTGCATTACCCCACAATAGTAATAATACCAACGACAAAAAGGAGTCACAAGGCCCAGAACTCCCAGAGAACCCAAACTTCCCAAAGAGATTTCGTTTGATCCGCAGTCCATACTTCCCATCAAGGACGACTACAGACTTTTACTAACCAAGAATGCAGAAATCAATCAGCCTCTCTTGAATGGTTGGACGTTATATCCGCATCAAAAACGAGCTATTTTGAAAGGGTTGATGAAACGGAGACTCATTCTAGCTTTGGATAGTACGTTTTTTGTTGTGTTGGCGGCTTGCGCCTTGGTTTGAGCACAATGGTCCCTGCAGCGACGCCGCGATGACTCACACTTCCTTTTGTTTGAAGTGGGATTTGGGGAAAACATTGATTGGTTGCGTTTGGTCCAAAGCGTTCCAGCGATCGTATCCAGCGTTGAAAGTTATTGTGATTTGTCCTGTTTCTCTCAAGGGGGAGTGGAAAAGAACGGCAGAGGAAGCTACAGGGTTGGCGGTGGAGGAGGAGGTGACTAAATCAAAGAAGAAAGCCAAAGGTGTTGCCAATGATGGTGATGATGAATCATCCTCTCTCCGGCTCTCTATTCATTCGTGGAGTAAGATTCCCACAACGATTCCTCCCAATGCCCGACACTTTGTAGTTGTTTGCGATGAAGCCCATATGATGCAATCCATGATGAGTGCCCGAACTAAGAGTACACTAAAACTTGTCAAAGATCGCCGATGTGTTGGTGTTCTCTTGTTGACAGGGACACCCATGAAGAATGGAAATCCTTCCAACTTGTTTCCTCTCCTTCGAGGAGTCCAGCATCCATTGGGACGGCATCAACGTGCTTTTGAACAGCACTTTTGCAACGGGCATTTTGCAGATTTTGGACAAGGCCAAGTGTGGTATGCTAACGGGAAGACCAATCTGAAACAGTTGCATCGACTGATTGGAAGCAACTTGCTACATTTGACTAAAGAGGAATGCTTAGATGCAATGCCACCCATGAAGCGGGAGACCAGAAATGTACCAATCAGCGCTCGTTGCCAATCAAAGTATGTTTCGGCAGTCAAGGATCTTGCCAAGCTTCGCGAAGCCATGCGAACGAACGATAGTCTTGATTCCAATGCTATGTTGGGGGCTTTTCAGAATCTCCGTGTCCAGTGTGCGTTTGCCAAGGTTCAGGCAACCGTAGAGTTGGCCAAGTCGATTCTGGAAACTACCGAGCCCGCTGTGGTAATTTTCACGAGTTTTGCACAAGCAGCGAAAGCAATCCATAAGCAGCTGGCTGATTTGGGTTGGGAAGGATCCCTGTTGACAGGGGAGACACCGCCGCAAAAACGACAAGGCTTGGTGGACAATTTCCAAGTAAGTGTGTGGTATCGTTAAAGTTGAGGGTGGATATCAGCCGACGTTGAGCTCTTCTAACTTTTCTTTCTCATGAACCGCTTGGTTACCGAAGAATGGACTGTCCCCAGTATTTGTGTCGACATTTGGTGCCGGAGGAGTAGGAATCACGCTAACGGCGGCATGTACACTAATATCGTTGGACAGACCCTGGACTCCAGGTGAAATGATGCAAGCGGAAGACCGAATTCGGCGTATTGGGCAAACCAAGCCAACACGGTCCATACGGATGTCAGCTTTCGAATTAGATACTCAAGTCGATGCAATGTTAACAGAAAAGGCACATGCCACCAAAGCCGTTCTGGCAGATTCAAGTATTATCGGCGCAGGAATGTCATCGACCGGAATCAACGTTGACAAACTTCTTTTGTCGTTGCTATCTGGGGCAACTTGAACTTTTGTTTGATGATGAGGCCAAACAACATCGCTTCCACTGTCGCCTACCAAGCAATTTCTGTTTTTCACCAGCCAAATATCAGAACAGATCAAACTGTGCCAAAAACAATAGTACCATTGTGTGACCTCCAAACGGTGATTCGAAAATAGAACTTCATCACAAGCACAATAGAATACAGGTTATGACATTCCTGTAGAAGGATTTCAAAGTTCACAATCAATACTATTCACATCAAATGTTCGTAGGTATTGTTTGTCCACTTCATCAAAAACCAGTACTGTACGATTAATCCATGAAGAAAAATAGTTTCAGTCAGCGATAATGACCCAATGATACGAAAGGCAAGATAGGTGCTTTTGAAGTGACCTATTTATTTTGTTTCCTCCCATGTCTATTTTGGGGAATGATGATGTGACGGGGTTTCGATTTTTGTGTGAACGACAATGATCGCACGTTGCCGGGTACGTACTCCTACCCCATAACCTATAACCTCAGGGAGTGCGATCATCGACCCACCGCAGCAGTCCGCAGCTCGTGCTCCTCCGAGAACTTTTGAGATTTCTCGAGAAGGAATACGCGACGAGGTGGTCGCTGAAGGTTGTGGTCGCTCTGAGAGTGGTGATGGGAAAGCCTCACAAAATTTCAAATTCGGCCGGCGCGGCCGAACTAGGACGTATCCGATGAGGTGAAGGTGTTACACCTTTTCAAGCATCGACTATCCATCCCGAGGATGAACATAAACTCGGTAACTAGGTGACCACACCGGGCGGCCTTGATTCCCAACACCTCACATGAGCCTCACTTTTGTGAGGCATATACCTCTCCACTTAAAGACTGTTGGCGCCCCACCCCACCTACCTCCCCGTAGCCCCAGTACTGAAAGGGATCCATTCTATTCGCTGTGCGCCTCCGCACGCCAAGCTCCACCGGTATTCGTAGACGCCGCCCCACAGGTTGGCATTTTCACATTTCTCTCACCAAACCACCTCGAGAAACGTCTTCGTTCACAATGAGTACGGTACCGCAGCTCCCAGAATTTCCTTGTAATCGGTCTATTGACGACCACAGATACAGATGTGAGCTCGGCAGCTCCGGACGACGCCATTGACTTCATCGACCTTGACGACATCGAAGCTGCGGAGCACGATGTGATGGAGATGCGATTCGTGAATCCCCCGCCCTCGCCAAGAGGCGTTGATTCACTAGTTGCCGAAGAGTTTGACCAAGTTGACTCTAGGTGAGCGCCAAAAAATGGAGGAAGATGTGCATGGCATTGTGCACCACATCACCGAGAACTCGACCCTCCTGGAAGAATGCTTGGCACAGCTCGAGATGATCCTGGAAGAGCGCAAGGCTGGGACAGCCTACGAGATTGCTCAAGCCATGGACCGTTCCTACACATCTGCTCGCGACCTTCGCGAGATGTTTGTGAGAGTGGACAGCTACGATGCCAACGAATCTGCCGGGCGGATCATCCGGTTCTTTGAGTTGAAGAAGGATTTGTTTGGAGTTTCGAACCTCGTGAAGGACATCACGTTGAAGGACTTGAACGAGGACGACATGGATGCCTTGATGAGTGGTGGCATCCAAGTATGTTCCGACAAGGACAATGGAGGCCGTCCGATTGTGGCCATGATGCTTGGGCTTCGCAGATACAAGTCGATTGTGAACATGGTACGTTCAGTTTCTTGCTTGTTGTTCTTAAGATGCATGATTCCTGGTTGGTGTGTTGTTGCGATTGCTCTGCACTTTTCGTGTATGTCATTTTTTTTTCACTATCTAACATGAATTTTCGTTGTCCTGTGTTTTTTGGGGGCGGGGAACCACACTTGTTGTCGATCATTATCCAATTCTGCCTTGTTGTCATATAATTGCATGATTTCGCTTTTATTCGTCAATAGCAACGGGCAGGGTTCTATGTCTACATGACTGTGGCCAAGACCATCGAGGCCCAACTCTATGGTGTGGTTTCTGTCACCTATGCCGTTGGCCTCGACTCTTTTGAAACACTCCAAGGTCGCTTGCGCTATGGTCTACCCATTCGATTGGCTTGTCAACATTTGGCGTACGATGATCCGTTCTGTTATGAGAAGGCGGCTTTGGTCATTCGTAAGCTGTCCAGACTCCATATGGTTCGATTCCGGTCTCACAAGGGTACTCATGCAGAAGTTCAACATGCGTTGTCGGCGTTTGGAATTCCACCCAGTACGTTGCCAGTCGACGCCTCTGGAACCTTGAGGACTGACCAACATCACGTGTGGTTGGAGCGATGCGTGCAAGTGGAAGAGTTGAGCTCATTGATGCCGATGTTGGCGGACATGCCTACTTTTCCCGAATTGCCAGATCTTTCGGACCTTGTGGTTCCCCAGTTGTGCTTCGATCATGGAATCAAAACGTCTGATAGCAACGTCAATGATGTTGCACCGATGAATGAGCAATCACAAGTACAGGCACAGCAGCAGCAATCAGAATCACAATCGTCGCCTGTAGTCAGTCCTCCTGCAACGCCAACTCACGAGCAACGCAGCCTCAGCCCCAGTACCAGCTGCACTGATGATTCCTTGTCCGAGACCAGTAGTGTGACTATGTCTCCGCAACCATCATCGCCGCTGTTGCCCCGAGAGGTTGAAGATACTAGCACCATGACGTCGTCAGCAGGAGCACCCACGAGCAACACTGGCACGCCTCTCCCTGCAACGTCGGTGCCAGTGCCAGTGCCAATGCCAGCACCAGTGTTGATGCCAGTGACACTTCAACCCCTGAACCTCCAACTTCCCATGTCTCAGTTCTCAGCCACCTCGATTAGTGCCCGATTGGCGAGTATTGCCAGCAGCAAGGCAGCAGCGAAGAAGCGCATGATGCCTGTGGCTGTGAAGGAAGTGGATCCTCGACCGACTGACATTTTGTTCGGTCGGGGTAAGAGTGTGGTGGAGCATCCCGGCAACGCTTGGTTCCGCACTTTGGTGGACCAGACGATGACTCGTTACGAGGCCTGTACGAGGATGGAGAAGGCAGCGCTGGCGGAGATGATTGTGGAAATGGTGAAGAATGCGGGTGGTCGCTTTTTGAAGCCCGAAGACGACGGCGACTGCTGGGAAGAAGCCGACGACCACACGGCCAGGAAGAAGGTGGCCCACACGTTCCGCAATCGTCGGAAGTTCACGGGGCCAGGAGCTGGAAATGGCAATGGGAATGGAGGAGGTATGGGGCCAACACCCGGTCCTGTGGTAGTATCCTCGAGCAGTGCTGGTGTCAACCTTTGAAGAGAACGAAGAACGGAATTTCAACCTCAAGGCTTGACTTCGCTCAGAAAGTACGAAATTGCGCCTCCACTGAGGTGGTGCTGCTGCATTTATTCTTCTGCATGTGCATGTGTTGGTAACAATTTGAATAGGAACACTGTATGGAAACTACAACAGACGCAACGTAGTAGCTCGGCAGTCCAGGACTTGCAGGGACGTTGAGAGCAAAATATCACTGTTTAGTAGGATGTCCTCTACAAATAGTATCACTTTGTTGCATTACCAGGTACTGTCGCAAACTGTGAATCTCAAACAAGAAGAGTGGCTGCCTCACAATGAAGGTGTTTAAAAGCGACTCGATCGAATGCATCAGGAAAATTTGTTTCAGTCAGCGATAATGACCCAATGATACGAAAGGCAAGATAGGTGCTTTTGAAGTGACCTATTTATTTTGTTTCCTCCCATGTCTATTTTGGGGAATGATGATGTGACGGGGTTTCGATTTTTGTGTGAACGACAATGATCGCACGTTGCCGGGTACGTACTCCTACCCCATAACCTATAACCTCAGGGAGTGCGATCATCGACCCACCGCAGCAGTCCGCAGCTCGTGCTCCTCCGAGAACTTTTGAGATTTCTCGAGAAGGAATACGCGACGAGGTGGTCGCTGAAGGTTGTGGTCGCTCTGAGATTGGTGATGGGAAAGCCTCACAAAATTTCAAATTCGGCCGGCGCGGCCGAACTAGGACGTATCCGATGAGGTGAAGGTGTTACACCTTTTCAAGCATCGACTATCCATCCCGAGGATGAACATAAACTCGGTAACTAGGTGACCACACCGGGCGGCCTTGATTCCCAACACCTCACATGAGCCTCACTTTTGTGAGGCATATACCTCTCCACTTAAAGACTGTTGGCGCCCCACCCCACCTACCTCCCCGTAGCCCCAGTACTGAAAGGGATCCATTCTATTCGCTGTGCGCCTCCGCACGCCAAGCTCCACCGGTATTCGTAGACGCCGCCCCACAGGTTGGCATTTTCACATTTCTCTCACCAAACCACCTCGAGAAACGTCTTCGTTCACAATGAGTACGGTACCGCAGCTCCCAGAATTTCCTTGTATCGGTCTATTGACGACCACAGATACAGATGTGAGCTCGGCAGCTCCGGACGACGCCATTGACTTCATCGACCTTGACGACATCGAAGCTGCGGAGCACGATGTGATGGAGATGCGATTCGTGAATCCCCCGCCCTCGCCAAGAGGCGTTGATTCACTAGTTGCCGAAGAGTTGACCAAGTTGACTCTAGGTGAGCGCCAAAAAATGGAGGAAGATGTGCATGGCATTGTGCACCACATCACCGAGAACTCGACCCTCCTGGAAGAATGCTTGGCACAGCTCGAGATGATCCTGGAAGAGCGCAAGGCTGGGACAGCCTACGAGATTGCTCAAGCCATGGACCGTTCCTACACATCTGCTCGCGACCTTCGCGAGATGTTTGTGAGAGTGGACAGCTACGATGCCAACGAATCTGCCGGGCGGATCATCCGGTTCTTTGAGTTGAAGAAGGATTTGTTTGGAGTTTCGAACCTCGTGAAGGACATCACGTTGAAGGACTTGAACGAGGACGACATGGATGCCTTGATGAGTGGTGGCATCCAAGTATGTTCCGACAAGGACAATGGAGGCCGTCCGATTGTGGCCATGATGCTTGGGCTTCGCAGATACAAGTCGATTGTGAACATGGTACGTTCAGTTTCTTGCTTGTTGTTCTTAAGATGCATGATTCCTGGTTGGTGTGTTGTTGCGATTGCTCTGCACTTTTCGTGTATGTCATTTTTTTTCACTATCTAACATGAATTTTCGTTGTCCTGTGTTTTTTGGGGGGCGGGGAACCACACTTGTTGTCGATCATTATCCAATTCTGCCTTGTTGTCATATAATTGCATGATTTCGCTTTTATTCGTCAATAGCAACGGGCAGGGTTCTATGTCTACATGACTGTGGCCAAGACCATCGAGGCCCAACTCTATGGTGTGGTTTCTGTCACCTATGCCGTTGGCCTCGACTCTTTTGAAACACTCCAAGGTCGCTTGCGCTATGGTCTACCCATTCGATTGGCTTGTCAACATTTGGCGTACGATGATCCGTTCTGTTATGAGAAGGCGGCTTTGGTCATTCGTAAGCTGTCCAGACTCCATATGGTTCGATTCCGGTCTCACAAGGGTACTCATGCAGAAGTTCAACATGCGTTGTCGGCGTTTGGAATTCCACCCAGTACGTTGCCAGTCGACGCCTCTGGAACCTTGAGGACTGACCAACATCACGTGTGGTTGGAGCGATGCGTGCAAGTGGAAGAGTTGAGCTCATTGATGCCGATGTTGGCGGACATGCCTACTTTTCCCGAATTGCCAGATCTTTCGGACCTTGTGGTTCCCCAGTTGTGCTTCGATCATGGAATCAAAACGTCTGATAGCAACGTCAATGATGTTGCACCGATGAATGAGCAATCACAAGTACAGGCACAGCAGCAGCAATCAGAATCACAATCGTCGCCTGTAGTCAGTCCTCCTGCAACGCCAACTCACGAGCAACGCAGCCTCAGCCCCAGTACCAGCTGCACTGATGATTCCTTGTCCGAGACCAGTAGTGTGACTATGTCTCCGCAACCATCATCGCCGCTGTTGCCCCGAGAGGTTGAAGATACTAGCACCATGACGTCGTCAGCAGGAGCACCCACGAGCAACACTGGCACGCCTCTCCCTGCAACGTCGGTGCCAGTGCCAGTGCCAATGCCAGCACCAGTGTTGATGCCAGTGACACTTCAACCCCTGAACCTCCAACTTCCCATGTCTCAGTTCTCAGCCACCTCGATTAGTGCCCGATTGGCGAGTATTGCCAGCAGCAAGGCAGCAGCGAAGAAGCGCATGATGCCTGTGGCTGTGAAGGAAGTGGATCCTCGACCGACTGACATTTTGTTCGGTCGGGGTAAGAGTGTGGTGGAGCATCCCGGCAACGCTTGGTTCCGCACTTTGGTGGACCAGACGATGACTCGTTACGAGGCCTGTACGAGGATGGAGAAGGCAGCGCTGGCGGAGATGATTGTGGAAATGGTGAAGAATGCGGGTGGTCGCTTTTTGAAGCCCGAAGACGACGGCGACTGCTGGGAAGAAGCCGACGACCACACGGCCAGGAAGAAGGTGGCCCACACGTTCCGCAATCGTCGGAAGTTCACGGGGCCAGGAGCTGGAAATGGCAATGGGAATGGAGGAGGTATGGGGCCAACACCCGGTCCTGTGGTAGTATCCTCGAGCAGTGCTGGTGTCAACCTTTGAAGAGAACGAAGAACGGAATTTCAACCTCAAGGCTTGACTTCGCTCAGAAAGTACGAAATTGCGCCTCCACTGAGGTGGTGCTGCTGCATTTATTCTTCTGCATGTGCATGTGTTGGTAACAATTTGAATAGGAACACTGTATGGAAACTACAACAGACGCAACGTAGTAGCTCGGCAGTCCAGGACTTGCAGGGACGTTGAGAGCAAAATATCACTGTTTAGTAGGATGTCCTCTACAAATAGTATCACTTTGTTGCATTACCAGGTACTGTGAATCTCAAACAAGAAGAGTGGCTGCCTCACAATGAAGGTGTTTAAAAGCGACTCGATCGAATGCATCAGGAAAATTTGTTTCAGTCAGCGATAATGACCCAATGATACGAAAGGCAAGATAGGTGCTTTTGAAGTGACCTATTTATTTTGTTTCCTCCCATGTCTATTTTGGGGAATGATGATGTGACGGGGTTTCGATTTTTGTGTGAACGACAATGATCGCACGTTGCCGGGTACGTACTCCTACCCCATAACCTATAACCTCTCTCAGGGAGTGCGATCATCGACCCACCGCAGCAGTCCGCAGCTCGTGCTCCTCCGAGATTTCTCGAGAAGAAATACGCGACGAGGTGGTCGCTGAAGGTTGTGGTCGCTCTGAGATTGGTGATGGGAAAGCCTCACAAAATTTCAAATTCGGCCGGCGCGGCCGAACTAGGACGTATCCGATGAGGTGAAGGTGTTACACCTTTTCAAGCATCGACTATCCATCCCGAGGATGAACATAAACTCGGTAACTAGGTGACCACACCGGGCGGCCTTGATTCCCAACACCTCACATGAGCCTCACTTTTGTGAGGCATATACCTCTCCACTTAAAGACTGTTGGCGCCCCACCCCACCTACCTCCCCGTAGCCCCAGTACTGAAAGGGATCCATTCTATTCGCTGTGCGCCTCCGCACGCCAAGCTCCACCGGTATTCGTAGACGCCGCCCCACAGGTTGGCATTTTCACATTTCTCTCACCAAACCACCTCGAGAAACGTCTTCGTTCACAATGAGTACGGTACCGCAGCTCCCAGAATTTCCTTGTATCGGTCTATTGACGACCACAGATACAGATGTGAGCTCGGCAGCTCCGGACGACGCCATTGACTTCATCGACCTTGACGACATCGAAGCTGCGGAGCACGATGTGATGGAGATGCGATTCGTGAATCCCCCGCCCCTCGCCAAGAGGCGTTGATTCACTAGTTGCCGAAGAGTTGACCAAGTTGACTCTAGGTGAGCGCCAAAAAATGGAGGAAGATGTGCATGGCATTGTGCACCACATTACCGAGAACTCGACCCTCCTGGAAGAATGCTTGGCACAGCTCGAGATGATCCTGGAAGAGCGCAAGGCTGGGACAGCCTACGAGATTGCTCAAGCCATGGACCGTTCCTACACATCTGCTCGCGACCTTCGCGAGATGTTTGTGAGAGTGGACAGCTACGATGCCAACGAATCTGCCGGGCGGATCATCCGGTTCTTTGAGTTGAAGAAGGATTTGTTTGGAGTTTCGAACCTCGTGAAGGACATCACGTTGAAGGACTTGAACGAGGACGACATGGATGCCTTGATGAGTGGTGGCATCCAAGTATGTTCCGACAAGGACAATGGAGGCCGTCCGATTGTGGCCATGATGCTTGGGCTTCGCAGATACAAGTCGATTGTGAACATGGTACGTTCAGTTTCTTGCTTGTTGTTCTTAAGATGCATGATTCCTGGTTGGTGTGTTGTTGCGATTGCTCTGCATTTTTCGTGTATGTCATTTTTTTTTCACTATCTAACATGAATTTTCGTTGTCCTGTGTTTTTTGGGGGGCGGGGAACCACACTTGTTGTCGATCATTATCCAATTCTGCCTTGTTGTCATATAATTGCATGATTTCGCTTTTATTCGTCAATAGCAACGGGCAGGGTTCTATGTCTACATGACTGTGGCCAAGACCATCGAGGCCCAACTCTATGGTGTGGTTTCTGTCACCTATGCCGTTGGCCTCGACTCTTTTGAAACACTCCAAGGTCGCTTGCGCTATGGTCTACCCATTCGATTGGCTTGTCAACATTTGGCGTACGATGATCCGTTCTGTTATGAGAAGGCGGCTTTGGTCATTCGTAAGCTGTCCAGACTCCATATGGTTCGATTCCGGTCTCACAAGGGTACTCATGCAGAAGTTCAACATGCGTTGTCGGCGTTTGGAATTCCACCCAGTACGTTGCCAGTCGACGCCTCTGGAACCTTGAGGACTGACCAACATCACGTGTGGTTGGAGCGATGCGTGCAAGTGGAAGAGTTGAGCTCATTGATGCCGATGTTGGCGGACATGCCTACTTTTCCCGAATTGCCAGATCTTTCGGACCTTGTGGTTCCCCAGTTGTGCTTCGATCATGGAATCAAAACGTCTGATAGCAACGTCAATGTTGTTGCACCGATGAATGAGCAATCACAAGTACAGGCACAGCAGCAGCAATCAGAATCACAATCGTCGCCTGTAGTCAGTCCTCCTGCAACGCCAACTCACGAGCAACGCAGCCTCAGCCCTAGTACCAGCTGCACTGATGATTCCTTGTCCGAGACCAGTAGTGTGACTATGTCTCCGCAACCATCATCGCCGCTGTTGCCCCGAGAGGTTGAAGATACTAGCACCATGACGTCGTCAGCAGGAGCACCCACGAGCAACACTGGCACGCCTCTCCCTGCAACGTCGGTGCCAGTGCCAGTGCCAATGCCAGCACCAGTGTTGATGCCAGTGACACTTCAACCCCTGAACCTCCAACTTCCCATGTCTCAGTTCTCAGCCACCTCGATTAGTGCCCGATTGGCGAGTATTGCCAGCAGCAAGGCAGCAGCGAAGAAGCGCATGATGCCTGTGGCTGTGAAGGAAGTGGATCCTCGACCGACTGACATTTTGTTCGGTCGGGGTAAGAGTGTGGTGGAGCATCCCGGCAACGCTTGGTTCCGCACTTTGGTGGACCAGACGATGACTCGTTACGAGGCCTGTACGAGGATGGAGAAGGCAGCGCTGGCGGAGATGATTGTGGAAATGGTGAAGAATGCGGGTGGTCGCTTTTTGAAGCCCGAAGACGACGGCGACTGCTGGGAAGAAGCCGACGACCACACGGCCAGGAAGAAGGTGGCCCACACGTTCCGCAATCGTCGGAAGTTCACGGGGCCAGGAGCTGGAAATGGCAATGGGAATGGAGGAGGTATGGGGCCAACACCCGGTCCTGTGGTAGTATCCTCGAGCAGTGCTGGTGTCAACCTTTGAGGAGAACGAAGAACGGGATTTCAACCTCAAGGCTTGACTTCGCTCAGAAAGTACGAAATTGCGCCTCCACTGAGGTGGTGCTGCTGCATTTATTCTTCTGCATGTGCATGTGTTGGTAACAATTTGAATAGGAACACTGTATGGAAACTACAGCAGACGCAACGTAGTAGCTCGGCAGTCCAGGACTTGCAGGGACGTTGAGAGCATAATATCACTGTTTAGTAGGATGTCCTCTACAAATAGTATCACTTTGTTGCATTACCAGGTACTGTCGCAAACTGTGAATCTCAAACAAGAAGAGTGGCTGCCTCACAATGAAGGTGTTTAAAAGCGACTCGATCGAATGCATCAGGAAAATTTGTTTCAGTCAGCGATAATGACCCAATGATACGAAAGGCAAGATAGGTGCTTTTGAAGTGACCTATTTATTTTGTTTCCTCCCATGTCTATTTTGGGGAATGATGATGTGACGGGGTTTCGATTTTTGTGTGAACGACAATGATCGCACGTTGCCGGGTACGTACTCCTACCCCATAACCTATAACCTCAGGGAGTGCGATCATCGACCCACCGCAGCAGTCCGCAGCTCGTGCTCCTCCGAGAACTTTTGAGATTTCTCGAGAAGGAATACGCGACGAGGTGGTCGCTGAAGGTTGTGGTCGCTCTGAGATTGGTGATGGGAAAGCCTCACAAAATTTCAAATTCGGCCGGCGCGGCCGAACTAGGACGTATCCGATGAGGTGAAGGTGTTACACCTTTTCAAGCATCGACTATCCATCCCGAGGATGAACATAAACTCGGTAACTAGGTGACCACACCGGGCGGCCTTGATTCCCAACACCTCACATGAGCCTCACTTTTGTGAGGCATATACCTCTCCACTTAAAGACTGTTGGCGCCCCACCCCACCTACCTCCCCGTAGCCCCAGTACTGAAAGGGATCCATTCTATTCGCTGTGCGCCTCCGCACGCCAAGCTCCACCGGTATTCGTAGACGCCGCCCCACAGGTTGGCATTTTCACATTTCTCTCACCAAACCACCTCGAGAAACGTCTTCGTTCACAATGAGTACGGTACCGCAGCTCCCAGAATTTCCTTGTATCGGTCTATTGACGACCACAGATACAGATGTGAGCTCGGCAGCTCCGGACGACGCCATTGACTTCATCGACCTTGACGACATCGAAGCTGCGGAGCACGATGTGATGGAGATGCGATTCGTGAATCCCCCGCCCTCGCCAAGAGGCGTTGATTCACTAGTTGCCGAAGAGTTGACCAAGTTGACTCTAGGTGAGCGCCAAAAAATGGAGGAAGATGTGCATGGCATTGTGCACCACATTACCGAGAACTCGACCCTCCTGGAAGAATGCTTGGCACAGCTCGAGATGATCCTGGAAGAGCGCAAGGCTGGGACAGCCTACGAGATTGCTCAAGCCATGGACCCTTCCTACACATCTGCTCGCGACCTTCGCGAGATGTTTGTGAGAGTGGACAGCTACGATGCCAACGAATCTGCCGGGCGGATCATCCGGTTCTTTGAGTTGAAGAAGGATTTATTTGGAGTTTCGAACCTCGTGAAGGACATCACGTTGAAGGACTTGAACGAGGACGACATGGATGCCTTGATGAGTGGTGGCATCCAAGTATGTTCCGACAAGGACAATGGAGGCCGTCCGATTGTGGCCATGATGCTTGGGCTTCGCAGATACAAGTCGATTGTGAACATGGTACGTTCAGTTTCTTGCTTGTTGTTCTTAAGATGCATGATTCCTGGTTGGTGTGTTGTTGCGATTGCTCTGCATTTTTCGTGTATGTCATTTTTTTTTCACTATCTAACATGAATTTTCGTTGTCCTGTGTTTTTTGGGGGGCGGGGAACCACACTTGTTGTCGATCATTATCCAATTCTGCCTTGTTGTCATATAATTGCATGATTTCGCTTTTATTCGTCAATAGCAACGGGCAGGGTTCTATGTCTACATGACTGTGGCCAAGACCATCGAGGCCCAACTCTATGGTGTGGTTTCTGTCACCTATGCCGTTGGCCTCGACTCTTTTGAAACACTCCAAGGTCGCTTGCGCTATGGTCTACCCATTCGATTGGCTTGTCAACATTTGGCGTACGATGATCCGTTCTGTTATGAGAAGGCGGCTTTGGTCATTCGTAAGCTGTCCAGACTCCACATGGTTCGATTCCGGTCTCACAAGGGTACTCATGCAGAAGTTCAACATGCGTTGTCGGCTTTTGGAATTCCACCCAGTACGTTGCCAGTCGACGCCTCTGGAACCTTGAGGACTGACCAACATCACGTGTGGTTGGAGCGATGCGTGCAAGTGGAAGAGTTGAGCTCATTGATGCCGATGTTGGCGGACATGCCTACTTTTCCCGAATTGCCAGATCTTTCGGACCTTGTGGTTCCCCAGTTGTGCTTCGATCATGGAATCAAAACGTCTGATAGCAACGTCAATGTTGTTGCACCGATGAATGAGCAATCACAAGTACAGGCACAGCAGCAGCAATCAGAATCACAATCGTCGCCTGTAGTCAGTCCTCCTGCAACGCCAACTCACGAGCAACGCAGCCTCAGCCCTAGTACCAGCTGCACTGATGATTCCTTGTCCGAGACCAGTAGTGTGACTATGTCTCCGCAACCATCATCGCCGCTGTTGCCCCGAGAGGTTGAAGATACTAGCATCATGACGTCGTCAGCAGGAGCACCCACGAGCAACACTGGTACGCCTCTCCCTGCAACGTCAGTGCCAGTGCCAATGCCAGCACCAGTGTTGATGCCAGTGACACTTCAACCCCTGAACCTCCAACTTCCCATGTCTCAGTTCTCAGCCACCTCGATTAGTGCCCGATTGGCGAGTATTGCCAGCAGCAAGGCGGCAGCGAAGAAGCGCATGATGCCTGTGGCTGTGAAGGAAGTGGATCCTCGACCGACTGATATTTTGTTCGGTCGGGGTAAGAGTGTGGTGGAGCATCCCGGCAACGCTTGGTTCCGCACTTTGGTGGACCAGACGATGACTCGTTACGAGGCCTGTACGAGGATGGAGAAGGCAGCGCTGGCGGAGATGATTGTGGAAATGGTGAAGAATGCGGGTGGTCGCTTTTTGAAGCCCGAAGACGACGGCGACTGCTGGGAAGAAGCCGACGACCACACGGCCAGGAAGAAGGTGGCCCACACGTTCCGCAATCGTCGGAAGTTCACGGGGCCAGGAGCTGGAAATGGCAACGGGAATGGCGTTGTGGTTCCCCAAACAGGGCCTAGTGCGGTTGTGTCCGCAAGCAACATTGCTTGAACTTGGCTTCCATTTTTCAAAATTGAGATGATATAAGATTGTTCTCTTGAGGGGACCCTACGTATTTGTGTTGTAATTGAATATAATTTTATATCATGATCCTCTGAATAAATCCCCTCCAAAGCAAATCGTCGTTATTTTATGATTGGATTTGCGTGGCTCCTCCATCCTCCATGGGAATGTCTAACCCTACTTGTGCAGTTAGGTCTGATAGATAGGTATGAGTAATAATATGTTTCAATTCTAGAGCTAGAGGTCTGGCGTACGACCGCAATGAAGTTGTGTTTCATGCAGCGGATGCCGGAAAATATCTCATCCCTCTTCACAGTGCTTTTATGTTAGCAAAACGACAATTAGCCAGCGAGCCTATTTCATCGAAACATGTGAGGCTTGGACTTTGAGTGGTGGTGGTGAAACAAAATCGTCGACGACGACCACTAGCAGGAGAGTCCACAGCAATTCATCGTCAGCACAGTGGTTCTTCCTGAGGGTGTGACAACTGGTATTTCACTTGTACCACCGATAGTACTAGTGCTGCACCAGTGATCCTACGACCGAGCAAGATCTATGGTGAACAACATTGATCGTCCCTTTGTGATGATGAAGAGAAGACAATGCAAATGGAAAAGCAGTGGGTTCATGAATCGTATTGGTGGTGTGTCTACTAATATGTTGATGCGTGTGAAAGGTCGTTGTGTCTCATGTATGGGTCTTGCGTCGTCATGAAGGCCAAATCGTACTCACTCATCTAATGCTCAACAATTCACAGAGCTTGTTCGTCTACAACTCTACAACGAAATCCTTGCAGGAAGAGTCGCTATCGTCCGGATTTGCTGATGTGTCGGAGGACAATTGTGCTATGGTGGAGGAAGGAAACTTGTGACGAGAAGGTACTTCGAACTTTGCTCGCTTGTTGGCACAGGGAAGTTCCATGAGGAATGAATCCTTTCCTCTGGAAGAACTGCTACCGAGTGTAGATCGAAGTGATTCAGGTTCGGGCTGTGGTCGCTTCACGTTGTTGGCAACGGTGGTAGTGGTGCTGGTCAAGGAGCTATTGGTTGTGTCGCAAGAAGAAGAAGCCGCCACCACGTTCGCTTGCTTTTTGCTCATCTTCTTGGTGCGAGCCAGAAGGCTCCGGAAACTGGCACCTACGCTCTTGTTGACTTCGGCATCGTCCGTCATTTCCAGGAACCAGCCCTCATCAGCGCGGGAAAGGAACCTCCCACCGGTGGCGTGGACAGCTCGAATGACCATGTCATTCAGTTCCCTGCGACGACCACTGGCTGACGTTTGATATTCAGCTACGTGTGGTTCCATCTGGGTTCTCATGAACAGGTTCCCTGGGTGCAGGTGGAATGATGTCCCACGTAGGAGACAGACGTCTTCACAACTGGGCAGGTCGATCCCTCGAAAGTTTGGATCGCTTAGCATTCGAGTTTCCTTGGCAGGGCGACGCTGGATCCATTTTTGGTGGGAGGCTGTACGGAGTTCACAACCATCGAGAGACAAAGGAAGTTGTTCCACAGGAATTCCGTAAGTCTTCATGTCATGTTTGGCCACGTTGAAGGACTCTGTGAATAAGAAATTGTTTCATAGTGGGAGGAAAAGTGAGAGACAGCACCTCCAGCAACTCAAGTGGACACCAAAAGAACAACAAGCAAAGACCTACCGGAATGGATTTTTGAGAGGAGCCGGAATTCCGTTCCCATGCTGAGAGTCAGAGTGCCGATAACACTCATGGATGCGGCAGTCAGCTGTTTGCATGACCAAATGTGGTTGGCGTTGATTCTGACTGGACTAGAGTGGGGGTGCCACAGTCCGCCCTTCTTAATACACTCTTGAAGATTGGCCGAGTCATCGGTAGAGGCAATGTCGCCTACAACCGTTATTGTGAGAGCTCCTTTCTTTTGAGTTTCTTCGTCTTCAGCCACAGCACTCATCAAGTAGAAAGCGGCATCTCCCTGTGGAAGAAGACCACATAAACAAGAAGAAGCAACCACAGTTAGATTACATACGATGATAGGAACAAGAGCGTTGTGTGATGAATACTACTTACCAAAGCGTTAGGCGCATCACCGCAGATCGAAGAATCGAGAAAACTGAAGAGCACCACTCGTCCTCTTCTATCGCGGGCTGAAAGAACTTGAATGGATCCTTTTCGACCCAGTACCGTTCGAGCAGCACCTTTGATATCTGACAAGAGGAGTGGCCGGGTAAGTGCAGTCTTTCCAAACCGGCGGAGTTTCTCCTCCAGATGGTACACCATTCTTGTGGCTGCCTTTCTTGCGTCAAAAGACTCCGCTCGGAGGAATTGGAGACAGTACTTGCGGCTCTGTACATACTTGCGGTCTTGCAACAAAGCAATATTGTAAGCATCTTTCACAGCGATTTGTCCCAATGCTTGGTCAAACTCTTCGAGTTTCGCTGTGACGAAGTGTTCTGATTCTGAGACAATGTCCTCCACCCCGTGGATTCGATCCATAAGCTTGTTTCGCTCATCGATGGGAATGGAGTTGAGGTCCCTGACCAGCAGTTTTGCTGCATGGTTGATAAGGGGGGCTTGCTGCGATGTGGTAGTCAAGAGGAAAGGTTGGGTTTCGAGGAACATGATGATGGAAATACAATCCACAGCAGAGACTGCTACGCAATATTATTATGCAACTTGCATCATGATTGCTGCGGCGAGAGAAGTAAACAGCAGGACACGCAACCCTTTTGGTTGGCATATTTTTTTTCTACAGCAGCACTGGTTACCGGTAGAAGGGAATGGGGAGAAGCTCTAGAGGGAAATAGTTGGGAAATCGTCATTGATCGTCAGGCGATTGACAAAAGTGCCCTGTTCCTCTAGAGGAGTCATTGTAACACGAACAGAATTCTCAGGGAACTTGATGTACTAACTACAATCATATTACTAACGTTAGTACTAATCCCACCGCAGCGAAAAGCTTCTTCTTCGGTGGCCGCAAACTCAATTTTAAACACATGATGAACTTCGGTTGTAGTAGTGCACCACGACCGTGCTGTACTGCTCGTCGGTTGTTGAAAGTTGATGTGGTAAAGTAGCATGACATGAGCAGCAACACACGTCAATAGCTAGTTGTTATAAACAACAGTGTTATTAAAAAAATTATACTAGTATATTATATATATAAAATTCATTATCGCAACGCGAAGAGTGCTCCTCCCCCCCTCCTCGTCCTGTTCCCGGTGTTTTTTGTTCCCGTTGCTACTACGTCTGATATATTATTAGTACTCCCGGAAGCGCTAAAAGACCAAGCAGTAGTACTCGAGTAGCTGTTCCCAAAGAACAAGAAGACCTTTCTGCAGCCTCTGCTCGGATGGGCCTGTCTTCTTAGTGAGATTTAACTGTTTTTCCATTTCACTACTAACCTACTAATAACATCATTTGAAGTCGATGCCATCTTCCGTTCGATTATTATGGAGAGCTCCCTCCCGCCAATAGATGGTTGACAAAAGCTGCAAACAGCATTACTCGCCGCGAAAAACTCGGTTGGCAGCGAAACACGAACTGGCGCCATCATCCTCCCATCATACAGGATTCTATTCGTACCTAGCTAGCATCCCCCCGTAGCATCTTCTTGACGTTCATGACGATGACGAAGCCGAACAGAGGGCCGAAATTGGAGGACTATATATATCATGAGTAAAATGTGCAATAACAGCAGCCCTCGTAGATGTTAATTTATTCTGTTGTGGGGAAGAAGAACGATATGTCATAGAAGAACAAGCTTTTCTCCCTTGTCGAAGCGCGTCTGGCCACACGTACTAACACTATTACTAGTATGACATATACTTACATAGGATATTTCATGGGTCATTGTCCGCCGAGCTGGTGGATTCCTCCTCGCCATGGTTGCGGCATTATTTTTTGGCACAACTCAACCACTATCATTACAACTCTGAACTACGAGTACACAGTACAAGAATCCCTCATAATGACAACAATGCAAAACGCTAACGCTGCCGTTCCCAAGTCCATGGTCGACGCATTGGAAATGGAAGATCCATTCCAGGCTTTGATGGCGTTGTCGCAACACGCCTCGACGCAAGCCGAATCCTTGGCGGAGCAACTGTCGGTGGAACTCTCCGCTCAGTTCCCCCTGGATTTGCCAGACTTGTTGCGTCGACTTCCCAATTTAAAGGACGCCGACTCTCATCCTGTCGCGACCGCTGTAGCCTGTAGCGACTCTATTTTTCACTCGCTGACCAAGATTGCGTCCGGTGGGTCTCAAGCCTCTCAGGAAATCAAGCAACTCGAAGAGGAAAAGCGGGCTCTAGAAGAACATGCGCAAGACGTAGAAACAGCTCTTGTGCTTCGACGAGCCTCGGACCAAGCTGCTCAGTCCCTTAGTGCCCAGCGTTATTCCGTAGCTGCCCAAGCCATTCAAGAGTACAATCGGCAAAAGGAGTGGAATCGATTGAATGATCGAGCCAAAGCCTATGCTGGCGAATACACTGTCACGCAGCTGGAATCTACACAACGAGCTCTCAAAACAACGCTCTTGGAACGGTACCAGACCGCTGTGGAAAACTCTGATATGATGGAATTAGGCAAGCTCACTCCGTTGGTGCAAATGGTGCAGATGGAGCCCGAAGCTGTGGGATTGTACCTCCGATTTCTCAAGGATGTCTTGTCTCTACAATTGGAAAAGGCTGCCGCTACCACTCAAGAGGATAAGAAAAAGCCTCCCTATGTTCCTATGGCGCGTGTCTACAATGCTGCTGTCACCACGCTTCGGCACCATCTCCCCATGGTGAGTCACTGCTTGCATCGCGCCGACGGAGACGCCGCGGTGGTGCAATTGGTGCATCTACAAGTGGAACAAGCTGTGATCCCTCTCTTCCAGCGCTATCTCCAAGCCAAGAAGTTGGCCGTTTCGGCTCGCAATGCCCAACAAGTCTACAACACCTTGGAAGATCGCTATTCCTCCGCATCTCAGAATCAAGCCATGTCGGCCTTCCCACAGGATGACTCTGCGGACACCGACGACGCTGGGTTCTCCACGCTGGTAGGAACACTAGCCGATGTAGATGCTGCCATGGAAGAAGCTGCTTTGCTTTTGCAACATGCGGAATCCTATACACGTTTCATCCAACACACCGTTCGTGAAGTCAACAAGGCCAGAGCACTTCGGCATCAACACGAACAGGAAGAGAAACGAATGGAGCGGGAAAGGAAAGAGTGGTCCACGGGCATGTCTGCGCCTCACGAGGAACAAGAAGAGGTCGACTACACTCCCATTGAGATTTTGCCTGCCCGCACGCAACTGCAAGGTACCTTGGCGGAGTTGGGTGGATACTACAGCGCCGTTGAACGGTGCTTGTTGCTGGCTTCCATGCACCGTGCATTTGTTACCAGCCGCGACGAGGAGGAAGATCCCAGTCAGTTGTCGCCCCTGGGTGTCAAGTCTTCATCTTCCATGGTTGGAACCCGTGCCGTGCAAACGTCTGTGGTAGAGGCCTGTCTCTACGCAACTCGTCGCGGTGTCCAAAGGGCATTTGCCACGGGTCACACAGGAACTGCATCGGCCATGGCCAACTACAGCGCCGACTGTTTGAGGGGTGTACTGGCAGAGTACTTGGCTCGGCGAGCAGAAGATTGGGGTGTCACATCCTTGAAGCCCGGAGAGGGACTGCTGGCTGGCTCTGCTGGGATCTTCAATGCCACCAATCTCATTAGACAAGGACAGCAAGTCAGTCATGCTGTTGGCGGTGTCAAGGTTGATCAGTTGCAGCAGCAACAAGAAATTGAACTAGGAATCACCTTTGCATGTGCCACGCTCAATGATTTGGAGGTCGCCGCTCATCACACTTCTGAACTCGAAAAAATTCTCAGTGACAGTGTTGACAAAGGATTTCCTCCTGGGACACATGAGACCGAACAACTACGCATGTGTGTCAAATCGTTTTCGCCTGTTGCGGAATACTTCAAATTGGCCAGCAACACGGCTGTCGAATCGTTGGTGTCTGTTTTGAAACCTCGTCTTCGAGCGATTGTGACAGACGCAGTTGGCGGCGACGGAACTGGTGCTGGGTTTTCTTCCGTCATGGGAGGAAGTAAAACAACCGATCGACATGCAGTTCGCATGAACTATGATTTGGACGAGGAAGCCTACCAGCTTTTGGAAGTGAGCGAGGGCTACATTTCTCGCCTGTACGTTGCATGATGATAACCCTCTCGTGAATTATATGATTTTTAACTCACAACACATCTTGCTCCCTTTTTCAGGTGTACTTGTCTTGATGAGTTGATCCTGCCGCTCTCATCACATCTATCGCCTCAGATCTCAGATGATTTGGTGTTGGGTGTACTGGGCACTGTGGCCAAAAGGCTTGAAGTTTCTCTCAAAAAGGTAAGGGAATCAGCTCTGTTTCACCTCGACAAAGTAACACAACACTCACCCCTTCCAAGTGTCGCTTCACTTCATTGGGGGCTCTGAGTCTGGATTCTGACATGCGTGATTTATTGAACTATTCCAAAGATCGTCTGGAATCCAATGAATTGTCTTCGAATGTGGCGTTGTATCGAGCATGCACTCCCTTGGCCCGTCTTGTTCAAATTGCAAAACTGTTGAATGTAGACGACCTGGAAGACGTTTTAGATCTCATTGGGGCCTCGAAGCGCAAAGGGAACTGGGATCTGAAATTGGATGAGGCCCGCAGTTTCCTAGCGTTGCGGGTAGAGTTCGAGAGTGCCAGAATCAACGAATTGCTAAAGATTCCGGATGACGACTAGTAGTGACATACTATCTTTCGGCACTAATACTAAACAACAGTAAACTCACCAATGCTGCTTGGCAGTTTCACAATGCTGCGGAACTAAAGTGCCGACAAACGAAAAACCAAATGTACTAGTACTGCATAATGCTTCCATGTCGTTCGACAGGAGACTTAGCTGTTACATTCCATATGGTTTGAAACCCCTCCTATCCTACTATTCGGCTGGATGTCAACTCAACAACTGGCAGTTTCCTTCTGTATTAATAGTCGAGTCGTACAATTTTGGAACGGCGCATGTCAGGTCCTTTTGTTATGAGAACACTGAGTCTCTTTCGGCGGTGAGTTGCGCGGTGAGTGACCGAAAAACCGAAATCGCATCTTGTGAATGACACTAAGAAACAGTACGTGTTGCCATGATGAAATTTGCGCTCCTACGAAGGAAAGGGAAATTTTGCGTAAGAAAATTGCGATTCGTTTCTCTTGGGAGTAGAACGGTATGACGGGGACCCAGAATGCCAATCCAGTCACTGGAGGAAGCCTTCAGTAGTAGTCTATTAGGACACCACAGGAAGGATGACAGCAGTAGTAGTATGAAATATACGTTCTATTATAAGGATTCAGTTAAAAAGAAGATTCAAAAGTGGACAGGAGGATGGGAAAGGTTGCTCAGGCAACCTCAGCACATGTGAACTCTGGGCAAACCAGGCAAGAGACTGCTCCGAAAAAGTCGGGAAGATAGGCGTCCAGCAAAGGATCCTCGAGGTCACCATCCATCCCAAGCGTAGCGTTTCGCCTCACAGTCACAACATAGTGCATGAGGGAAGTGAGCAAAATGGAGAGGCACCGCCGGGAATCCTGCTCGTTTTTCAATTGGATATGCAGGTGTGACATGTTGTTCAACATACCCAAAACAAACACAAGGGGGACCTCGACTGATTCAGCCGCTTGCATCTCAAAGGCAAGTTCATAGAGCTTCAACGCTGTCAACCAATCGGCTCTTGCGTCCACACCGTTGGGTAGGAATTTAGCAGCTTCAATCGTTTTCAAGTGATGACATAGAGCCATGTTGAAAATGAGGGTGAAAGACGACGTATCAAGGAAGTTTGCGAGATCGGTTGTGGGATGTTGAAGATTGCTCAGGATCAACTGAGAAAAGACAAACGGATTCCCACGGGACGAATCATGTTGACTTGGTGACATTGGTACCTGCAGGGAAGCATTCTGGGTTGCGGTATAATGGAGTTGTGGTTCTGGCACCGAGACTGGGTGAGGGGATGCCCCCTGTCGGGCTGAGGACTTGTAGGAGGAATGGTGTCGCAATCCATTGTCATCGAGATCATGGCTTGAGGGGTGCATAGAGTTCATGCCAACCAAGAGCTGGCGAACGAACGTAAGCGCCTTAGTATAAACTTGGATTGCTTCAGTGTATGAACAATCGGTAGCCAGCCTTGCTGCATGATCGTTCATGGTCAGGACAACATGTGAGACGCGACCAGTAGACGATGAAGATGGCATGTTTCTTTGCAGACAAGGAACAGCACTCATGACGCCTGTAATTATTTTATGGGCAAGTCTCTCTTCCCAAGGAAATGCAGACAACGGAGGACTACTTTTCTTTGGCTACGCGCAACCGTCTCGGCAAACACTTGTGGAAAGGCTAGCGAAGCATGACGGATCTCCCATGAAACATGTAAATTCTCCATCCCCTAACATGCCCACAACACTTTCGCTCTCTCTCCATTCTAAGTTTTGAGTTCCCCGCAAGATCAGGTGATTCAAGCACTTGTGCCGGTAGTACTGTTTGTAATTTTCACGACAATACAACGCAGCTCTGAGGATTAAGGATCTCGCGGCTTCTCCGATTGTACCTACAGTATATAAGAGTATAATATTCTTACCTGAAAATCCACTATCGTGTGTACGGCAAACGCTAGAGCCACAAGTACTACTATACATACTGTGGTAACCCATTCTCTGAAGCGCTACGCAGCGATGAAACCTGCGGCTTGCTGGCCTGTCACTTCGCATTCCATTGACGAGGCCAAATGTCATGATGGTGGAGATTGCAAGAAGGGCCCCATTGTGCAGAAGGCCAGTTTTTGAAGCTTCGGAAACGTTATTAATCGAGTAGAGTGGCACGAGAATTCAACCCATCCTAGGCACGAGTAGCAGCTGCCCGTCGTAGAATATGCAAGAAACAACATAGAGCTACTACTCAAGGACGACTGGACCCTTTTGCACCACATTCCCTGCATTGCTGGCGAGAATCGAGATCATTTTATTTCCAATGACGTGGTGAATATGTCCACGTTTGGAGTACTAACGTTGGTACTAAAGTGCATGGTATTCATTCAGGTCAATTCAAGTCTACATAGATTTGAGACTTATATCGAATGTCGAATGTGACCAAAGAACAAGGGCCAATCCTCTCGTCAACCACCACAGCATTGGGATGTTCCGTGGTGTTATAGATCCGGCTTCTGACGTACTAGTGGTTGATTGCTGCTGCCTCTTTGTCGCTGTGTCAGGATTGTTTGTTCAGGGTTGGTTTTGCCTCTAGTAAATCCACTATGACAAACTCAGCTACCTGGGAGTGGGGTGGTTGGATCCGAAACGCCGCGTTGCTACAATACTGCTTCTCTCGAACTGGCCAGTCGACTCTTCACCACGCATATAACCTTGCAACTTGCAATGTTGCCTGAACGCAATTGCCTTGGTTCCTTGTGCTACGAAAGGAGATTCAAGCGGCCGCCACTGCCAACTTTTCCAGTATGGAATGGGAAGCAGTCTTGAAGAACCCAGCAAAACACATGTCCATGACCACCCCCAAAGGATCCACCCTTATATTGCTGCTTCCTTTCACTGCCACCACATAATACATCAAAAGACTCATCAATGTGGATTGGCATTTTTGGGAGGCGACGACTTTGTTCATCTCAGCATAGACATGGGCCATGTTGTTCAATACAGCAGCCACAAAGACAAGAGGGATCACAACGTTGTGTGACAGCTGTGCGTTGTAGGCGAGTTCATAGAGTTCGAGAGCAACCCTCCATTCCTCGTGTGTGACCATATGGCCAGAGTTGGTCGCTTGAATTATCTTCAGATGTTGGCACAAAGCCATGTTGTATACCAAAGGGAAAGTCAGAGTCTCAAAAGAACATGTCTCAAGAGGATAGCAAATCTGGTGGCAGCTGAAGAACGAATGTTTGAAGATGAAATAACCGCTTGATGAATCACATTCTGTCACTGTGGACTTGGAGGACACGCCCATGGTATCATGACAGTCTGATGGATTGAAACGGACGTGGGACGAGAAACCTCCACTTGATTCACTCCCTCGTAGATCCAGTGAAGTGACGGGTCCAACTCTGAAGGAACTATGCCGCTCTCCTAGCAATCGAGATCTCACCAAGCACAAGGTTTGAGAGAAAACCTCCATGGCATCCAAGAAGGAGCCTCCAACTGTCAGTATTGCTCCCATATCATTCATCGTGCATAGAAGCTCTTTTGTTTCTTGGTTACTACTACCGGTAGAGGCGTACGTGGTACATTTTCCCATCGCCGACGACGAGGCCATTGTGGTGGAGTTGTTTGTCATTCCAAGCAAACTATTATTTGTTGCAGGTATTGTCAAATAATTTTCAGCACATCCTAACGTTTGCAGAGTAGTAGCGCTACCGGTAGTACCTACTAACTAACTAACTAGTACTCCGAGGCATCTCACCGCCATATAAAAATATCATGAGAAAATAGAAACAGTCGCTAGAGTACCGTGGTTCGTGTTGATGGTGCTACTGCTGCCATCATCCCGTGCTACAGACAACAGGACGGAGGAGGGGGGTTCTCTTGTTGATCATGGACAACAGCACCGTTGGCATAACTCATCAAATGATCATAACTGCGGCGTAGTGGTTGAAAGGGTGAGTATTATCTGCACCTTGAAGTACCGGGAAACGGCTACGAGTACCAGAGCTCTTTGACAAGAGAGGTCGCAATCATCTGACCACCATGATATTGATATCAACTTTGTAGCGACAATTTCTTTTGCAACTGACAAACGTACTTCCGGTAGTTCCATTATACCAGTGAAAGACTACCGGTAGTAGTACTCGTACTACTAGTACTAACTACCGGTAGTAGTAGAAGCATTCCTCGGCGCCATCGGGAAAACTATTTAGTTGTTGTTGTAGTCTACAAAAAACGCCGACAGCCGATACTACCACGACAGCGGTCGGCGGACAGTACGGTACTCGTACTCTTCTACCACCATAATGCCCACTGGTACTCGTCGTACAGTCTACTGCTTTTGCCACCACTACATTACTACTCGTACCACAACTGTACAGAGAAATTGTTCTACTAGTACATACTATTTCTTTGATCAGCTACGAGTACGAGTACTACCGCGCAACTGTGTGAACAATGAATGTTGTAGTAGAGCTTCAAACTGCAGCAGCTGAAATCAGTAGTAGGCTTGTGGATCTTCGATCTCGTATCCATCATCATGGTTTCTGATTCTCTCAACAACCACAATCAATGGTTTTATCTGATGATGACACCCCTCATCCCTCTACCGTTAGTGACGGTTTCAGCGAGAAGCTCATGTATGATATGTTAGTCAAAAATGTTGCTTACTATGAGTTTATTATTGGTGGCCATGATGAGGACGACGACTCCTCACTCTGACCTGTGCACCAGCATATCACACTCCGGTCCATGTCGATAATGCTGTCAGAGGAATAGTATATGCAGTTCGAAATAATTGGATTTGCTCTGGTGGCGGTGGTCGTGGTGGTGGTGATAATGAAACGGCAAAGTAGTTGATTCTCTCAGCAGTTATGTTTGGTTGCTGGATCATAGTCGATTTTACCAAGGCTTCTAGGTTGTAGCATGAGGGACGGCTGGTGGTGGTGTTTAGTATTGAGTGTCATGGAAATAAGAAAAAATGGAACTGGAACACCGTCACAGGTAACAAGCAAGAAGAAAGTCGAGACGTCGTCCTCCGAGAATAGAAAAATTGATTGGTAGTAAAACAAAATAGTGCTTTCTTCAAGCAGCCGCTGACACGAGGCAATCTGCGGGCATGATCGCAGAAGCTGTAACGAAGAAATCTTCGAAATACATATCCATCATCGCAGCCAAAGGATCCATCCTCACTTTGTTACTTCCTCTCACTTCTACCGCATAGTACATGAGGACGCTCAGTAGGGTGGACTTGCACTTTTGGTAGGCTGATTCGTTGCCCATTGTTTTGTGTAGTTGTGCCATATTGGTCAACATGGCGCTCACAAACACAAAAGGCACTGCCACTTTGGCTGACAATTGCAGGTTGTAGGCAATTTCATAGAGTTGCAAAACTTTGTGCCATTCTTCTCGTGCGACCATTTCAAAAGAAGTGGTCGCTTCTTGTCGTCGTAGCAATCGAAGGTGTTGGCAGATGGCCATGTTGAAAACCAAAGTGAATGATATGGTTTCAAAGAAACAGGAGTCGGGTGCACTCAATTGATGGCAGCTGAGGAGCAAGTGTTGGAAGACGAAGTTTTCTTGCCGCGTTGAATCGGATGACAAGTTGGCCTTGGATTCTCCGATGACATCAACAACGGGACGAGGAACTGCCATGGTGGTAGAAGATTCTTGTTGATTCAATGAGGAGATACTGGTAGTTGTGGTAGATTTGCCAGAGGCTGGGGCAGGCTGACAGTGTTCTGGCTCCGAGGATGTCTGGGATTGCATCTCCGTCAAGATCGTCCGAACGACAGTCAAATTCTTGGTAAAGATCTTCATGGCATCTTGATAGGATCCTTCGATTGTCAGCCTGGCACCCTCGTCGTTCATCATGCTTACAAGGTGCTTGGAGGTGTCCATGGATGTGTGTGTGTTGCAGGAAGTCATGGTGGCTTGGTCGATTTTTGTGTTGGTCAGATTGTGAGATGAGGTTGCACCCCGTCAGGTGTTGCTGCTCAATGCTGACTCGCGATGTTTTTTGTGAGTACTTTCGACTAAGGAAAACGACCGATTGTTCTAGTGCGTAATCTGACAACTCGAATCCCCACCCCGAAAACAAAGCAGTTGGAGTTGGAAGAAGAAGGGGTGGATAGTTTCCCAAAACGTTCGCCGTAGTCACCCACAACAGTTGAAATGGCATAGTCTAGTAGAGCAAAGGAAGTCATAAATAAGTACAGGAGAAGCTTTTGTAGCGTCACAGGGTTCCCAAACAGAACACAAACAGAATCCCTTCAACGATCGCGAAGGCGGCTCAGTAGTTGAATGTACGTCAATGTGAGTCACATCCGCAACGGTGGTGTCCACTCCGCCGCCTACGATGGCTGCTCCGAGCGCCTTCGGGAAATTGACAGTTGGTGGCATATCCGCTGTGCCACCAAAACCAACACTGCTCGGATGGTCAAGTATTCGAATGAATCAAACCGGGGACATTCGATTCGATCCTCTGTCCTCCTCCCATTATATTGTTTCATAGTTCATTTTGCTTGCAAAACGATGGACGTGCTGTTGCATTCTGATTGGCAAAATGGATATCCATCCAAGCAATGGAGCTAAGAAAGTGGGGAGGATAAAAAAAAAAAGTACTGCTTCTCTTCGATTATGCGTGTCATTCTTGCTCAGAGACCATGCTAATCTTCTCTGTAATGTAAAGCGTTTGTGTAATGCCCGGGCGAACCCGGGCACCCAGCAGGCACGAAATTTTTGCATATAAACCTTCCATATTGTGCTTGGCCATTTCATCCTGTAATGAAACAATGCAACAGAAATAGCACAAACACACTGTCCATGAGTCATGTACGTAGGTAGGAATACGAGTTTGTCAAATATCTAGTACGAACATGCAACAATATTTCGGGTTTTTTCACTTTCCACCAGAAAAATACTTGTAACGTGTTGTGGGTGGTGTGATTACTGGCAGCCGGAAATAATTATTTCTACGATTTGAATCCTACAACATAGCAGATCACGACGATGTTGTGGAATGAAAGGATTCGGCCTTGAATTCCACACCTTTCTTAGAAATGACCCAAATATCCATCAAGTCCCGATACAACTCGTTGTAGTCCAGGCCATACCCGATGATGAAATGGTTGGGAACAGAGAACCCGACATATTTGGCAGAATACTTTGCGGGATGTGGCAATCGCTTGGACAAAAGGGTAACCACCTCCAAGGATTGAATAGAAGGAACGGCTTTTTGCAACGTAGGCACGAATTCAGAAAGAGTGGTACCAGTATCAATAATATCTTCCACAAGGATGACATCCTTTCCCTCTAGAGCTTTCAAGCTGAGTTCCTTTCCCACTTGAAGGTTTCCCGATGTCGCCAAACCATCGTAGGAGGAGATGCGAATGAATTCCATGTAGAACCCTTGCTTCACTTCCATCAAGGCATCCAACAAATGTTGATAGAACTAAACACAATAAAAAAACAGTGTCAGCATTCACAACACAATGGAAGTCTCACGACCTGGGTAAACTGCACTGAGGATACGTACTGGATTGGCTCCTTTGAGAACACAAACAAAGACTGGTCGTCGTCCTTTGTATTCCTGTTGGATATCATTTGCGAGACTCTTGACACGATCCAGAATTTGTTTTCTGGAAATCAGGAGCGATTCAAGATGCCCCTCATATTCAGAAGGATAGTTATGGGTCTAACATAAAAGATGAGGGTGAGTCCACAAAGTCAATGGAAGGAGCACTGGTGTTCCGATGGAGATGGAGCATCTCCGAGTGTGTGTTCGTCTTCGTACCAGCAAATCTTGCTCCAAATCAGATTGGGGTTCATCGGGGATGACAATCACAGAAGACATCTTTGAAAAGTGAAAAGTTATGAAGGGAATAGACTCTTTGAGGAGCGACGTGAAGTAATGCTGGAACCTGTTGTTCGTTGTTGTGGCAGCGTTGGAAGAAGAAAATGAGGCCGAGATTCCCGAACGCCTTCTTGAACTTTGGGTGGTCGGATGCCGTTCCCAATATTTCGAACGAAACTTTTGGATTCCACATTCCATGACGTCACGGACCATCCAACTGCCACCGAAACCAAATCCCAAGCTATTCTCACTGTTAGTGCAACCAATATCCATGAAACGCATCCATAGAGAAGAATTGAGAAAGATTGGGCGTTGAACGATCGTTACAATGACAGATACACGGGCGTCACGGAGATGGCTCATATTAGTTTTAGCCTTGATGGTTTCGTCGACGTCACAGAGGGCGGTATTCACTGGGGTAGAGGCTTGGGTCTTTCCCCCTGTGTCGGGTTGGACCAAACTGCCAATACAGTCCATTCATGTTCCTCAAATCATGGTGGATATCAAGTGTCCTGAAAGGTGTATACAACGTGAAACAGTGTTGTATGGACACCAACAATGGCATCCTGAGAACCTGTCGTCACCCCTTTCAACGATTGCCAATGAAACGCAACCCACATCCGCTTCCCCTCCAAAACAATCCAAGAAAGGAGAAATTCTCGATACGGCTGTCGCTACACTGAACATAGGTTTCAATGCAACGGAGAAGGGCTTTTCCTGGATTGCATCTAGCATTGCGAATCCTTTTTTATCCAGATTTTCGTTTGAGCACATGGATCCGTTCGAAACACCCGAGTATAAAAATATGTCACCTCTCCAGCAAGTCATCTACTCTCACCGCCTGAATATTCAAATTGAGCAAAACTGGTTGAACATCTACACTCTATGTTCTGCATTGCTCTTTTCGCTTTCTGCCTTCAATGCCTACCTCAGTCAAATGAAGCAATTTCCTCCACCAGGATTCCCATCGGGCGACCAAGTACTTTATGAGCAAGGGTTTGGGTGGATTCTGGACGACCCCCTTTTGTTTGCCATTTTTAGAACTCGAATGGCTGGCTACTCTTTCGGAATTGTCGGCATGTGTGCCATGTTAGCAGCAGAGCATGGTATGAATCGTCGAGACGAAGAAACCAACAAGCTCATACAACAACTCCGTTGGATGAAGTATCGAAAGGAACAAAAGGTGCAGGCAGAGTTGGCCAGAGATCCGAATTATGACCCAGGACCGTCGGAATTGTTGAATATGGACCCAGACAAAGTCCTGAATGAAATTCGAGGTGACAGGAAAGATTTCATAACCAGGTTTTTGGAAACAATAGACAACATAGGGGTAGGGGGTCGTGTAGCTACTCCCATCGAGAAATGGGCATCCAATACAACGAGTTGGATTGCTGGTATTGGATCAAAGCCGGTTCCTGGTTGGATTACTGCAACGAAACCACCTGAAGAAGCGAAAACAACTGCTAGCTAACCGCCTCCTTGATCTAACCAAGATTTGGGTGAGTATTATTTTATCTCATTTGATTCTATGTACATTCTGGTTATCGGTCGGGTTATTTCCTTCCAACTTCCAAGGAAGTTCCAAGGAAGGTATCAATCGCTGTTCAGAGCTCCTGCTCGGATGCTGCTTCCAATTCCCCATTAGTTTTTCCACCATGTTCCCTTAGCAACTTTTCCAATTGCACAAATCGATCATCGCCATCCTCGTTTTTCACCAACTCCAAAACTACATCCAACGCGGTAATCTTGGATGGATTGGACCCCATTCCATCAAAATCCATGTTAACATCCGCTCCATATTGTAGCAACAATTGTACATTGGCAACATGTCCACCGTATATGTTCCAACTCAGAGGATGCATTCGTAGTCCTTGTTCGTAAGTAGATCTGATATTGGGATCAGCTCCATGCAACAACAGGTATTCCGTCACAGCAGGGTATCCATAAATGCCGGTCAGATGCAAGCAGGCTTCTCCGTTGTCTGTTCGGGCATTCGTCCATGACGGATGCTCTACCAATAGGGATCGCACTGTTTCCAGATCTCCACTGCTGCAGGCGTGAAAGTAATCCGAGGAGGGTTTCGTGGTGTCCACATCTCCCAACACAACTTGAGGAAGTGCAACAAACAGTACAACCAAGCAAACTTGAATCAACCACCACAAACATCGATCGATTCGATCCCATGGTTTGGAACTCGTTCCTGACACAAGTTGTCGTTGGAAAATTCCCAGCAAAAGTAGCATTCTGTACGTTGGTGCTGTTGAAGTGATTCGGTATTTTATTGAAGCTCTCTTGTAGTTTGTGTGAAAGGAGGTATCGGTACTAATGTAGTGCACCACAGAAGTTGGGTTCCGAGCTGTTGGTGGTGGGAGGTTTTTGCGCATGTGGGAAAGGTGATTTTCTCACAAAATTGGCGTAGAGAAAGATTTGGCGCCCCGCCGGCCATGCAAGACGTCATAGTTTTCCCAGAATATGGTTCTACGGACCGGACACGATACATTTAGATTTTTTGGCGGCTTTGATGAGATAAAACGGGCCAAGGACCCAGTCCCACCACCATGAATGATCCCACCGCAATGCTGTTCAAGGGGTAGTAGTGGCCATTACCGTTAGTAGTCCTATTATTCAAGTACTACTAGTGGCTAGTAGTGCAGTCATGTGTCGTGAAGATAGTTTGCTGTGCACTACAAGTAGACGTTGTTTTTGCGCGACGCTGGACCAGAACAGTTTGTAATAGTAGTATGTTAGAAGAAATAGGTTGGATGCTCTAAAATGACATAGGAAATAAAAAGGCGCGGTAGCTCTACCACCGCCTGTTCTAAGAAAAGGCATCAATGGTAGCCTGTTGAAATGCTCCAAAAGTAGAGCGATGCCGGTCGCAGAGAGAAAACATAGTGTCGTCCTCACTGGTTCGAGGACAGGGTGGCAAGGTTTGTTCCTTTTCAGGTTGCACAAAGACGGCCAACGTAGCTCGACCCATGTTGGGTTGGCGAGAGGCCGCCACAGCATGTGGGGTAGCCTGAAGAAGACCTCCACTCATAATTTCGGCTGTTTCTCCCAACTGAATACCAATCGATGTAGGTGGTAGGGGTACAGGAATGCGAGATCCATCTCGTGTTTGAATGATGAGCCCGGCAGGAGTTGGTGAGGGCGGAGGTTGGTTCGAGAACTGTGGTTGGGAAGGAATTGTCTCGTTGACGAACAATGCAGGCAAGAGAACCGTCAGACTCCCATGATCTTTGTGCCATCCACACCAAGGGGCATCTGTAGAAGAGCCTTCTGAAGCCTCATCCACCGGGAAGTAGTACAACAGACGTGCTTTGGGATTGTTGCTGGATCGCAACGAATCCTCAATCATGGTAGCTTTGCTGCTGTCACCTTCGGTAACACTCGTTTTGGAAGAGACATATTGATCACACAAACGAGCCACTTTCAACGAAGTCTCAGTCATCCACCGTGTCATTTCCAGCAATGGTTGTTCCATGGACAAGGAAGAGGGAAAGACGTTTTGTTCAGGACGATAGGGGTCCAAATAGAAACTTCCCTTGGAAGTATCGTAGATTGGGGTAGCTTCTGAGTTGTTCTGTAGTAGTTGTGTAGAGTCTTGGTTTTTGAATTGCTCTTTTCCGTGGGACCAACCAATCGAGTAGTGGAGATCGGGTCGTTCCAGTGTAGTCAATTCCTCGCTGGATAAGTGTGCCAAAGCATGCGACAAGGTCAACACTTGAGTTCGCAGTGCCTGGAATTCTTGAGGGATATTGGACACTTCCAGAAATCCCAAACCATGAGGGCCAAAGGCGGATTCAATCAAGGCAGATATTCCCTCATTGCTCTTGCTTTGGGCAGTAGCTACCAATTCATCGAACGAAATGGAAACCACCGAATGAGTAAGCACTTCCAAACTGCCGTGAGGTGTCACTGAAACCTCTACTGCTCCATGGACAGTGAGAAAAATGACTGAAAACAGAAGCAATAGCAAAGAACGTGGTTGATACATGGCAAGAGAGGTAATTTGACAAAGCAAACACCAAAACCAGGATCCAGGATTGCTGATGGATTGTTTCCGGAAAGAATGTTGTGGGCTCGGATTTTGGCGCGTCCATCAGATTGTAGTCCAAGTGGTCGGGTCCGCTACCCGCGTCTGGCATGCTGTCAGGTAGCGAAGGTAGTGTGAGGACCACAGGCCAGAGCGAATTGAATCTCACGTTTCGACTTTCGACACAAGATCTATCACCAACAGCCCATTCCTTCCACTTGCTGACGCGCTTGGAGGTTTACGACCCAACAACAACAATTCCCTTCCCTGCTTTGTAAATCAAGATCAAGTTCATCATGTCCAGTGACAATAGCAACAACGAGTTCTCAGGTGACGCCGGAGCTCCTTTGCCCAACTTTAATGCCAGTACCATTCGTTTGGACACTATCGCTCCTGCTTTGGGTGTTGGCAGTCAACAACAACCTGATTATTTGGACTACGATCAAAAAGGCCGTGGGTTGATTGTTACCATGTTCGCCAACGCTGGAGTCAGTTATATGCTGGGCATTGTTGGAGGAGGTGTCTATGGTTTGCGCAAGGGATTGGTCTCGACTCCTAGTTCCAAACTTAAGGTGCAAGTCAACTCCATTTTGAATCACTGTGGACGATATGGATCCAAGGCAGGAAACACAATGGGAGTTTTTGCTGTCTTGTATTCATTATATGAGGGAGTTGGAGATCGTGTACGTATTCACTCCAATCTATATTTTCTTTTGTCTGTATTGGTTGGTGGATGATTGATTTCCTGACAAACATTATTTTTGTGTTTTTGCAGTTGGATTTTGAGCAATATACTGGAATGGACTACCTTTCGCCACCTTTTGCTGCTGCCTTGACTGGTGTCACATACTACGCTCCTTCTGGAATTCGTGTTGCTGCCTTGGGTGGAGTCCTCGGAATGGGTGTTGTTGGTGCCACTTATGCCGGATACACAGTATTGAACAAGCCTTTCGGAAGTTATGGCTACCTCTTCTTTTAGATGTGCTCCTATACATTACACATCTCAATGACGGCTGGATAGAATAGTTTGGAGAAAGTTTGTGGAGAAAGGATTTCTGTTGGAACGTTGAATTATTGATGGAGGATCAATGATGCTGAATTAGGAAAGGTATTTGAATTATATTGGAAATCTAAACAACTTGTAGCAAGAATTTGGGTGTCCTTGTTAGTCAACAACTATGCGGAAGGATCCTTGCATCGTCGATAGGTCTAGGTGGTATCCTAAAAGTCAAAAAGGGATGTCAAACCTTTTTCCTTCTACGGAAATCGGATGTAGTGTGGAGTTGAATCGTACAGACGTTTATTCTGTTGGATGAGGTGATGGTGGTGACAGGATGTGTTTATGTATCTATTTGGTGGAATTACCTGGAGGTGATCTAACAGCATGGGTGTTCGAACTTCGCCACAAGCAATCTCTCGGAACCCTACTGCAAGGTCGCTCTAGTATCGTTGGAAGAGTGGTGATGCAGCGTACTTCCTTCGAGCTTGAATTCCACAAGACTGAAGCTCATCCAACAACTCCCTGCGATATTCCAAGTACTCGACTTCTGTAGAGTGGCGGTAGGATTGTACAAAGTTGCGTTTGGCGACACTCTCCTCTCGATCAATCTCGGCAGCTAGATCATCAGGGCGTTGCCAATACCCCAGTAGTTCTTGACAAACGAGTTGACTTTGGTAGTCTGCCAGCGGCCAAATGGATCCGAGAGGTTGGAATAGACCAATAAAGTACAAGTTTTGTTTTGTAGGGTGGAAAATACGTTTCCAAAGTGGCACAAAGGTAGTGCTTGACCAATCAAGAAAGTCAAAAAATGGGAACGTAATCTTGTACCCAGTACCACAAAGAACGACGTCATATTCTCCCTTGGTACCATCGGTAAAGTGAACTTCCTTGCCAGGTCCGAACTTGACGATCCCTGGTTTGGGTTGGACTTTCCCGTGACCCAAGGCATAGAACAAATCCGAGTTGATCGTCGGATGTCCCTCGAGAATGCCGTAGGTGGGGGATTGCAACCCCATTCTTTCTGGACGACCCATCATGCAACGTAAGTATATTTCTCCACTAAGTTGACGAAGAAACTTTGGTGGGTGAATATGAAATCTGTCCAAGAAGAGTGCACTGATAAAGTCGGTTGGCAAACCGAACATTCCAAACTTGGGAAGGAACCAATGGCCTCGGCGCATACTCAACGACACATTGGATGAAACACGAGAACATTCTACAGCCACATCGCAAGCAGAGTTACCACCTCCAATCACCAAGACACGCTTCCCGGTGTAAGGACGATTGTGCTTGAACGAGTGCGTATGTTCAACAATTCCTTCAAAATCATCATCCATACCAGGGTATTCTGGCATACGTGGGTCCCAGTGATGACCATTGCACACCATCAACACGTCAAAGTGCTCTTGCCGAGAATCTTCCGTCTCGACATCCTGGATCGTCAATGTCCAAATTCCAGACATTCCGTCACGTTCCGCCTTCATAACTTTGGAAAAGAATTTAATATATTGTGGGACATCAAAGTGGTGGGCGTAGTCTTGAAAATACTTCAGCAGGGTAGTATGGTGGGGATAATCGGCACAGTCCTTGGGGAATGGGAAATCCTCATATTCTGACAAATATCTTGAGGAAATGATGTGCGTCGTTTCGTAAATGGAACTGTGCTGAACGGATTCCCGGTAGACCCAGTTGCCTCCCAACTGATCAGTTTGCTCAAACACTGTCAGGGTAGCATCAAGACCCTGCTTTCGTTTGGCTTCGAGAACATTCTTGGCTGCAGTGATTCCGGAAGGACCAGCTCCGATGATGGCAATTCGATACGAACGCCCCGCCACAGCAGCATTCGGGCTTCGCTGAATTGTCTTTTGGAGGTTTATCCCAGGAATAAAACCCAAAATGACTCTCAAAGTCGACTTTACAATATTAGAGACAGTGAACAAAAGTCTAGAAACAACCCTCATGTGGTATGTGTAGTGAATTGTGGTTACAATCACGACAATCGCGATCTTTTCAAAATTGTGAGAATTCAACGTGAGGCCTCGGAGGGAGGATAGCGCTCCCCCTTCTGAGAGAGGCAGTTCATGTACTAACATACGTATAATATGTATGCAAGATACCTTATGGCGTTACTACAGTACTCGAAGGCATCTGAAAGTTAGAGAGCAGAAAGCTCCCTGTTCTTCCTCTCTGCATGCTATTGTCTCCTCCGGGGAGATAGTAGTAGACTTGTTGATACTGTGTAATACACGATTGTTTATGGAAAAAGAAGATAATGTCAAAAACTTAGAGTAAGCAGAAGGCTCCCTACTTGGGGTACCTTCTGCTTGCTACTACTCGGGCTCTTTCGTCCTCCCCCTACAGCACTCGTACAGCAGTCTTACTCGTACCGTCAGTGCTGGTGAAACTTTCCCTCTTAGGCCGCAGCAGCAGCTGTGGTTTTGAATCCCGACCATGCCGCTAGTACAAGGTAGGACAGCAGGGAATCAACCAGGGCACGGATTCCTTCGTCCGTGTGGTAGAGCTGGTTGGTCCTTCTGAACTCTGCAGATGCGATGGACAGCTTTTGATAGCAAAACTTAGCATGTCCTTCTTGGCGTAATCGTAGGCAAGTCTGACCCATATTGCAAAGAAGGATCAAATGGATGGGGTTGGACTGATTGAGGCTTTCCACCAACTGTTGGCTACACTCGTACAGTCGGAGTGCCTTTTGAAGGAGCTCGGTTCCTTCTTGATTCCTTCCTGCTCCAAACAATCGTTCCCCAAGTAGGTGGTGACACAATGCCAAGTTGCACACCAAGCTCAAAGAAGCAAGAACGGTTGAATAGTCAAGGGAGGTGGCTTCTTGGTGAGCGTGTGCAGTCTCGAATGGGCACAACCTGAGGGGTCCCTGGACGATAGGAATCGTAGGGTCTTGGCTTGATTCAATACTCGAGTCCCAACGGCAGTAAACTCCAAAGTTTACCTTCGAAGCAGTCTTGCGAGATCGAAACTCTCGAGTCTGTTCCTTGAAATGAGCCAGTGCTTGACTCAATACCACCATGGCACCTTGGTAGTTTTGGGCTCGCATTTGTTCAGCACCGTGGTTGTTACAGTCAATGGCTTCGTTCAAAGCTTGTCGAATTGCAACAACTGCTGCGTCGTGATGGTCTTCAAGAGCTGGAGCAATCATGTTGTCGTTGTTACTTCGCTGTGTTTTGATTTTGTGTGACCACACCAAGACATGACGAAGAAAGCGCCAACCCCACCAAGACTCCCAGTCTTGAGGTACTAGAAAGCTCTCAACACTTTCTATCACGCAGAACCGTATCGTTGTTCCCAGCGAAGGGCCCTAATATTCCTTTCCCCAGGATAGAATTGTGACACCGAGGATTATTTGTATTTATGGCTACCAATACCAATTAGATGATGTCGACGGAAACCTCAGACGCCATTGTGAAGAAATGGCCCCACATTGTTATTTCTTCGAAAGCAAAACGCCGCACCAACCTACCGGTATGCGAATGGAAACAATTGCCACTACTCACAACAACATCATGGACCAATACAAATGAGTTTCATGTTGATTGTTGTTGAGAAAGGGCCGGAAACTACCAGAAACCGAGGACGTTTCATTAGGCTCAACTACAGAGCCTGAGGAAAAAGAAAGGTGGCTACCCTCTTGTACTTGTGCTGTATATTATAGTCAGCTTCTTTTGTGCGTTCCGGTTCCTAGCCTTCTTCAAGTACGTCGTCCCCATCACCCATCATCGCAACGAATCCCATCAAACTGCCTGTAAATCGGAAGAAACTCCTCTACTAGTAGAGTACTAACTAATAGAGGGGCGGTCCCGATATGAACGACGCGAAAAGAGGTACTGTACTAGCCATCTACTAAGGTTGTTGCACTCTAGGAGTTTCTTTGGCATCTAAAGTAGTGTCGGGTTTCGACCTGCATGGCGCCAAACTTGTTTTGACCTCCTCGTTGTTGAGAGAGTGACCGTTTCTTCATATTGAACAGCCTCCGTTGAATGTGTTGGTAGTTTGTTGATACCGCAGAGGAGGTAGCTAGAAGAGAAGCCTTCTTGAACCCCCTACAACAGGAGCACGTAGCAGCAGGGGGGTGTCGTTGGTGGTGCGAGAAGAGTCCAGCAGCAGCAGGTTTAATATGAATAACGAGTACTACCAACAGTAGTAATAAGTAATAAGTACACTGCAGCAGTACTAGTTCAAGGACGTCCTAGTAATGTGTTTTGTGTTTTGTTCCTTTTCTTCAAGAAAGTCAAAGGCGGAATCTTCTTCGGTAATTTTGCCTAGCATTGCCCCTGCCCCCCATTCCCATTCCCACCGGGCAACAGCAACAGCACAGCGAGTAAATATCCTGTGCATCAACAATGGCCCCAGTCAAAGTCTTCAGTCGTCGGCGACAGGAGGCGTCACCACCAACGTCGATCAGTCCAAGTGTAATAATAATGGTATATCGTCAGTACAAGAAGTAGTTTGCACTTCCCGTAGTGTAAGCAAGTACGTACCTGGACCAACTTGACGCTCCGTCGAATGAGTTGCAAGCGGTAAAGATTCTGTTGTTGCTTTTATTACTGTTTAGTAGTTCTACTACTCGTACCATACGATTCCAACCAATCGGGTAGCAAGAACTTTCCTCCAACACGCCGGTAAGATACCGCTCCAAGTCTACTACCGGTAGAGATAATTATTGCAGGTGAAACCCTGCCAGGTACCGTATCATACCGCACCGAATCACTTTGTTCATTTTGTGTAGTATGCTTGAATGGCGGGAAGCGCTCGGAAACGCTCCACAAACTTTTTACACTCCGGGAAGTCCTCCAAGGATTTCAACTTGTCAGAAAATTCTGGTTTCTCTGGCACCCAGAAGGCAAGACGACAAAACCAAACAAAATCAGCAGCCGAAGGTTCTGTAGTGCCAGCAATCCAGCCAGTAGGACTCAATTTGAAGGCAGTCTCAATCATACCGAGGTGACGAGGAGCGACTGTATCAGAAATCACTTCAAAGGTCTTGGTTTGTGTTTCCTTTGTCAACTGGACACCGAAACGTTCATAGTAAGTGGCGACTGTGGCCCCCGTAAAGGCATCAGTATCTTGGGCCATCCAAGCATCGACGCTGGCAGCTTCCAGCGGATCCTTTGGGTACAAACCAGCGATGTGAGAAAGGTATCGCAAAATGGCGGTGGACTGGACGAGTTTGCGGGTGCCGTCCACTTCCAACAATGGTACTTGACCAAAGGGTAGCTCGCCCGCATTCTTCATGGCTGTCAAATCATCCCAACTGTTGAAACGACGATCTTCCAATTCCAACCCAGCGTAGGCGCAGTAAAGACGGATGGCTTCTCCCTTTCCTGGGAAATTGAAGTAGTGAAGTTTGAGTTTAGGTTGCTTGGTAGTTTCGCTCATGATGATCCAAGCTATGATGAACTGCGATTGCGTTCGGAAAGAATGACGTGAGGAGGGTTGGTTGTTGTGAAGATGCCGACGGCAAGTGGTGTCAAGGATTTTCTGATCTGAATTTCGTGGAACTCCATAGAACGACTTGTGACTTGTGACGTACAGATCGACTCGTGTGACTCCTCCTTCATTACTTGCCCACCATACTTCTTGGGCAAGCTACGAGAACGAACAGTTGTTATAAAGTCTTAATTTATCGTACCTAAATCGAGCAGTATGTTTCAAAACAAAAACTTTGACCGCACTCACACAATGGTAACCACCAGTTACAGTTTCGTCAAGCCTGAAATGTACCAATTGAGCTGCCTGCTAAACCTTTACCATTCCACAATCTTTCGTTGGTGCGACCCTTGTTGTTGGCGAGATCCTTTTAGGACAGAAACAATGGGTTAAGAGCAAATAACAATGACAAAGCAATACAAAATCCTTCTTCTGAGTGGTACCGCTTGTACCTCTCAAGCCACAGGGGCAGCAAAGGTAAAGTTGGCAACTTCTTGGTCACGTTGTTCCCGTCGCATAAAGTTATCAACCATCGCTTGAATGTTGCGATTACATGCGTATGAGTCATCTACCCGTCTGAATTCTGCAACAGCGATAGAAAGAGACTGAAAACAAATACGAGTTTGCAAGTCACAGTTAAGTTGTTCGTAAGCATGACCCAGGTTGTTCAAAAGGATGAGTTCAAAATGGCTGGTGGCACCCAGCTGAAACATTCTGGCAATGTTCCCAGCCTGTAAATAGAGCTCAACAGCTTTCTCGAATGTCAGTAAATCGTTCTTGGAAGATACAGTCAAGTTGTCTTGTTGCCTTAGAGCTTGTATGTGTCTGCAAATACCCAAGTTGACAACGACTGCAAACGCCATTGGTGGAAGAAAGTTGCAGCCTTCTTTGCTTGGTCCTGCCTGTAGCACAAGAGGTTTAGAAAAAATCGAAGACGGGAGAATGGTGAAATCACTGTTGGGTTGGTACGCTGATGTTTCCCATGCAATGTCAATGCTCACAGAAGCATTCAGACACCTTGGATACACGCTGGTGTGAGCCAAGAGTCCATAAACACTCTCGAGAGCCTGTACAAGAGTATGGGAGGCTTCATCATACCGCCCAAGTATCATGTTCTGGGCCGCTTGATTGTTCAGAACAAAGGTGTTAGCCAAGCACTCAAGTATTGACAATTGCTCAAAGTTCATTGTGCTTGATGTGGGCATGTAGAAACGATGGGTTCTGGAATTTGTGATATTTCTACCGCAGAATGCAGGTAAGAGGTCTGCTTTCAATGTGATTGCATCTGATATGTCACAAGCTGCTCGAAATTGTGTTGTTGTGGTTGTGGTCTGCAGCATCTTCTTCGGCAGAAGTCCGGGAAGTAGTGATCGTGGGCGAGGTCGAAATCATCCGAGGCCATTGTCCAGAATAAGAAGACCTCTCATGATGCCTAATGCCTAAGCCGATCCAATTGAAGCTGATACACGTGGCGTCTTCACGGTTATTAAATATGAGACTTCTGTTTTCTTCCATTGACAATTATTGCGGAGATATGACAGCCTCGTTACTCACCAATTCCGTGATTGCATCAGAAGGAAGCACATGAATTGTCTCAGCCGAGTGACCTGGTGATGTCAAAGTTTAACGCCAACCGTTACAGCAAGCTATCGCTTGATTAAGGTGAGCAAGTTGGGCACTTCTGTTGTGGACACGCTTTCTCCCGTGGTGGTGGTTGGTGGTCAGTGGTCAGTGGTCAGGGGAGTAACAAGACGAAAGAAATAAAAGATGTTGTCCTGACCATGATGAGATAAAGCTAGTAGAGCGATTTTACAATGCCAAACATTCTGCAATAGAAACAAGCGATGCTGAGTATCCTATTAAGTTAAACGATGGTGTCACTGAAGAGAACAATTGAAATATCATCCTATTGTTTCGGAACCTTTCGGGCAGGGCTCAGGAAAGATTTATCTAGAGGTGGTGAAGACCTTCGCCCGAATACTCGTACGTCTTTGACAGAAAGTCCTGATGAATAAGGTGGTTTCGTGAGGAAAAATACCAAAACCACCTAATGCATGAGTATTCAGAATACAAAATGCTAAATTAAAGTGCATAGAGGGTCTCTTAAGCCACCGGAGCGGCAAATGTGAAATTGGCAACCTCGGCCTCTTGTTCCGGGCGCAAAAAGCGATCAACCAAAGATTGAATGTTGTGACTACATGTGTACAAGTCGTTCTCTCGTCTGAAATCCTCGGCAGCAATGGAAAGAGACCGAAAACAAATTTGGGTCTGCACTGTACAGTTCAGCTGGTCGTATGCATGGCCCAGGTTGTTCAAAAGAATGAGCTCAAAATGACTGGTGGTTTGATGAAACATCTTGGATATGTTCCCTGCCTGTAAGTATAATTCGATAGCTTTTCCAAAGGGTGGTGAATCGCTGGACGATGTGCTCATGGTATCTTGGTATCGCAGTGCTTGCATGTGTCTACAAATCCCTAGATTGATGACGACACTCAAAGCAATAGGCCGAAGGAAATGTTCAAAAACGTTGCAAACTTCTTTGCTTGAACTGGCATGCAACACCAATGGTTTGGTAAAGATAGGAGAGGGTAAAATGGCATGCTCACTGCGTTGGTCCTCCGGTGATTCTTCCCATGCAATATTGATTTCTACAGAAGCGTTCAACGCCAAAGGTTGAACAGCGGTGTGAGCCAAAAGCCGTTGGGCTGTCTCCAGTGCCTGTACAAGTGTCTCAGATGCTTCATCGTATCGCCCATGGATCATGTTCTGTGTTGCTTGATTGTTCAAGACTATGAGATTGGCCAATGTGGCAAGTAGCAAAGATTCTTGTTCATCTGCCTGCATGATGCTTGTCATGCAATTGAAGACATTTGTCTATTTTCGGGATTTGTGACGGTGCGGTGCCATCTCCCGTGATTGCATCGAGCATAGTCATCATCTGCTGCATCTGCCAAATCTTATGATACCCCGAGCACTCTTTGCTGGTACATTTCAGCTGTACATCTTCGCATAGACGTTCACCAGAAATTAGCGGACATTCTTTGGGTTTTCAGCTTGTTTCGCTCTCGAGCTTATGTTTACTTGAGCTTGAAATTCCAATCTTCAAATGGTAATGCGCCGGCAAATTTCACGCGCTATGATTTTGGGGTAACACCCGCTACTTTCACGCGCTAAACTCGTGCATAGTCCGTGAGCCAATCAATCTTCGCGAAGTTGGGCAACCACCAATGAGCATCGGTGAAGATTCAGTCGAGGTTCTCCTCCTTTTCAATGGCGAATTCATGGCTTGTAGCAAAGTTCCCACCTTTTGTGAACCATCCGTTGTAGCAAAATGGCGGCACGTGTGGGATTGATGGTCGACAACCGAGTTTACCGTTACTTTTGCGGCCCCCAATTCCCACGTCCCCGTTGGCACAGTTTCATTGGATGGTGGGATAGGTTGTTGTTAAATGAAAAGGGCGTGGACACATAGGGGCAGTTGAACTGCGACAGCCAAAACTCGAATAGGAAAGCGCTGCCGCCCATGACGTCGCACTCTATCCGCTAGCAGTTGGAGGGGACGGATGCGACAAAAACACGAATTGGGGCGAGCCACTTCGCCACATTTTCAGTGGTACTCGTACCGAGCCATCACTTCCTCACGTGGCTGCTATCATTGTACTCCTTACCTAGCTTTAGTCTCTACATTGGATGATATGGGCATTCCTTCCACAATATCATATAGTACATTAGCACAACAACAACAACAACAGACAACGATGATTGCACCAAGTCCAATCCCTGAATTCACTAGTCCAACAAAGACTCAAACAGATCGTCGCAAAGAATGGGCGAGACGATCGGTGGCTAGCCGAACGACTCATGCCATTTCGGAAGACGTGGACCTCATGACCTCTGGAATGAGAATCCTTCAAAGGAAACGACAAGGTCGTTTGTTGAGACAACAAGAGAGTGATCTTGATGATTTGCCTCAACTTCATCGCCAACAAATCGAAGTGGGAGAATTGTTGGGGGAAGGTGCCTTTAGTCAAGTGTTTGAGATCCGACAGATCCATGCACCTCTTCATGAAGACTCTGCCTACTCCAATCCTCCACTTGAATCTGGGGACTATGTCCTCAAACAACTTCGTCTGGAAGTTGAATACAAGTCCGGGCACTACATTCACGGAGCTTCCGACCTCATCATGGAAGCCCGCCTTCTCTCGTGCTTCTCACACCCAAACATCATTCAGATTCACGGTGTTGCAGCTGGCGGTGTTCACTCCTTTGCCAACCAGGATGCAGGATTCTTTCTCATCTTGGATCGAATGGATGAAACTCTTGCCCAGCGCATGAGGCGATGGAAGAAGGAAGGCCCACCAGCCTCCCAAGTTTCGCTCGCATTGAACTATGCGTCCCAAATCGCCTCAGCCCTCGAGTACCTACATGACAGGGACATGGTGTTCCGAGACCTCAAGCCTGACAACATCGGGATCCAAGGGGGAAACATCCAACTCTTCGACTTTGGTCTCTGTCGCGAGCTCCCTGAGGAGCATCCGGATGAGTACGAAACCTACGAGATGAGTGGGGTGGGAACGCGCCGATATTTGGCGCCTGAAGTTTTGATGGGGAGATACTACAACCAAAAGGTGGATGTCTACAGCTGGGCGATTGTATTATATGAACTCCTGACTTTGGAAAAGCCATTTCATGGTTTGTCCCGCGAAGTCCATCGAATTCTGGTGGCCGAGGCAGGAGAACGTCCAGAACTGCTACCACAGTGGCCTCAAAGCCTATGCGAACTCATTCAAGGAGCTTGGGCTGCACATATCTTTGAACGCCCAACAATGAAGGAGATCTACCGGGAACTTCTTCCCGAAGTCATTCACGATGTGGATCACATCCGTGATGAAGCTAACCGAGCCGAACAACTCATTAGTGATTTGGCTGACCTCTTTGGAGTTGGAAAGGTCAAGTCTGACTGGACTGCACGAACAGAGTCTGTATCTACTCTAGGATAATTCCAATTTTGTTTTGAACTCTAGCAAGAATCCAATTTCCACACTATTTTTTACTTCTAGTAGTAGTAGTTAGTAGTACTGAACGTCATGCCATTCAAACCCGAGACGTCTCTGAGAGTTGCATTTTCTTCTTGGAATCTCCCGAATCTCGGCTTCTCCCACCAGTCGGAATTTCGAATGTGGAATCACATGGTTCAGACCCATGAAGGTGCACCAAGTCGACTACTTTTACAAACTATGATTCCCGTCACACCGTCATCCAGAGAAGCTGCAGATTGGGGGTGATCAGATCTGAATAGGCCCAAATTTTGACCGAAAAACGCATAGTTGACATAGATTAATTTAGACCAATGACAGCAACTCGGGAATGCACTCTCTCTGAGTCGTGTCTAGGTAGGATAAAGGGGAGGAAAGTCCCCACCAGTCTCCGAATCCCCCAAGCCTGGACGTCCTTCAAACTGGTATTTAGACGTTATGCCAATGAAGAGTGTTGCACGATCAACACCACGAGGCCACAGACACGAACAAACTCCGTTCCATGTGAAGCACAAAAAATGACGATGATCATCATGGCAACATATTAGAAAGCTCCTTCAGAAAACCAGAGCAACACTGCTCTTGGGTATAGTGGTTCAACCAAGAGGGAACTTCCAGAATGCTTCTAAAATGGCCCATTCTCAGTCTTTTGCTAAATGCACAGCCTTTACACTGAATTTCGGCTTGTGCTTCTAAACGTTCTGAAACTTCGTACTATTCATGTTTTTGAGATAGTGTGATTTGAGTTACATAGGAGTTGATTGTGCGGAATGTGCTAGTTTATTATGGCGGGTTTCATGTGTGTCCACCGACGACGGAGGGGCAAGTCATTCATTCTAAAGTTACGGCAACTATGATTTTCAATATTGAGTTAGGCGACCCCAAATCGGTCGCACAACTCAATATTGAATTTCCACAACTCAATATTGATGCAGCCTGTCAGGCTGTACGCAAAAGCCAATCAGGTCATGCGCTCATAAGTCAAAATTGGCATAAAGTCACGGGCAGGTCAGATCTGATCACCCCCATTTCCGAGATCATCATCATCATCATCATCATCAACAACAACTACAAACAAGTGCGACATCCTCTTCACTCTTCTCTCTTCTGGTTGTGGTGGTGAGACAAACCCTTCATTTTCATTAAAGGGTTAAATATGTACTTCAGAACTGCAGTAGTAGCATTGACATTGGTTCAAAAGTCAAAAAGACATGTGAATACTTGACTATGGAATAGCCACGACCTAGATTTGCTTTCCGAGAGCACAACACGGAAATTTATTTTAGCCATAGTGATTGTGATTCATAGTTGCTCCTGGATGTTTCTATTGTCTCTTTCCTATTACCGTCCTCAGAATGAGACGTTTCCCTATTCTTGTTGGAGACTTAACTACTATCTGACGCGCTGTTCTAGTACGATTGCCAACGCGTAGTTCCACCGAGCGTCATCCTGTGATTGGCTCATTGCGCGAATTCCTGGGACTCGGTCGAACCAAAAAAAGATGGTCGTCGACCTCCCTCCAATCGACGCGCTCGATCTCCCGAACTCAATCGTCGAAGGTGGTGCGAGTTCTTATAAAAACCAATTGCATCTTCTTGCCCACGGCATGTTTGGTGGAATCCAAAAAATTTTCCAACAAAGTAAGGTGAGAGACCATGATGGGTGCCAATAATCGACACTGCCTGTATGCCTTTCATTGCGCGTTTGCTGCATGGTCCTTGTTGTTGTGTGTGACAGAATCCGGTGGTATCTTCTGTGAACCTCGGTTGAACGTCTTTTGTTCGTTGGTACGCGAGAACCATTGCCCATCTGAGCTGGGAAGTGTGAAGACTTGTGACAAGAGAGGATCTCATGCCATGGGTACTGTCAACAGTCCTTTGAACGCCAGGAGAGGGGAAGAGATCAATTCCTTCGACCATGGTCATCGTCCATGGTTCCTCTACTAGGTGGTGGTTGTTCGAGGTCTTCTGCAGAACCCTTTTTGTCCCTTGTTCTGATTTGTTTACAGGTTTTTTCCGTTCAGATGTCGCAGTCTCGTCGTTCTTTCCTCTCGCCGTATCTTCTTCTCTTCTTGCTGCTCGCTGCTACTGCTGCAAAGCGTTCCATTTCTAACGCCATGTTCTTCTCTGCTCCAGTACTTCTTTTGTAGATAGATGAGTATGTTCCCTGGCTCCATCAGGGATTTGGTAGACGAAATGGAACATGACGACGAAACACCCGAAATCAGCCAGCCAATCATCACTCCGCAAGGAGGCGCGGAGTCGCTATTCTTGGGAGGATTGGACACGACGGACCTGCGAGCCGATGTGTTTGCCCAACACTTGCGCTTTGCGGACGACGTGAAAGGAGGCTACCCAAGCAATCGCGTCTCTTCTGTCGCGAGTTTGCGAAGTACCATGACGGATGACTTTCATTCGTGCCGAGAAGATGTCTCACCCACTGGTTCCTTTACAGAAGACCTCGACGACGAAGCTACCACTTTCACAGCCCATTCTAGCGTAAAACCAGAAGAAACCATGTCTGCTGTCGCCGCCACCGCTCCTATCACTACTGATTCTGTTCCCATGAAGACCATGGAACCTTCCTCCGAAAAGGGAATTGATGTTGCCGAGACTGTCTATGCCAAGGCCAAGGACGTGTGGGCCTGGGGAAAGGGAGTCCCTCTTGTCAGCATCGGCCTTGGACTTACCGAAGCCGTTGTCGGTAAGGCCGTCTCTATGGTCGGTACCGACTTGGAAGACATTGATTCCAAGATCAAGCCTCAACTCGAGAAGATTGACCACGGCGTCCTAAACCCTGCCATTGATAAAGTGGTTGGTGTTGTCATGGGAGCTGCTGGAAAGACGGAAGAAATGGTCAAGCCAATCATCATCAAGATTCTGAGTCCTTTTGGATTGATCAAGAATGAAGCTGGTACGTACGTGTCCGTTTTTCCCGCTGTATTGGTCATAAGAGATGTCTGTGTTTCTCACATGATTATTTTGTGTTTCGTTTTTGCTTTTGCAGAGAATCCTGAGCTTACGCTGACCAAGTAAGCTCGGTTCCACATTGGACTCCGTTCTTTCATGTTTCTGTATTTCTTTCCCAACATTAATATTTTTTGAACTTGCCCCTGTGCAATAACAATTCTAACATCGACGTATGGTTCAATCTAGGTATCTATCTTCTTCATATTAGCGTCATGTGAGATGATGGGCTTGACGATTCAGCAGCGGTAGAATGGTATTCTAGTTCGTACTCGTTGTTTTTGTCATTGAATCGGATTGAGAATTTCCAACGAGTGGAATTCTCGTGATGACATTATGCAGCAACAACAACAACAACAACATGTTCCCAACAAGCAACTTCCACAACCCGAAGAAGGTATTATGGTACTAGTACTACTGTATAAACATTGATAGGTACCAGAGAATTGTCATTCGATTGAATCATATTTTCACCAGTTTTCTACCACCACCTGCTACGAGTACCACAACAGCCCCGAACAAGACATCACCGTTCACAAAGAAGCCTTCCTGGGAACTCACGCACAAAATATAAGGGATTGCTGTTATATACTTTGGCTCTCACGTTGAACTCCTTTGCCATAGGTATGGTGGAGTATATGGCGAAAGTTCCCGAAATCCATTAATTGATAGGCTGAGCTATGTCTGCATGCGTTATGTCTCGATCCTGGGGATTATATATGTGAGCGACAAAATCACACCTTAATCTGAGCCCCCTCTCGTACCTATGCTCTTGAAATGCAGGAAACACGAATTTCCCAATGGTAGGGCTTGGACCACTGCTCCCACAAAACCGATCAAACAACAACAACAACAACAACCATCATCATGAAGGGTCCTTGCCAATTTGCTATTCTCTGCTACCTTTCTCTATTGATTCAATCTGTAGCATCCTTGAAATCATCACCTCTGTGTGATTACAATACTATTGATTTCGCTCGGCTGCAAGATGGCACACCCACTGAATCCGGCAAGAATGTCTTCCCTCTGGAGTGGAGCTCCTTTGGGCTTCGAGTAGCCGGGGGATATCGTCAAATGAAATCACACGCTGTTTATAAATCAGTAGAAGGCCGTGGAATGACCATTGTGCCTGAAGCTGGGGGTGAGATCTCATTGACACTCCTTTCTGTCCACGAGGATGGTATGGAGTTGAACTTCTGGGATGTCGCACAAGGGGGTTACATCGAGATGTTCGACATTGATGGGGCTAGCATCAGACGCCAACGCCTTGCCTCCATGCCTGGAGAAGAGCAGTCTGTAGAAGTAGCTGCGGCGAATGTATACAGCGTCTTGGTCCACTTTGAAGGTGAGGGATCCTTGTCTCAAATGAACGTTTGCAAGGAGCCTGTCTCCTCTAAGAGACTTCGTGGCAATGGCGGAGTAGCAACTCTCTTCTAGACTTGCAGCAGTCACCTCTCAACGAAAACCCCCAAGATTGTTGACTCCCACCAAGGCTCGACCCGCAACACCTTGCTCCCATTCACTCGAATGGCAGGGCCACTGTGAGCAATGCTCTCTCATTACAAGATGCCGCCCACTGCGCGATACATCCATCAACCCCGACACCCACAAATAGTGTCCATGAGAACAAGCATAGATAAACCCACAACAATAGTCAAAGATCATTTAATACCTCTAAATTAACTCTATTAGAAATGACGCCTTTGTACAATCAACGTACTGCCATGCACACCGCCCGTGTAACCTAGCAATACAACTGTATACATGTTCCATACGCTAGGAAGAGAGGATAGAAAGTTCATGTGTAGAGAAACAAAATGTTATTTACAAATGATTAGATGGTTTCTTGCTAAACTGCTCAGACTTGGAGAGTAAGATGACAACACTGGTCCGTCCCTGAGGGAAAACAGTGAGGCAATATGTGAGGGACATGCTAACATTGAGGTGTACACGATAAAGGAGAATCGGTGTCAATAACGTTCCATCCGAATCAAAAGAACGAGTTTTCAACATGAAGCTTCAGAGAATGTAGATAATATGATCAACGTCATCTGGAACCAGTGAGTTGTTGCACCATTGTTCAAAGCAAAACCAAGGCTCAAATCTCTCAGATAGAAATTTTTTTGTACACATTAACGTCGAATCAACATAGAATGTCAGTCCGCCCGACGGTACTATCATCAAGGAGAATTGGGTCGCTTGCTAGCTCTATGGTGCAACAAGTCTTGACAGCACCAAACACCCAACCAATCTCAATTTCGAGTCTTACCTTTCTAATAGTCGATATCACCATCGTCGTCATCGGCTAGACCACTTCCTGACGGGGGATGGTACAGATCCCTCAGGTCGAGGCAACCTTCGAGAGACTCTTGGCAATCTTCCAGCTCCGGGAGAACACCGTTCATCACATCCCTGGTGTAGTAACCAGTGTACCGCGAACCCATCACGAGCTTCATATCAGTTGATATTTCGTGCAAGTGCGTGTACGACCTTGTTGAGTTCGCCAACACCGAAAGAACGGGTTGGTCAATGTGAACGAAGTTCTTCCAATAGGCACCAGCACCGTAGCCAAGGGTCTGGGTAAGCTGCCCTAGCGTCTGGGCCACAACAGTGGACATGGAACGCTCTGGTCTGTACTGGATACCCATTCCTTGGACCAAACTAGTCAGATAGTTGCCCATTTCATCTTGAAGCACTGGGCGAACCGCAGTGCTTAGAGCAAAATGGTGATGAACGGACCGATCCGTTGACTTGACGTTGGGAGACAAGGAGGACAGGAGTCCCCCGTGTTTAGTATCTTGAAGCCAGTTTCCTGGAGGAACATCTCTCTGTCGAGTGGACCTTTCACGCATGCGCAGATCACGATCGACAGTTGTCCCTTGACGAAGAGACTGCCAAAGTACATCGTTTGTCAATGAAGTACTGGACAAAGTGTCGAGACCGAGTAGCTTGTAGCCATCAGAAGGCTGTAAACAAGTCAAAAACTCTGCCATCTTAAGGCTTGGAACTGTACTTCCCCAATCACTGTCACTTCCACCTTGTCCGAAAAATGGCGCATTAAGCAAGCCAATCTTGGCGCGAGGGTTGGGTGTTTCTCGTAGGCGCATGGGGAGGGTGGAAGCGTCCAAAGCCATGGCAAGCTCTGCTGAACGCTCAAACAGAGAGTTCCCAGATGGAAGTTCCAAAGGCACCACGGCATTGGCGTACTGCGAGAAATCATACAGTGCCAGACCGGCAGACATTTTGGTGCGCACCCTCTGGACATGAGCTGGTTGCCAGGGTGAGTGGTCGTCCTTGCTTGAAGTACTTGCTTCTTGCTCTTCGGGGTTGCTTTGAACAGGATTGGTGATGTCAAACACCAACCTGACAGCATGGTTGGCTTCGGCTTGGATCTCTTGCAAAATTTCGGTGGCCAACCGAGCGTAGATTCCTTGCCCTTGAGATGTGATGGTGATACCCTGAAAGCCATCACACTTCTCGAGCATTAGCCGAATTCGTTCAAAGAGCACATCTTCCAAATACTCCTTCCATTCTCCTTGTGACTCTAGATGATAAGAATCCCAATGAGGGCGGAGTTGTGATTGACTGGAATATGGCAAAGAAACCTTGGAGCTTTCCGAATATGGAGGCATGAAGAACTGAGTCCAATGATTCCATTGGGACGTGGCCGGGTCAGGAGCCATGGTGTCCAACTGCTGTTGGAGTGGTTCCAACGTGTTGCGATACCAGTTTGTTTGCTCCCTTCTCGCGCGCTCTTGCTTCTCCCTTGGGTCTTCCTCCTCTTCCTCTTCGTCGTCGTCCCAGCACACATGCCGAGCATTTTCGGAACTTACAGAGTAAGTGACCCTGTTCGACGGCTCCTGGTAGTATCTGGAGTGCGATGAATAGGCTAGATTCGAAGCAGCTTGAAAATAGGATAGACCAGGCTGGGAGAGAGGGTCCATTACCAATGGCTGGCCCATGATTAGGGAATCAAAAGCCAATGGTTGAACATGAAACGCAGAAATTTGATCAAATGCTTCCAGGTGTTGAGCGGATAGTTCGGGGCTTGGAAGAGCATGTGCCTCATCTATCAGCAACACCCGAGGAACCCAGTGGTTCTTTTCCAGTGTATGAGTCGTTTCTGCATGACAAGTGGCTGTCTGACCTTGCTCGTATGGCGAGGAATGACCGTCCGTCACAGCCAAACCCTGTAGGTTCAAAGCATGTGCTGTGACTGCGTTGGCTGTTGGACCCAAGGAGACTTGGATCATTTCGCGTTTGCTGGAAGACGACATATTGTTACCACAAAGAAAGAGATAGAAACGAGGGAGGGTGTGGCAGTGTTACCACGTCTCTTCAACAATCACCGGCGAGGTGTAAATTTCATGTTGTTGCTACGTACTGAGAAGTGGAAATGGATTTTCTCGTTTGTTGATTGTTGGATGGAGTGTCGTCATGAAAAATCTGACCCATAACCTTTCATTTTTGTTATGATGTTCATGTCGTCACTCATTCACCAATCAAAATACACAACAAGCTCGCCTTCGCACCACATCACGTCGTATCACGTGTCGAAGACCGCACTTGTCAACTCGTCGCCGTAGTAGTTTTAGCTGCCTGTAGTTATAAGTCGCCAGAATTCCAAAGGCGATGCACATCATGGAAGGCGAAGAGGAATTTGAATCTTCGGAATCTACTTCCGTCGTTTGCGCACTTTGCCACCTACCTCCAACTCCTCACTTTTCAACTACAAACACTTGACTGCACGATTGCTTCGGCAGAGGTTCGCACTTGGTGTGGTTGTCCCCGCAGTAGCATCTTCTGTCTAAGGAAGGATGGTCGAGTTTGGCCTCAAATTGGAGGACAACAAAGTTGCAGAATGGAGCGAATACTATATGGATTATGACAAACTCAAAGCCATTCTCAAAAAAGCAAAGGCTGCTTTGAAGAAGTACGACGAACAAGCAAAACGTCGACCAGACGAGGCTGCGAGGATTAGAGAGGAATACCGTAACTCATCCCATCATTCACTGAAGGAGCTAGCAGAAAACGAAGAGGTCACTGGTCTTCCTCCTCGACCACCAATGGGTCAAATCGACGAATCTAAGGATGCTGCTTCCGAAACGTCCGCTCTTCTCCCCAAAACAGGCTCTGGATCATCCCTGAATTCTACGTCTCAGAGAGCTTTTACAAGCAAGACTTTATCCGGTATTCAGGATTATTTTGAGGGGCGTTACGAACGTACGCTGTTGCAGTACCTCAAAGAAACGGATCAAAAAGCCGATGAATTTGCTACTGTTGTCGAGGAGCAAAGATCCAAAGTGACTAATTTCTATTACCAAAAAGTGGGCGAGCTACAAAAACGATTTGGTCTTTTGATTGACAGTGTAGCAAGTTCTTCCCAATTCAAGCGTGCCGTTGTGGTCAAATCTGTTGACGAAGATCCCAATCGCACTGGTCGACAAAGTGCTATCATGACGCCTCGTTTGGGACAACATCGCAGAATCCCGAGCGACCTGACGCCGCGACAACGTTTGGAAACTATTATCAGCAACCTGCAGCACCGAATGGTCGACTCTCCAATGCCCCGAATTCACAGTATGGGCAGTCTTGGCACTGGCAGTAACGGAAGCGATTCTCATCATGGCCGACCACCCCCACCTCCCAAACACAACAAGCTCCAGGCTGCAGCCGCTGCTGGAGATTCCGACGATGAAGGAGAAGATTTCAATGATGAACGTGCTATGGCGGAAGCAGATTCTATCAGACGTGCATTGACAGATCAATACCGTACAGCCAAACTTCTGCACAACTTTGCCATTATGAACTACACTGGTTTTGTCAAAATCATCAAAAAGCACGACAAAACCTTGCCTGACCGCAAAGGTACATTGAAAAATCTGCTAGCCAGTGACAAACTCTTTGATGAATACACCGCCATTGACAAACTTTGTCTCCAATATGAAACCTACTTTGCCAACTGGTTTTGTGAAGGCAACATCCGAGAAGCTCATGCTCAACTGTTGCCCAAACGTGGCGATGGTCTAGAAATGGATTGGTCGCAATTGCGACTAGGATACCGCATGGGTATGTGTGCAGTGTTGGCATTGTGGGTGTGCTGGGATTCGGTCTGGGGACTGGTTGCCAATGGTGAAACTACGATTGGGGGTCGGACTGCCTTTCCCGTTTTCCGAGCATGCGGTGGTATTCTTCTCTTGCGTTGGTTTTGGGGTTGTTCCGTCTTTGTCTGGACACGTTATCGTGTGAACTACATTTATCTGTTCGACTTCAATCCTCGGATCGTTTTGACGCCATTCGGGATCTTTGAAGAAGCAGTGGATCACACCTTGGTCTTCATGACCCTTATGCTATTGTATTATAAATCAGGAACACACAACATCCCGCTGTGGATCCCAGAAGGTTACTATCCATTTGCTCTGGTTGTTTACACCGTGATGCAACTCATCTTCCCTCTCCGAAGCCGTGGACCCATGTGGGAATCTATCCGCGACGTGGTGACAGCCCCCCTTAAGTCGCCTTCCTTTTTCCATGGCTATGTTGGTGATATCTTTACCAGTATGGTCAAAGTTTTCCAAGATATTGCTTGGACTGCTTGTTGGGTTCTGTCGGGAGACTTTGCCCGACCCGATCCAACCATGGACTGGGCTTCAGCGTACTGGTACAAGCGGGTGCTAATTCCCTTCTTGTGTTTGTTCCCCTTGCTTATTCGATTCAACCAATGTCTTCGTCGGTATGCCGACACAGGCGATCGAATGCCACACTTGGCCAATGCTGGAAAGTACGCCTTGTCTCAGACTGTCACTTTGTTCGGAGCCTTTCATCCTCTGTATTTGGAAATCACAAAAACAGCATCAACAGATTTCAACTGGTTCCAATTGTTCTGGATGTTGGTTTTTGTTTCAAGTAGTTTGTACAGTTTTGCATGGGATGTTCTCATGGATTGGGGATTGGGTCGACTGGACTGTCAATTTTTGGGACCAAGTCTGATGTATCCTCAACGCAGTTACTATTATGCAGTGATTGCCGTCGATTTGGTTCTTCGTTTCATGTGGGTGCTAACGTTGGTCCCCCCATCTAGCGGAGCCAAATTTGAAGTCCCTAGTTATCTGTCGGCTGTGACCATGATGTTGGAATTGTTCCGACGTACTGCTTGGGGATTCTTCCGATTGGAGAATGAACATCGATCGAATGCCAGTGGATTCCGACGTGTGGATTTGGTTCCCTTGCATTTCAACACAGGCCATCAACATGGATACAAGGAACAACAGGAAAAGCGTGGTTCATCTGTTTTGCGTGAGGTTGTGTTGATTGCCATCGGAGTTCTAGGAGTATGTGTGTGGAGTGTGGAGTCGGCTCAACGGGCCAATCGATCTCAAGAACAAATGGAATTCTAGTGTGCTTTATGTTTATTAGTCAGTGCTGGATATTGTGTTGTGAAATGGCACAGAGGTGTTGAATGTCTACCAATGATGATATTGACCCAAACGGACCTTTTCGAACAGTGCGGTTTGTTCTTCGTAAACCCTTTGTACATGTTCGTAGAGTTGCATGTCGAATCGGTTCACTTGAGCAATGAGTTGATACTCCTGACTTTCTGGCGGGTAGGTTGGATGTTCATTGGAATTGGACCCGTGCCTAGCCAATTCTTGAACACAAGGATACCAGGAAGGCAGGGTGTTCCACCCCAGCCAAACACCGAACCGTCGAAAGGCTTCTTGCACATCATGGGTAAAGCCCACCAACAGTCTCTCAGAAACGATTTGCTTGGCGTGCTCTAGGTCTTGTTCCGTCAAAGTTCCATGGCCGGCCTTGCCAAGCAAGAGTCGTGTCATCCAATCTCGCTCAGCTCCTTCCCCACCATCAATAACATCTTTGTAGAAATCCAAAAGAGTGATATTCGCCCACTCTGGACGATACGTATCTTCCCAGGAGGCCTGTTGCAAGTAATAGAACAATGACACGGCTCTTTCTACGGGGTGCCGAAAGAGTGCGAAAAGTTGTCCAGGTTTGGTCTGGGAAAACAATAGGTCGGACGCTGGATGCACCAGAGGCGTCAAGACGACATCCGGTACCCACGGAGGCGTCTGGGCTGCAAACCCCAAATCGTGTGCATGTAGAATTCCTTCGTAGGAAGCCACATCCACGTTGAGCGTGGAAAGGACATGATCGCTCGTTGTGGATCCCGAAGAAGTAGAACCGAGTTCGATCAGAGTGAGTTGATCACTTTGATAGGGACTTCCCACTTGACTTGCAGAGATCAAGCCTAGACAATTGACAAGAGACTTCATGGTAGTTCCGCCAGACTTTGGAATGTGCCAAAAGAGTGGTAGAAACGTGGAAGGATCGACCGGATGGATCAAAGCATTGTCTGTCACGTTCCACAAAGAGACCAGGTGACTTTCCTCCACTGCTTCGACCATACTACAAAGGTTGATCCATGGAAGGAAGATTGTCCATAGGATAAAGGAAAAGATGAGATTGGGGTTGGGTGGAAGCATGGGGGCTGATGGAAGCGGCAACAGTATGTTCGTTGTGAAATCGAAACTTGTTTTGGAAAATGTGGACATCCAACAGCATCGGACCAACCCATTGTGTGACAAGGAACGGACAGAATCTCGGCTGGCGTGCGAAGCGTTACGCGACAGGAGGAAATGCCAGTGTCCACGTTTGGATTCGAGTGAATCACAAAGGCGGGCTGCGGAGAATGAGCGATCGTGGGAACCTGTCGAACCGTTAAGCGACCTAGACGGGGTGTCCGATTGCCTAAGATGGAGTGTCCGATGGACCACGCATGGCAAGGTGGTGGTATGTAGAGACGTAGAGCAAGTAGTAAAAGGAGAGGAGTAAAGAAATAGGAACGACTCCTGCCAGGGAACAAGACACGACTTTGTTGATCTGCTTCAACAAACCAACAGCAACCTTCCCCTTTGATCCAAAGCGTTTCATTCTTCTCGCAGCGGCAACTACAACACACAACAACAACGACGACGACGACACATCCAATATAGTAGCAAGCATCAGTCTTAGATAGTAATGAAGGGTGCGAATGTAGACAATGATACAGAGCGGTCAACAGAGACCGCGGAAGCCAACCTCAGCATGAGACAACCCCAGGCAACCATGGGCGAGTCCTCCAAGAGACCTCTTCACGACGCTTCCATGACCATGAGTCGAAGATCTGTGTCCACACAAATCGGCGTTCGAGTAGAACGTGAAGTGGACAAACTCACAAGGAATTGTCGCATGTTGGGAGGGGAAGAAGAGTTCAAGGAAGAAGAACCCCCCAAAGAAGTGGAGGCACGTCAGACTGTCCTCCCAGAGGTGCCTTTGCTAGACCGCAAAGAAATCATGGCCTGGTCGCGACTGGGCAATGGGGCGTTCAGCGAAGTCTACCAAATTTGGGGCTTTCGTTTGCATGAGGATCTCAATTCCACTCCTGAGCAACACCAGGCTCGGTTACATCTCAAGGAAACTGCACTAGACTCCAAGACGAATGAGAGCAACTATGTCCTCAAACATTTGCGGAATGATCTGTACAGTTCTAGAGACAAGGCTCGATTTGTCCATGCCGCCAGTGATTTGGTCATGGAGGCCCTGTTTCTTTCCAAGCTCTCCCATCCAAACATTATTACTCTCCGGGGAACTTCCCACGGAATTGATCAGTTTGGCGATGGCGATCATGATGGATTCTTTCTCATCTTGGATCGCCTCGATTGCACTCTTGCTGACAGACTCTTGTACTGGTCTCGTCACTCGCGCTGTCGACAAAAGATCTTTTCGCAGCATCTTCCAGATTATGCGGAAAAGGTGGATATCGCCTTGCAAATCTCGCGTGGCTTGGATTACTTGCACGATCGCGATATCATCTATCGTGATTTGAAGCCTGATAACATTGGAATCCAACGCGGTGTTGTTAAGATCTTTGATTTTGGGCTCTGTCGGGAGTTGCCGGAAGAGTATCCTTTAGAAAACAAGGTCTTTCATATGAGTGGAGTGGGAACCAGACGATACAGTAAGTTGGACTTTGGTATTGTTGTCCTCGAGTGACAAAGCAATCTAATCGCGGTATGTTGTTTTCCTGCTACAGTGGCCCCCGAAATCTTCCTGACTCAGTACTACAACCTCAAGGTGGATGTGTACAGTTTTGCAATTGTTCTACACAGTATGCTAAGCTTGTCACGTCCGTTTGAAAAGTACAACGCACAATTACACACTATGCTGGTCTGCAGGGAAGGAGCCAGACCCACAGTACCCCATGAATGGCCAGGAGCTCTGCGCCATTTGTTGGAAGCTGCTTGGGCGCACAACCCTGCCGATCGACCCACCATGAAGGAAGTTCGACAAACGCTCGAACGCTTGGATAAGGCAATCCAAAATGCTATTGAAATGTCAACAACCCAAACCCAGGGAACCTCCACATTGCCTACCGTATTCGAAAACGTATTGGATTCAGTAACAGCAGGATGTCAACCAGACAATGATGCTCTCAACAAGGCCGGAATGTTGTTCCGCGCCATTGAAGCGCAAGTCATTGAAGGCAACCTTCCAACGAGACGCATTGGAACGACAGGAGAACGTCGAACACGGCACTTGCGATCATCGTACCTCTAGAGACAGTTAGTTACAACATGGCATGGTACAATGAGAGCCAACCATGCCTTTGTAACCCCAACAACCCTTTTCGTTCATTCCGTGGTGGCCTTGATTGATGATGATGTGATGCATACGTAGATAGAGCAATAAAAAGAACATTGTAGAAGTTGCATATTTTTTTATTATGTTGCGTAGTATGGGATCATAGTGGTCGAAGATTCCCTATTCCAATGATTCAAATCGCTCAACGCATACATCGCTACGAGTCGTAGCTCGTAGCATGTCGCACCGGATTTGCACATACTTGTGCACATCAACAAGAAGAAGTAGAGTTCTTGCTGTTGCACAAGAAGATCGCATTGCTTTCCGTCTGGCTCATCTTGTTCCTGAAACATCAGTGATTGGAAGGCATCATCATGAAAGTGACCTTGACAACATGTTGGGCCCTGTTGGCCTCAACGTTTGCTGCTGTTACTACTACTACTACAGTTGCAGCAGAGGAGAACTTGGACTTTGGATTGGTGGATTGGTTGAACAAAAATGGTGGTTACTTTAGTGCCAAGCAAGAAATCCGTAGGGAAGACCCGAACGATCCCAACTCTATGATTGGAGTCTTTGCCAAAGAAACCATTGCGGCTGGAGAGTTGTTGAATCTCGTTCCCTGGTCTTTGGTGTTGGATGACTCTGGTTATGTCCCCCACAATGCCGCATTGGAAGACCAGACTTCCTTGTTTTGTGGTACTGTGCACAACTTGGCACGTGAGATGCGTTTGGGTGAAGAATCCAAATGGAAACCCTATGTGCTTTATTTGTTGAATCAACCAACGGGCCAACTTCCTAGTGCTTGGAGTAAGGCCGGTCGTCAGTGGCTTTTGCATGCCATGGGTGGATCCCCTGACTCTCCAGAAATTCCTCCGGCTCATATTGATCAGGCCCTCGATTCGGATTGGTATTATTTCTGCAAGGGTGATCGTAACGATGAATTGGCAGCTCAAGCTGCCATGTTGGTTGTCCAACGAGGAGATGATGAGTGCATGATTCCAGGTATGATGGTGTCCTGACCGTCCATGATGTTATGTGTTTTTTTTTGTGTATTGGTTTTTGGTTGGCTTTGGTCTCGATTGTCTCTAATTTTTCTTCCCTCCCTTTGATAGTTTACGACATGTACAACCATCGCAATGGAAAGTACTACAACACCCGTCATGATGTCGACAAGGGAGTAGTTCATCGTTTGTATGCTTCTCGCACCATTGAAGCTGGAGAGCAGATCCACAACTCCTACAACTTGTGCCATGGTTGTGGCGGTCGTTGGTCGGACTATGGAACGCCCAACATCTTTCGAGATTATGGATTTGTGGAGAGTTTCCCTCAGCGTTGGCCCTTGCCCAATCCCCAACCTGGTACTCAATTTGACATTCACTATGAAGATGGCGAATACAGCATTGAGTGGGACGAAGAAGATGGAGAACCAGAGGGAGACTACCAACTCTACCTCAAGGCTCATCTATTGCGAGTCATTCGTCGCGCACACCGTCTTAGAAACTACCAAGTGTGGCACAGAGAAGAGCTAGGTGTACCAGAGAACGAAATGGACGCATCGGCAGAGTATTTGGATGCTGTTATTTTTGCTCACACCTTGGCATACAATGAGGTTATCGAAGACGATGAAGAAAAAATCCCCGTGATTCCCACAGACTGTTCTTACAACGACTATTGTGGGGATCACTTTGACCCCTTGCGTGTGGAGTTTGATAACTTGAAGTACTTTGAAGGAACCTGCGACAACTCGGAGATGTTGCAGTTTTCAGACTACACGGAATTGGAAATCATCCAAACGCGCTACCAACAAATGTGCTTTGCCGTTCGTGAGGACGATGTTTGTATGGATTTGGACAATATTCTTCAAATTTGTTCTTGCTACCGTCCTCAATACCACGAGTTCCCAACTCACTATGCTGCCCGCTTCTTGGATAACATTGAAAAGGTGGTCTTCATTGGTGGTGGAGATGCCATGCTCTTGCATGAAATTCTCAAGTACCCTACCCTCAAGAAGGTTGTTGGACTCGAGTTGGATCAAATGGTTGTTCGAAGAAGTTTCAAGTACTTCGATAGCAGTCCCCACTTTGATGATCCTCGTGTGGAGTGGTGGTTTGGAGATGCTACCAAGAGTCTATTGGTCCTTCCAGAGGAGTACTGGGGAACGTTTGATATGGTTTTGGTGGATTTGTCAGAAACGGTTATGGCACTTACTGTCACGGAAGAGTTGGAAATCTTTGATGCTTTAGCTCTCATGCTCAACCCCGGTGGTATTCTGGTTAAAAATGAATTGTATTTCGGTGAGATGAGTTCCACGTTTGACTACAGTGCCCAGATCTCATACCAAAGTCCCAAGATCTGCCGACAAGTTATGGCTCTTGGAAGCAACCGAGTTGATTTCTTCCATAGTCCAATGAAGGAACATGGCATCGAAACATTGTACCTACCAAAGCATGCTGATATGAAGCGATACGACTACATGCATGACTACCGCAAGAACAGTGCTCAAGCCCAAGGAAGGTGCAACGTCACAGCTGTGGAGTCCCCAGAGGAACAAACCCGCAGTGCAGGTATCTTGCTCGTGGTGGAGGCCGAGACAACGTCCGTTGCCACTCAAGAAGAATTGCATCAAATCGTCTTGGCAGCAATTGCCCAAAATGGCTTTACACCTGTTGGAGAACCCATTTCGGACAAGAACGTGTTCATTGTACCTCTTCAGGAAGGTTTCGTTTCTGCACGGTTCCTAGGACCAGAGTACTGTGCAATCAACATCTGGGTGTGGGGCAAGCACAAGTATCAAGCCGCTCTTCGTGATTCCTTGGTGGAAGCTATGACCAGTCAAACTGTCTCCTCCTTCCGTGTTGTGGTTGGAGGTATGTTTGGATCTAGCACCTGGCAACAGGACCAAAAGGAAATTGGTCCTGTGAGGGCACAAAACCGCAACTGCGAACCAGAGGATTGCAGGGCTACGGACTTGACGGCTGATCGTCCTCCAACAAGAAGCGTCTTGGTTCAACAAGTTTTGACTGGCTTGTTGAGCGATGTGCGATACCCTTTTATTCTGGTAGCATGTGGATTCCCTGATGCCGAATGTCCGGTTTTGGATGGACTCGCGGGTATCGACCACGGAACCTTTGTCCCGGTTTATACTTGCCCTTCTTTGGAATCGTCGGATGATGTTGCCACCATGTATGAATGTGAAAAGGAAACTACTGCTAAGCTGCTTTCTGTCATGAACAACGGAAAAGCGATCTCCATGTTCATTCTTGATGAAGGTGTACCACAAGCCATGGGACGTATTCTCCAAACTATCATCAACTTCCCACACCACGAGGATCAGTGGTTTGAAGACCATTCTGCTATTGTGGCCGTGACCAAAGCCCAAGAGGGCGAACGGGCTTGGCAGCATAACTTCTTGGACCGTCAACGCAAGATTACTCACTTTGACCCTGTGGTTCGCGCCGAAGTGTCCATCACTGACAAGGATGAAACAGCTTCAGACGATTTGGAAATCGGCATCTTGGTCGATATGGACTTTGCTTTCTTTGAGAATTTGGAACGTTTGGAAGCACAGCTTCGGGAACTCCTTCCCGACAATGAAGTAGAAGTGCGATCTGTTCGTGGTGCCAACTACCGTTACATGGACGATTTCAATCCACCAGAATACGGACAAGCAGACTATGACAGTACGGATGTAAAGAAACAGAAAATGGAGCAAGTCATGTTGGGCTTTGAAACTGTCTTCCAAATGGTTCCTGCCGAGGGTGCTTCTGTGCCATCCGTTGAAAGTTTGAAGGAAGCTCTGGAGAAGACCATTGAGGCCACTCAACTCGGACCCATCACAAACCTGGTAGCCATTGAGAATGTCGGAGATGGAGCTCTGATCCTGTCTACTTTTGAAGATGGATATGCCGCTGTCGTTTGGGATGGTCGGGGTCACGTCGACCTCGACTTGTACCAATACACACTCCTAAATGACGTCCCCGACAACTTCCAAGAGCAGTTTGGGTCCTTCCCAGGAAGTACACTCTCTGTTGCTTTGCGGGATGACTTTCCCCGTGGTAAGGGACGCGTGGTCTGGGTATAATCGGGTATTAAAGATTTCTACTATAACGAGAATGCATGATCAATAATCACATCGTGAGAGTTACTTTGCGTCTTTTCCTTTGTAGAAGAGGGATTCAGCCGTGAATCAAGTAATCGCGTAGATGATAAGCCACGCACCGCCAGCCAGTGTACTAGTAATCAGATGATACTGGCTCCGTTGCAGAGACTCGCCGGCACGTTGGCCGATCCACAACGGTCATATTTAACGTCTATAACGTCCTCTGGATAGTTGAGCTAGGGAATTGGCAATTTGCATGTATCTTTCCATGTGCCACACCCGCTGAAGTTCTGGTGACCCTGATCCCTTGTCATCATCAACAACGACAAGGAGGAGAACGTTCATTTGGGTTTCTCGATGAAGTTTTCCAGTGCGAGCGTGGCCTTGGCCACTCTCGGTATCTCTAGTTTGTTCAGCCAAGGTGCCCTCGGTGCTGAACCAGAAGTCAATGATTATGGGCTTTTCGAGTGGATTCACAACGCTCCAGATGGCTTTGTGAATCCCAAGCAAGAACTCCGCCTCGACCCAGAAACGGGCATCTCGGGAATCTTTGCCAAGGAGCAAATCTTCCAAGGAGAACTCTTGCTTCAAGTTCCTTGGAGTCTCATTCTTGAAAGTGACGATCCGGATGAAGTTGGACAAATGTGCTGTGGCACTGTCCGATCGCTAGCCCGCGAGCTCAAGCGCGGCAATGAATCCGAGTATGCTCCCTATGTCAACTATCTCAATTCCCTTCCAGAAAACCAAATTCCTAGTGCATGGAGTCCTGCTGGTAAAACGCTCTTTCGAGAATTGATTGGTATGGCTCAGTACAACCCACTTGACGTGGAAATACCTCCTGTCGAGCCTACCGAGTGGGTGGAAGTCGATTGGTACCATCATTGCCGGGGTCCTCGCAATGATCGTGTCAGTGCCAAGGCTGCTGTTATGGTGTTGCAACGAAGTGATGATGCGATCTTGATTCCAGGTATGATATGAGTGTCTTATTATTATATCGTTGTTGCCGCCACGCTCACAAAAGTTGAATAAAACCACTGAACACAGGATATGACATGTACAACCATCGAAATGGAAAGTACTTGAACACTGAATGCACACAATATGAGGATTCTAAACATGTCACTGTTGCTAGCCGTGATATTGCTCCTGGGGAACAAATTCACAACAGTTACAACCTTTGCAAGGAATGTGGCGGTCGAGCTGAAGGATATGGCACTGCCGGTAAGCATAAGCGTTGGTTTGTTTCTCTGTCACAATATTTCTTGATGTCGTGGCTCATTCGAACTGGCTTGCAGAAATTCTCCGTGATTATGGATTCGTCGAGTCTATGCCCCAACGTTGGCACTACTGGGAAAACAAGGTCCAATTCGATGTTGATGTCAACGATGCTGGACATTTGACCTTCACCTGGTCGGAGGATTTGGAGCCTCGTCAAGATGATCGCCAATCTGTCATTGTTTATATGAATGAGCAAATTCGTCGTCTTCGCCGTCTGAAGAACATTGTCTACAAGGACGGAAACCCTGGCATGCCTGAAGGCGAATGGGAAACTGCTTGGGAGTTCCAACGTGCCAACATCCTAGCTCTGACTTTGTGTATCAAGGCTCTTGAAGCGATGGAAAACGGATTAGATGGCGAAGCTGTTACTTTGGACCCTGCTGAGATCACTGGTGAAGAGGATCACTACGACGCACTCAAATGGGAATTCGATGACTTGGAGTATTCCAACCCTACATGCAACAACCGTGAAACGATGAAGTTCCACGATCACATCGTGGTGGAAGAGCTGCAAACTCAGTTCCAAGAATTGAACTTTGCCATTCGTCCCAGTGACGGCGATATCATGATGGATTTGGATGATATTGTCCAAATTTCGAGCAACTACCGTCCTCAATACCACGAGTATGTTACCCATGCTGCTGCTCGGTATGTCAAGGATATCCGTCGTGTCATTTTCATTGGAGGTGGAGATTCGATGCTTCTTCATGAAGTACTCAAATACCCCAACTTGGAATTGGTTGTTGGCTTGGAGTTGGATCAAGCCGTCACGCGCAAGTGTTTCAAGTGGTTTTTGACCCGGCCTCACTTTGATGACCCAAGGGTTGAATGGTGGTTTGGAGATGCTACCAAGAGTTTGCTTTTGCTTTCCAAGGAATACTGGCAGAGCTTTGACCTAGTCCTTGTGGATTTGTCTGAGACCGTCATGTCCCTCTCTGTGACCAAGGAGCTCGATGTGTTTGACGCCTTGGGATTGTTGTTGAAGCACGAGGGTGTCATGGTAAAGAACGAACTCTACATGGAGCCCTTCAGCAAGGTGTTCGACTACACACAGGCTATCTACTATGAATCTCCTGTCATTTGCAGTCAAGTTTTGGCATTTGGAAGTAACAAGGTTGATTTCCTCCATGATGAGGTTTTTGACCATGGAATCGACACTTTCTTGTACAAGAATATGCACGACCCTGATACCCGTTACAATTTCTTGCATGATTACCGTGTGAATGATGCTCAAAAGCAAGGTAAGTGTGGCAAACTCCCCGAAATGGAACTTCTTGACGAACAATCCAAGAGTGCTGGTGTAGTTCACATTGTCGAGGCAGAGAAGACAACCGTCACTCTGGACGAATCCCTTGGGGAGGTGTTCGTGGCTTTGCTTGAAGAGCAAGGCTTCCGTACACTTGGCAAGCCCGTATTTGATGCCAACATCCTCTCTATTGTAATGAAAGAGGGATACATTGTTGCCCGAATGTGGCCCGAACATAATTACTGCGCCTTCGACGTGAACTTGTGGGGTCGCTTCTACCAGTTGAAGGATCTCAGTGCTGCCCTTACTGGAGCCGTTGGTGCCCAACTTGTTTCACAATTCCGAATCGTTGTTGGCGGTATGTATGGTTCTGACACTTGGATGGAAGACCGTACTATCATTGGGCCCCAGGTTGTTCAAAACCGCAACTGCAATGTCACAGAGTCTGTGGAAGCGTCTGACAAGAGTGAGGAGCTACTCGTCGCGGCTGTTGATGAAAGTATGAAACTTGTCCCTGGAAGAGAGATCACTGCAGTAGCCCTTTGCGAAGATGCTGATGATTGCGTGGCAGTCAAGTTGCTTGGCAAGTATGACAGTATCCGCAAGTTGGTCACACTGACTTCTTGTCCCAACTTGAGTGGAGCCGATTCTGCCACAAAGTATGCTTGTGAAGTATCGAAGGCTGCTGAACTCAAAGAAAAACTAGGCAATGACAAGGTTGATGTTTTCATGGTGGACAGTGCTACTTCCTTTGACATGCTACAGGTCATGAACAGTATGTTTAGCGACAGCAAACTTCGCATGTCATTGATTTCGAATCAAAACATGTTCATGGTTTGGTCTAACAAACCAGAGGAAGAAGAGTATCAACGCAACTTTTTGGACCGATACAGGAAACAACATGAATGGGATCCAATGGCACGCACAGAGTTTTACATGAAAACAGGCAAGAAGGCCGTTGAGTTTGGCATGTTGCTGGCGGGATACCGCAACATCAAGTATGATATCCCCGCCTTGGAACAATCTCTCCAAGATACATTCAAGGATGTGGAGGGAGTAGATGTAGAACTTCGTGGCATCTATGGTGGTTTGTTTGAGTTCCAACACAACTACAATCCAAAGGAATTCTTGCAGACCGACTACGATGTCGTGCCCGGCTTTGACCAATACTACAACCAGAAGCCGTTGGGCCACCATTCTATTTTCCAATTGGAAGAGAAACCAGGGTTCAAGTTTTTCTTCAGCTCTGATACTCTGAACCGTGCCCTTCAGAAATCTTTGGACTATACTGGCTTTACATGCACAACTCGTTATGCCTTCCCGGACGTGGGTGAGGGTACCACTTGGATGTGTTTGAATGGAAGTGTTGGTAGCGTAATCATGACATGGGACGGACGAAAGCATGTGGATGTCAACTACTTCCTGATGGGAGAGGGAGGCGACTACCCTGCCAAGTTCATGGGTGCTTTCTTGCACTACACCAACAAGTCCTTGGCGGTTGTCTTGCGTGATGATATGCCTCGTGGAACTGGTCGTGTTATTAACTTCCCCATTGATTTGATGACGGAAAAAGAACGAGAAGAATTCTTTGACCAACTGGGTCAGGACGGTGACGAAGTCAATGGAAGAGAACACCTCTTCCAGTACTTCGATCCCATGGGATCAGAACTGTAGATTGCTGACCGCTCTAAGTGAAGGTTTCCTATACCATACTCTCCTATAGCGTAGATACTACAATCCCCGTTTCACAGAATCGAGTGCTTTATTCTTTGTTATCTTCTGGGTTTGCAAATTTACCATCCTTGCGACGAGGCAAGACTGCTTCCAAGGCTTTGGCCCAATCACCGCCGAATTCCCGATACTTCAAAAGAATGTTGAGGACGTGATTGCATGTGAGAACTGGCGTGGATGTTCGATTCGTCCAGTGTGCATCGAGGGGAAGTTGAGCAGTGGCTACTCCCAACTCTTTGGCTCGGTCCAAGGTAGTATGCTTCAAACGATTGCGATCCACAATGCCTCCAATCACGTAGATACTCTCCGGGTCCAAGGTGGACAAAACTGTATCGGAATCACTCGTCAAATAGACAATTTTGGACTTTTTATCGGCATAATACTCTTCAAAGGACTTGTCGGTGCAGGTGAACAACCTACTTCCCCACTCGGCAAACCCAGCCTCCTTGTGTAAGTGTTTCAATGTTTCCGAACCATCTTCCACACTGGTGGCAGAAACGAGACAAGGGTTTGGACTCTTCTTGTTGTAAGAATAACAATATCGGATTTGTTGAGCCAAACTAGCAATTTCTCTTTCTTGCATGAGGGATTCAAAGGAACAATCCAAACAAATTTGAAAGGACTTTTGAGCAATGGGTAACTTTTCGGTGTTCCAAATATGATCGAGCCGTCTTTTCCGATCTCCAGTGGCCGTTCGTTCGGCTTGAAGACGCTGCTCTGCTTCTATATCACGGCCAGCCTCAATAGCCTTGGCTCGTCTTTCTTCTTTCTTTTGTTTTTTCTTTTCTTGGAATTGTTGTCGTTTCAACAATCGTTTACGTTGCTTTTTGGTGAGTTGGGGGGACGAAGCGGAATCTTCTGGTTCTTTGGTATCGTCTTCTCCTTCGTTACCATTGGAAACGGGTGTTTCTGGTGTCTCAACATTTTCCTTGGGTGTCTCTTGGACTGGGGCTTCTGCTTCTGTTGGGAGTTCCTCGGGTTGTTTGGAGTCTGTCATCTTCTAGGAGACTTGGTATGAAACCCAAAGGATTTGTTGGCTGTTTCTCATTCTTCTGAGGCCAAGTGAGAGTGAATGGATCTCGTTTCTCACGGAACGAAGGTGGGACGTCAACAATGGTATGAAACATACATATGAAACCACTAATGAGTCAGCGATACGAAGGGATCCCCCACACACACATGCACGTGTCCATGGATAAGTAAATTAATCTGCTATCAAAGATTCATTATGTAACCCTATATATATGGCTCTATCTTCAACGGCCAAGACACACGGGTGCTTATTACAAGGTGGATGAAGGACACGAGGTGTTTGTTTTGAACGAACGTGTTGACTGTCCGATTCATTTGTTTTGTTGCCAGAAATCCCAATTTTGCCTGCCGAATTCTAAAATAATAACATCATTCAGAGGCAACGATACCAGATACAACAACGACTTCAACCTAAACCCACCTCTCTTGAGCGATAACCATTTTTCAGGAGTTTTTTCGTTGCCTTTTACTCTTCTTGTCGAGTCCAAGCGAAAATGAAGTGGACGAGCAGGGTACTCAGTGTCTTTTTCCTTTCCCAATGTTGTGTGCCAGTGTCGGCCAATGAGACGGCTGCCATGAATACTCCTGACTTTGGTGTCATTTCTTGGGTCAACAACGTCCCGAATGGGTTCTATTCTCCCAAACAGGAGTTTCGCTATGAAGATCCATCGGACAACTCGTCTGTTTTGGGCGTGTTTGCCAATGACTTCATTGCCAAGGGAGAACTGCTCGTTCGCGTGCCTTGGGATGGCGTGGTCAAGGGCCCACCAACCAGTGAGGATGAAATGGACCAGATGGACTGCAATATGATCAAGTTTCTGGCTGGAGAAATGAAATTGGGGAACAGCTCTTATTATGGACCCTACGTCGAGTACCTCAACAACATGCCAAGGGGATTGATGCCTTCCGACTGGTCGGAAGAAGGAAGAAATCTCCTTTTGGATATTGTGAATTTGGAGGGTGATCCGCATGCCAAAAAAGTGGAAATCCCGCCTCGATATCTTACTTCCTGGAAGGACCGGTGGTACGATCAATGTGGTGGCGAGGTGGATGACGAGGTTGGTTGGCGAGCTGCCATGATGGCACTCTTGAGGGCGGATGATGATATTATGATTCCAGGATATGATTTTGTACGTTCCATTCTGTTGGTTGGATTGTGGCGTGTTTGGGTTGACATGTTCTTACATATTTCACATGTTGTATTTTGTGCAGTACAATCACCGAAATGGAGACTGGAACAATGTCGAATCCCAGACGGTGTATAAAAAGGCTCATGAAACGTACGCGATCAAGGATATTCAGCCTGGTGAGCAAATCTACCTGAGTTACAACCAGTGTCTCCAATGTGGAGGACGAATCCTTGGATATGGAACTGCAGGTAAGTGCTGCATCGTGAGAGAGTACGAGTACATCATTTGGACTGTGCACTAATATCTTCTCACGCACATTGCTTGAGTAGAGATGTTCCGAGATTATGGTTTTGTGGAAGTGTATCCCCAGCGATGGCACTATTTGGACGAAAAGATTTTGTTTGATATCGATGAGGATGAAGATGGAAATCCTTCTTTGACTTGGGTTCAGAGCAAACCCATAGCTTCTCTTGCAGTCCAGGCAAAGCGTTTTTTCTATGACCATTTGCTACGTCTGGAGCGCTTGTGGATTTTGGAATACGAGCAAGGAAACACTACCCTAAAAGAGAAAATCCCTACCAGAGAGTGGGATATGGCCTGGCATTTCTATTCTTCCATGGTCACTGGTATGCGTCTCGCATATGAATCATTGGACGAGTCTGGTGATTCTTCGTTAACAACCATGTACGAAAAGCCCGAACCTTCGGTGATCGATTTGGAATATGAACAACAACTGTGTGATCTGGAGGCATTCGAAGAGTACAACGAGGTTGCGACTATCAGTTTATCTGCATTTGAAGTTGTGGAGGTATCTAAAGATGAAGACTCTGGCGATACCTGCCTTCAGGAATCCGATGGGGCATTTTTCATGTGTTCCAGTTTCATGTCGTCGTACTACGAGTTCTTGGTTCACCCTGCTGCCAGTTTCCTTCCCAAAGTTGAGTCGGTACTCATTGTTTCCAATCTTGCTTCGCTTGCTCTACATGAAGTGATGAAATACGATTCCATCAAGTCTGTTGTTGTCATCGAACCTGAATTCCCGATAACTCGTGCCTCTTACGATTACTTTGGCGCAGATCCATACTTCGATGATGATCGCGTTGAAAGCTGGTTTGGTGATCCAAAAGAGATTTTGACCTTGATGCAGGAGCTGCATGATCCATCCTTTGACTTGGTAATTGTAGACGTTGGAAAGCATACGTCAAGAGGGCTCTGGGAGGATGACCGGCTAGCTGGTTTTGTGAAACCTGAAGGTCTCTTTGCCATGACCAACGTGTTTATGGAGGAAACAAAGCAAAAGTTTGCATACAGTACTCGCCTGCTTCATGACAGCCCCCGCCACTGCGAAAGGGTGCGAGTTCTTGCCAGTCCTTCGATTAATCTTCATCGAGCGCCTTTGCACCACCACAAAGTTGAGACTCGAATGTTCAGGCAGGGAATGATGATTGATGACCGCCTTAAGATTTTGCATGACTTTATTCATCAACCGAATCCACAACTGCATCGGTCACCTCAACCAAGCGCATATCCGAACGCAACAGACCTTGGTGCAATGTTGACGTTGGACCTTCACAACACAGACTCCGTCCCGCAGGTGACTTTGCGTGCGATCGAAGCTACTCTTGGTGACTTGGGTTTTACCATTCACTCCACCACGGCCATTATACCTTCGAAGTTGTTTCTCATGGAGCTTGGGGAAGGCTTCATCATGTCTCGTTTCCAGCCTGAGACCAAATATTTGGGTCTGGAAATCCATCTCTTTGAACATATTGAGTTGTTGAGTGCTCTTGAGAAATCGATTAGGAACTCCCTTCCTGGCAGCCTTGCATCCACAGCTCGCTTTGTCACGTCGGGCAGATACAATGCTTCATCAAAAAATAATACTTGTGAAGTGAACGAAGGCAGGGAGGTTCCAAGTACGACTGACTCGCTTCTCCCTGAAGCCCAGAGTTCAATTCTTGCACAAGCAATCAAATTGTTGTGGAAAGAAAAAGAAGCTCGCGCTCTAGTAGTGTGCGAAGATGATGATTGTGAAACTTTCGCTGCTATGGAAAAGGCAGGCAATGTGAAAGTTCTGCCTTTGTCCATGGCGTGTCCCATTGAGGCAACGACTCCAACAGATAAGCTCGATGAGTTTTTGAGGTGCGAGGAGACTGCCGTCGCAAGATTGAAAGAACTTTTGGGTTCCGATGACCCTGTGGATGTGCTAGTGGTTGATGGGGGGCTCTCAGCTGTGTCATTAAAACGCCTGGGGGCAGTCATCGATAAATTCGAAGAAGATGCTGAAGTAGTCAACACCGAGAATTTGCTGTTGATGCTGCCAGCCTCCTCATCGAATGAGACTGGCCGGGCTGCTTTTGCTCAACGCTACCATCAGAGCCAGAGCTGGGAGTTGGAGCACAAGAGGCCCGGTTGGGCGCTTGGAAACTCTGTCCGAGCCAAGTATTTGCTGCATTCGCTGGATCCCAACTCTGATGTCGAACACGAGATTACAATGGTTGTGCAAGGTGTTCCCGAGTGTGGATCCAAGCTAAGTGTGTTTGATCCCCTTGTTGACAGCTTTTCCGTTTCTGTCGAGGAGCTGCGTGGTGACTGGTTGAGACACAGCCCAAGAATTGTCCCTAAGTCTGCATCTGCAACTGTTGGACTAGGAGCCAAAGAAATATCGCGGGAAGAAATTGGCATCTTGGTGAAAGCTGAGTTTGAATGCAAACTCAAGTCATTGTCTCCATACATTGAAAAATCTTTGTATTCTCTTGGGGCTTCCAGACCTACGCGGCTCAAGACAAATTCTACCCAAACCTTGGTAGTCACTTTCAACAGTGGATACTTTGTGGCGACGGACTATATGGATAAATATGTTGACGTGTTCCTCTTTCTGGAAGATGGCTCATCAATCTCGCCATTCCGATTCATGGAGAAATTGGTAAAAGAAAGCAAGAGAGCACTTTCAAGCCTTGTCGAAATTCCGCGAGGTCATCCTCTCCCCCCACCTGTTGAAAAGACATCCATGTTCTATTAGACTACACTTTTTAAAATGCATGCTAGATCAAAATTATGTTGCAGAGCTTGCCGCAAGAGATCGTGACATTCTTCGCATCATTGCAACAACCGTAGTCTCGATGTCAGTTTCTTGTGAAGCTGTGGAAGCACGTGGTCTTGAACCACCTTGATTCGGAAACAGTTGTATGGATACCCATACTGACTTACAATGTGTTCTTCAGATGAGATATTCCCATCTTGGTAATGCGGCCACGGAAATCCAATAGGGCATTGTAATCCTAGCGGTAGTAGACATGTTGTGTTCCAAAGCCGTGTTTTCTTGGGATCTATCGATTTGGTGTGCATCATGAATGCTTCTGATTGTTCATGAACTCGGCGTTCGTATGGCTGTCCCACCACTCGTGGGCGAGTAGGTTTGTCAATGATGAGTTTAGTTACTGTAGAATAATGAACAAAGTGATTCAAGACAAATGCAGGTCGGTATATTTGCTTCATATTCGTCATGGTATCCTTGGCGGGGCGAGGGAACGGAAACGGTTCACAATACGACTCCAAAAATGTACTGTTGGGACGTTTGGAAACGCATTGACTCTCCACGGTCGTACACTCTGGACTGTCATCCGAGTAAGGTTCGGTCATATCGTAGACAAGTCGAGCTCGAGTTTCTGAGAAGCTGAGAATGTGTGTGTCTTGCCCGATGCTACCATCTTGTACGCCGCCTTGCAACCATCCCCGAATACTGGACCAGTTTCCATTCGGTATCAAATATTCATCGGTGTCAAAGAAGATCATCCACTCTGTGGATGGACCATATCGAATCCGGCAGCTAGCTTCTGCCGCATATTGACTTGATCGTTCTCCGGGGTTGGTACTTGATGTAGGATTGTTGTTGCAAATTCTATGTTTCCATGGTATGCGGGTGACTTGAGAGGTATTGAACAAGCGAACGACACCAGCCAGACTTGTCTGGTTCGTAAAGGCCTCAGAGTTGTCATATATGTACATGTGATCAAATCCAGCAATGTCCAAATGATATGTGAGCCATTCCAGCAATCTTGTCTGCGTGTGAGTATCCAACTCCGAGCCGCCACGCTCTGCGAAAGCCGCTGACGCCCAAAGACAGCCAACCAAAAAGTGTTGTTGATCGGGATTTGCAGTAGTTTCAACCTTCCTGTTATGGGGCACTCGCAGTGTTGTACTGGGAGACGGACATAACGGAATGTTTGCCCATCGACCACTTTCATTGACTGGCGGTAGCACATGTGCACTTCCCCACTCAAGCATGGGGTCAAACGTAGACAGGTTTCCCAGTTGCGGTAGATATCCCGCAATTTCTTCTCGAGGCGGCGTTCGAATCGGAACCAAATCCATGTATACGGATGGAATATCATCAAGATTGCCAGAAATCGACATGTTGATAGTTGGTATTGGACATTGAACATGCAAAATAGCATTCCAGACTTGCTCATTATGAATCGCCCCTCGATCTTTGGAATGTTTGGGACGCGTCAACATTGGATTGGCGGATGGACCACCTGCCCGATGACGATAATTCGCCAACTCATAATTGTAGGGGTATTGACTCCAAGTTTCTCCCAAAACAATCTTTTCCACTTTTCCGTTGGTGGTTGGACGAAGCGTATGAAAGTGACAGAGAAACCTCGTCTCTTGAGACGTAGCATCTGCCTGCTGCTGGGGAACCAAGCGATATAGATGGTCCTGCTGTTTCCAGTGGGGTGGGAGATGGGAAAAGTTGGCATCCAATATTATTTGTTGACGTGTCAAGCGTTGCACGGGAACTGCTTGCATCAATGTTACTTGCGGTTCCAACTGTTGAATGTCCTCGAGATATCGATTGGGATCACTCCGACAGCGTCTCTTGTTGTGTGCAACAATTTCGACAAACTTACCATCGCTGCTGGTGAATACATCGTGGATCCAAGGAAGAAACGGATCTGCATCGATGGGACACGAAGTATTGGCGTATTCCATGCGAAGGGGATACAAACTCTTGAGGCTTCGTTGATTGAGGCCATAGCGAGAATCCAGTTCTTTCGGATGATGCACTGGCCAATGATTGGGGATATCACGACAAGATTTAATATGATTCGGATATGGGATTGATATCAAGGTCGATTGGTTGCGTATAGGCAACGGCTTTTGGGAAAAATCCACGTTGGATGTTTCCAAAACAGCCGTCAAAGGGAGGAACGGTCTCTGGATAGTCCGCATCAAATAGTCTTGTACTCTTGATTGTGGTTGCATCTTTGGCGAAACGAACGTTTCCTTGTCGAAAGGATGAGTGATGTCAGCCCTGAAAGCGGCGACATCAAGATGCGGCAGTTGCCAAAACACAGACCAAACGTAAAACAAGAGCATCAATGGCAACATTCGACGCAACCAACGTCGGACCTTGGCACCTCTCAAGCGTCTTTGAGTCCATGATGCTAACCATGTCATGACAGGAAACCTATGGGGAATGCACCATGGCGTTTCGAGGCGTACTGAAGGCAACTGGCTGCTGAAAACTCAGAACTACCTCACTCTACTACCTAGCTAGAAACTGGCAACTAGAAGACGACAACCTCGTGGGACGGTGTGGTTTGGGTCCAGTGTTGAGTCGGTTTGGTCACATTTCATTCGACTACATGGACCACAAATGGATGGCTTGCGTCACAGCCATTCAAGAAAAATGGGCTCACAAAGACACGAAAAAGCACCACGTCCACTGCTAAAGATGGGCAAACGAGGAGGGAAACGAAGATGCCGAGCAACCCAATGGGCTTACCAACAACAAACGATAGAAGAGTCATCAGATGGAAAAGGTTCCAGCACAGTTGAAGAATCAGCGGCCAAACGCCCAAAACCCACTGTGACGTCCAACGAGAAACGGATTGTTCTTTCCTGGGGAGGCGAGCTTGCCGACAAGGAACACTCTCATCAACTCCCCAAGCCTATGGATTCATTGGATCGAAATATTCCACTAAAGAAGCTCTGGAAGCGTCTCGGTGCGACTTGGGATCCTACTCCTATTCAACAACATTTGTGGTCGATTGTTTTGGAGTCATCTTGGAATGCCATTGCCATTGCGCCCACAGGGAGTGGAAAAACGTTGGCTTATTCTGTCCCAGTCCTCTTGTCATCCCAGCGCATGCTTGTCTTGGTCCCTACGCGTGAGCTGGTGTTACAAGTTTCCAAAGTCTGTACCAAAGTACTCCAAGCCTTGCCCTCGAACAAGGACCGTCCTGCTGCTTCGATTCCTGTGATTTCCATTCGAGGTGGCGAACCTCGGGCACTGCAACAGCAACAACTTCAAAAAGTATCTTCGATGAATGATCCAGCAGTAGTTGTGGCCACACCGGGGCGTCTGTTGGATTTGCTGAAACAAAATGAAGCGAAATCTATAGTCCTTCAGTTTCCTTGGATTGTGTTGGACGAGGCTGATCAATTGGCCAAGGATGGAGATTTGGGCCCTCAAGTCAATGAGATTGTTCAAAAGACACGGCAGACATCCACGCGGTTGCTATTAGTCTCGGCCACATATCCATCTTCTGCCGTTCAGCTCTTCCAAGAATGGGTAGGTCCTCAACACATCAATCTACAAGTGGATGCTTTGGCCACTACGACCCACATCATGCCCAAAGGCGAAGCAGACAATACCCAGGATACCGAGGAAACAGAGCAACAACGCCAAGGATCTTTGGCCAGGATCCCTGCTCATTTGGAACAAATACTTCACGTTTGTGCTGAACACAAAAAGCCTAGAAAGTTGGTGCATACACTTCAAACGGTCTATGGTAAAGACAAGAGTTCGCGCTCTCGACCATTGGGGATTGTCTTCTTTTCCAAAATTGAAAAGCTAAAGCATGTTTCCAAGTTGCTTCAGAAAGAAGGCTACGCTAGTGTGGAGCTACACAGCCAACTATCGACACAACTCCGGGAAAGCAATTTGGCGGATTTTGCGTGTGGCAAGGCTCCCTTGCTTTTGGCAACCGATGTGGCAGCCCGTGGTATTGATATTTCGGCCGTTCGATTTGTGATTCAGTATGATTTTCCTGGAAACTTGCAACAATACGTTCATCGGTGTGGTCGAGCGGGGCGATCCCATGACAAAGGTCAAATTTTCAGCTTCTTCACTAGGAATCTGGAGAGATTGGCACCGGATCTCGTCGATTTGTTGAAACTCAACGACGCCTGGGTAGACCCTAATCTGCAAGAGCTGGCCCGAAAAGCTCGTGGAGAATCATTGGGCGATGCTGCTGCAACCTCCAAGAGACCCAACCCGAAAAAGCCTGACAATGACGAAGACGAAGATGAGGACATAGACGATTTTCCAGAGTTGGCACCCAACCGAATTGTTCTCAAGCGTGCGAGTCACGTCAGTGATGCTTCTTCGTCAGAGGATGAGGAAGAAGGTGACGATGACGAATAGGCTTCCTTCCACATTCTGGCAAAGCTCTCTCGTCCTGCTTTTCAATTCGCCAGCTCATTTCTTCCACTTTGATCCACTCTACATGTGCCGGGAAGAATGCTGATTCCTAACAAACAATGCAATTGACCTGAACTATAATGTGACACCACAACTCAACAAAGACTTTACAATAACCTTATATACTAGGGGTTGATCTGACGGAAATACTTTCATGGCTTAATTCCCGCCACGGGAAAGGTGTCGTTACGAGCAATCACAGCAACTGCATTCGACATAGTTCGCGCTTGTTGAATCGGCACAGTCGGCAGAGAAAGAGTCAGCATGGGCACAGAGCTCATCGGGTACAGTTCCAGTAAGAGTGTTCGACTCAATTTTCATTGTGCTCAAAGCATCCAGACTTGCCATCTCTGTTGGAAATGCACCCGTAAGTTTGTTCTCTTGGAGTTGCAAGGAATCGAGGGAAGCAAGATTGCTCATTTCAGCAGGAATTGGACCCGAGAGATTGTTATTAGACAAACTGAGGAACAGCAAATTGGTCATAATACCAACCTGTGTAGGGATAGTCCCTGTAAGCTCATTTTCTGCAAGGTGGAGGTAGGTGGCTGCATCCAAATCAAAAACATCCAATGGTATGGTGCCAGTGAGGCCGTTGTCATACAAAAAGAGGTAAAGGAGAGCAGACAACTGCCCAAGTCCTGACGGGATTGTCCCAGACAACTTGTTCGAATAAAGCAACATGTAGAGAGCATTGTCAAGATTAGCAATTTCAGAGGGAATCGTGCCTGTCAACTTGTTCTCAAACAGACTTAGCAGCTCGATTTTCGTAAGCTCCCCAATCTCAGTGGGAATAGTTCCTTTGATTCTGTGGGAAGCAATGCGGTAGCTGGTAATATTCTTCAAAAGCCCAATCTCAGTTGGCATTGTGCCCTGAAACCTAACACCCTCAATGATCGTAATTGCATCAGCTGTTGGAAGGACATGTTAGTGATTCCACCAACATGCAGCAATACTCAATAACAACATCATACTTACTGATGGCAATGACATCAATTGTTTCACCGTCGCAATCGATTCCATACCAATCGCATTCATGAGCTGAGTGGTCAAACCAAGTGGAGGGAAAGCTAGATCCATCTCCGAGTAAAGAGTATCCAAAAACTGCAGCTATGTATCTCTGATCAAACCCAGTGGCTGCGGGACACATTTCATCATCCAGCATCCAATTGTATGCGAGGTTTTGTGGTGTGCCATCGGTTGACAACGCGGTGGCGTCAGAAAGAGATTCAAGATATGTGAGAATGAACTCCGGACTACAACCAGTTGGAGCAGCTGTAGGAGAGACAGAAGGAACCCCTGTTGGTGCTGGCGTTCCAGCAGTCACGGTAGGAGCTACGGTCGGTGCTGGTGTGGGGATAGTAATTCCCAGGTATTCCGATATGAAATCGTTGTATGCCTTCGCTGCCTCCACACCCAACGTAACACCATCAATCAAACATGCTGGATCATCCCCACAGATTTTGACAATTTCATCAGAAGCATTTTCAATGGCTGTTTCAATGCTGCTATCGTAAGGAAAGTCACAATCCTGATAGTCCGCGAAGGTTTGATTTGATTCGTACGAGAAAAGGGATGAAGATGAATCCCGAAGACACCACTGTTGGGAACAGTAATCATGGGCCTCCTCAAATGCGTTGGCGGGGTCAGAGGGCATGGTCAAAATATCCCCATCAGAGGTCATCCAGTCGTCCGAACTTTCACCGTTGGGTGATCCCAAAAGCCCAACAAGTGTCTCACCAGGGCGTAGCTCTCCGCTAAGATCGTACGCCGCATTCAACCAACAATCAGTGGGCCATTCTCCGGCCTCCACATCCACTTGCAAGCCAGTGTTGGTGTACTTGATCGTAATTGTGTCATCCGTTACAAAGACATCACATTCGTCTACCCCTGTTCCCGCAAGCAAATCAGTTTGCACACCGTCGACGTAAAAGATTACTGGGCAGCCTCCCACCAAAGTGCCTTCATCCGTTGATGAAGCAATCGAGAGTTGCACTGTTGGCCCACCAACATCACGGACCGCGATCGCCGTGGTGATAGTGGGCAAACCATCCCCAACAGGAGAGGAGCGTGCTTGAATCTCAAGCTCTGAGTCAAGGGACTTGAGTAGAACGAGCTCGCCATGAGCATGACATTCAAATTGGACCCCATCAAAGGTGTGGTAGTGAACATCTCCCGCACCCAAAGCCTTGGATACCTCAACCTCAGCGCTAAGAGGGGCAGCTGTTGGTCCGGTGGTGGGACTGCTAGTTTGCGACTTCTTAGCACTCTTGGTACTTTTGGGCGCCTTGGTACTGGACTTGGGTTGTTTCGTGGACTTCACTTTCGGGGCCTTTGTGCTAGACTTCGTTGTCTTCGTGGTCTTGGAGGCTTTGGCCGCAAGGTCGCGAGCTTCGTATTCCAGGTACTCGAAGTCGGGCACGGTTTCGACCGGTTGCATCTCCGCGTTGGAGATCCCTGTGGTGCCTGAGGTTGCATATTGACTACTCCAGACTACAGCAGTGGCACCAAACGCGAGCACCATGGCCGTTGTAAACAAGCTACGTCGGTTTGATGCTGAGTGGTTATCATCCTGAAGAACGAACATCTTTTCCCCTTTATGTTCTGCTTCGGGCAAATGAATTTGATAACGTGAAGTGTTACGGTTGCCAATAGAAGAGCTTCGCAGGATACCAACCAAGCTGTCCAAGATGAGGCAACTCGAGGTGAACACAGACAATATCGTGTATCCGTATGGGGCTTTGCTACTTTTGTTGCGACGGAGACGAGATGTCTTTCGCCTAGCTTGGGTGGACAACAACGGTTTGGTGATGGCAAGTGTGCGAGACAGAGAAGAAAAGTTGCACATTTCACTCGTTCACGCCCTAAAATAGGTACTAACGTACTACTCGAGGGGGTCATTGAAGCGCGCCAAATTTGGGGCATATTTTCGGCTGCGTTAAATATTGTCAAATGTCACATGAAGGGTGTCGGAAGTCATTCACAACGTCTGTCATCACCCGGTTCCGCCACGTTTTCTTCTGGTGCCTTCGAAACATGCGGACCATTATTTCAGCATGAAGTTCACGACGACAATGACGACACCAAACCCCACCGTCCCTCTTTCCGAGGGGACCCCAAAGTACAAAATGGTGGCTTTGGATCTAGACGGGACAACTCTATCATCAAACCACAAACTGGCGGATGAGCAGGCAGCCTATCTTCGTCATCTTCTCCAACTTGGAATCACGGTTTGCTTTGCAACTGGTCGGGCCGCTCCTTCTGTTTATGAACATGTCCAAAAGTTGGACAGCCCTAAGCCTCTACCCGTGGTCTGCTCTAATGGCGCTCGGGGATTCCATATTGATACGCACTCTTTGGATAAACAAGAGCTTTTCTTCGATCCGGTCTCTCTCGATGTGTTTCGAAAGGCCTTGGCCATTGCCAAGGAAAACGACTGGGCTGTTCAGTTCTATCACGAAGATTCCATCTTTGTGAATTCAAGAAAACCTAAGCATGTTGAGCTATCCAAGGAGTATACACGTCTTACAGGGAGCCAGGTTATTCCTGTCGACGACGATTTTGAGCACTTGGTGCAACAAAACCATCTTCCTTCTAAGGTTTTGGTACTTTTCGACGGTTCATTTTGCGAAGAGGCCAACGCTTTGTATTCTTCTTCCTTGGGGTCAGAGGCAAGTGTGGTACGAGGTTATCCCTGGTTTTTGGAAGTTTTGAACCCTGCTGTAACCAAAGGGACTGGGTTGAAAAAACTATGTGAACATTTGTCTATACCGATGGAAGAGTGCATCGCCATTGGCGACGGCAACAATGATGTTGAATTTGTTTCCATGGCTGGGCTTGGCTTGGCAATGAAAAATGCGGAGCCAGGCACCAAGGACGCAGCCGACCGAGTCCTGGAATGGACCAACGATGAGCTTGGCGTGATGAAGGCTTTGAAGCAACTAGAGGACATGGGGATGTTGGTGGCTGCAGCAGCGAACTAATGTTTATATCCACGGCCACTACAAAAGTAAACAGATAAACTAATAGAGTTGCAGCATTGTTTTTGACATGCAATAGAACTAGAGAGAGATGAATGACAACAATGGGGTCTGGAGTCGGACTTCATTCACGAAACCAGCGAGATCGGGACCAACGGTTTCAAACGGCGAGACCGCCACCCTTCACACCCAACACCCAACAGCCATTGTGGCTTCTGGATGAGGCGACATCATCTTCTAGTGGTGCAACTTTTGACTATTCTCAGTCTGATTGTCAAAGTGAACACTGTACACAGCTTGTCGATTCCTTGCCCACTCAAAGTCTTACAAAAAACCGGGATTTCAGATCTCAAACAGCACAACGCTTCATCGTCATACCCTGGATCATGTTTCACTGAAACGAGTACGCTGGATTTGGAAACCCATGACTCCCAAGTTGGAGCGAGTCCTAGACAGGCTCGGATTTCAACCAGTACTCGATTGTACTTGAGTTGCTCGGGTATTGTACTTGTGTGGATTGGTGTCGGGACAGTGTTTTATTCCTATTGCAATCAGTGGCCTTTGTCCCAGGCATTCTTTTTTGCCGTGGATGCAGGAATGTCCATTGGATTTTGCACCGAAGTTCAAGAGACCAGCCGTATCAGTAAGATGTTTACAATAGTCTTCATCCTTCTAGGTGCTTCGGTGGTTGGGGGTGCCCTTGCGTTGTTCATACAAGACGTCATGGAAGGGTTGGTCAATCCCAGCGCCGGGGAATACCAAACACTCCTGGAGCGAACCGTTTTCGATATGGCAGACGTTGATCAAACAGGAGTTCTTTCCTACGAGCAGTTTAGGACTTTGCTACGTTCAACCGTTCCCAATATTTCGGACGAGATAGTACACAAACTCTGGATTAAATTCGATGACATGAAAGATGGTGTCATACACTTTGAGGAATTTGCAGGCCGATTTCGAGGAATTGACCGTCATGTCAAAGCAGCACGACGAGGTACCAAGAATAATACTCTGCAGAGCTGGATGGAAGGGTTACTGGCATGGCTAAAGGAGGCATTGCAGCTTGAGAATCGCATTTACGTGGCATTTGTGTTGTGGTTGGCGCTTGGGGTAACGTGGGGAATGAAGGATCAAGGATGGGATCTAGTCACAGCAACACATTTCGCTGTTTCTGCGTTGGCCACCGGCGGTTTGACTGCTCCACCGGTAGACAAGAATGGTATTCTACCCTCTAGGGCAGCGATTTTCTGTGGGATGTATTGTCTGTTTGGAATACCTCTTTTCGCGCTTACTTTGGGACATTTTGCACGAGTTCTAGTCGCGAGCCACGTAGCAGAAATGGAAAGAAGCGCACTCACAAGACCCATGACAAATGCAGAATACAAATTGGCTTCTACTTTGACCACTGCTGATGCGCATGTTCACCTCAGCGATTTCATTGTTCTTCAGTTGCTCCGACAGGGGAAGATATCAACAGACACTATTGAGATACTGAAACAAAGCTATGAAACCCTTGAAATTCGAAGGGCAAAGATCTAGTACATCTCTGACATCTATTTGTGCCACAGTTCAGTGAGTATAGAAGACTTGCAATGCATCAACACTACACGGTTTTACAATAATGTAGACGGAGGAGGTAAACAAACTGGCGATTCGCCATTCATTTCGCCATTCATTGTGTGTGTCCGATCGAAATATATTGTATATAAATTTATTCAATCACGAATAATACATTAATCCTGGTGTGACATGGCTGACGCATCTCGCCTTCTCTCGCCAGTCGCCAGGAGGTATCGCCACCTTTTCGGAAGAGGCGATGGATTCACACCTCCCACCACAATTTTGTTGTTTGGAAACATCTTTGACCACCACTTGAAAAAGTCAACATGACCTCGGCAGATTCGCACAAGCCAGACGCCATTGATAAGTTCTTTGGATTCACGGAGAGTATTGTTTGCTCTGCCGGAAACAGAACTGACGTCGAAATCGATCCTTTCCTCCTCCGTGATGGCGATGGCATGGCATGTTGCCACGGGCATGATGATGCCACCCTCGAAGAACTCCATTTGGAACAGAACTCTAGTTCTGATATTCAAGGTGATGCTGACAAAGTCTCAAAGCAAGAGAGCAGCGATAGTGGAAACACTGCCGATGAAACCGTTGATGAAATCAAGCATGAGACCCCCATTGCCCACAGCTCCATCAAGAAAACTAAAACAGCAAGACCGGGTTTGTGGTCTTGCTGCAGAGGAAGCTCTATGGTGAATAGTGTGGTTCCTCCTGTTCAATCTATTGTGGAAGAATGCTAGGTGGCTTTCCACGGTGCCCCTGGAAACGGCTCAAAAGTGTCTCCATGTTAGCGATTTCGAGCGTGCGGCGGCATTTTACAAAGTTTCACAAAGTTGGAAACAGAAACAACAATGTCGCGATAGAGCATGTTCATAATAAAGCAAGTGAATGTAATCCATTAGTCTACCATAAACTTCAGCGAGTATGGATGTTTGATAGTCCCTATCAAATGCCCGTTGCTAACGTACGAGTTGGTATTTGGAGTGAAGTTGATCGAGTACAGCACGGACTGGGACAAACTAGCGGAATTGCTGTTTCGGAAAGCGAAGTTGCACGAGAAACACTTGAAAGCAAAGAAGGGGCCACGACCACGAACTACTCTCCGCCATCAACGATACGACTAGTACGACTGCAACGATTTGAAAACCTTTGACCTAGGTTTGTAAACCGTAAAACTAGAGTCACAATGTTTTGTACCTTGTCCATCTCACAAAAACATTGACAAGTGAAATCCATCTAGCTATGCGATATATTAACAAGGTTTATCTCACCTTCGGGGTACTGAGCTCCTTCTTGTGCTCCCTTGGACAGGCATCGCCAGAAGTGGAAAATCTTACCTGTCAAAAGTCACCGTCCTTTGTTTCAAGTTGTCCTGAGGGTTGCTACGTTCCTGTCGTTTCCACAAATCAAACTGTAGGTGGTGTCTGTATCCCAGTTGGTCAGGGGTTCTACAGCCCAGCAAACGACACCAAACGATATCGTTGTGAATTTGGAACATATTCAAATGTCGAGACGTCCAGCGTATGCCTAACGTGTGACGCTGGGTCCTATGCGGACATTCAGGGTGCCACCACTTGTACCAGTTGTCCAGTTGGGTATTATTCAGACACACCCAAGTCGCCATACTGCAAGCCTTGTAATCCAAAGTACTTCCAAAGTGAGGGAGCAAACGCTGTGCAGGTGTGGAATGGTGAAGCATACTGTATCCGCGATGGCGCAATGACCCAAGCGCCCACGACGGCACCTACCCTGACGCCTACTGTTGCGGAGGCAAGCATCAGTGAAGGCAACGCTACGGATGTTGTTGAGGCTTTTGATACATCACAGCCATCGTTGAGCCCTGGAGAAATCCTTGCAAACGAAACAGTTGCCTTGGCTGGCTTCGACGAATTTCAGGAGTGCAACGAAGGCGAATATGTCTGGCGGGGTGAATGCACCACTTGCCCAAGTACGGTCAGAAGTGTCGTACAACCAGTTTCTATGTGTCTACTGGTCATTGGCTCCATTCTCATGACCGGATATCTCCCACCTCACGGGTCTGCCATTGTGTGGATGGGGTTAGAGTACCTTCAAATGGGTTTCCATCTCTCTCTGGTACCAGACTCTGACGGCCAAGGGATCGTGGCTTACTCGAAGATAGTTGGATCAATTGCTTCCCTCGATTTGGATGCCGGCCTATCTCTACAGTGCTTGACAGGGGTATCCCATGACCTCGAGACGTACTGGACATTGTTCCTACCTGTAGGAGTCATTTCCTTTCTTGGAGTCCTCGCGTCCATTTTTCCTGCCATTGCAGAAAAAACCTCCAAGTGGGTTGTGATAACCCTCCATCTCTGGCATTTCAACCTAGTCCAAAAGTCCCTAAATGCCATTCATTGCCCCGATGGCTCCTGGTTCTGCGACGAGACTCGAGTTTCCAGCGCCGCTGGTTCATGGGGACTGTTGATGTACGCCGTCATATTCCCTGCATGTGTGCTCCAGGTGCGATTCTCACGAATGCGGCAACAGACTGACTTCAAACATTGGATCATCAACCTTCCATTTTCAAAGTGTTGGTGGTGGCCAGGATTCTGGTATTTGCGGCGAACTGTGCTTGCACTGCTACCTCTTGTCACAAAGACCCAACCTTCGTTGACTCTTACTGGGGCACTGGCGACTCTCATGGTTACAGAAGTTGCTCAGCGTTTTGCCAGGCCTTTTCAAGAAGTACCACCACTATGGAGCAAATGGTTCCGGTGTGCCACAGTCGATACTATGCTCCAAGCGAGTCTTATTGGCCTGGCAGGTGTAAGTCTAATGGCACTGGCCATATCTTCGGAAAATCAAACCGGAGTCATGGCTGTCAACGTACTTGCGCTTCTGCTCTGGACTCCAACAGCATGCTATTGGTTAGCAGCCGTCATCTATGTGACTATCCCATCCCTTGATAGGGACACAGACAACGAGGAAGCCAAGTCACACATTTCTGCATCGACTAGGTCGAGTCAGCGCAACCCCAAGTTCGAAATAAAAGCAGCACCTCCTTTGATGGAACATCCCAGTACCCGTGAACCTTCTCTGCACCACAACCTTTCTTTAATCCCGCGATACGCATATGATGACATTGAAGCAGGGACGATTGCATCCTACGAGGAGCACGCCCAGCCTTGGCACAATGGCGATCATCCATGCGGAAAAGAGCCAGGAGTAAGTGGAAAACTGCATCATGATTTCGAACAGCCCTCGGGTGTCCAAAATGATGAACCGGAATTCGATGATGCCTCGACACTGACTGACCTCAATACCTACGTCGAGATTACACCCGAGAATGCAGGGCCAGTCAACCAACCTCGTTTCGTAGAAGACCATGATGGCCGAGGCTTTGAGGATACTGTCCCAACTGTCACTGACGAGTTTGAAGATGATGACATCACGGAAATTTGGATAGATGAAGCCACTGGATTGCCAGTTGACAAGGAATCTGGTGGGTGGACTGATGTTCAAACTGGCCTCCTTGTCGATGAAACAAAGAATGCACACGCTGATAAAGGGGTATCTCCTTGGATGAGCGAGTTCCACAAGCGGAGAAGATAATAATTGCTTCGACGGGGCCTGGGACTTGTAGACCTCCGTTCCAGTAGTAAAATAATTGACTTTATTGTTTTTCCAATGCTGGCTTTGAAACATCGTTGTCTTCTGCACACACTTTTGACTTTTTGACGGCGGGTTCGTTGCTGTCCTCCTCGTGAGTAGGTGCGTCAGGCCGCTTCTTCAAAAAGTAGGAGTCCTCATATCGATGTTCCCCTGGTGCCAATGCCTCCTCTTGAGACTCCTCTGACTGTTCACTCTTGGAAACATGGGCATCTGGAATACCTACACCGACCCACTCCATATTCCAAACCTTGAAAATAAGCTCCAAGGATGTGCAGTTGCAGGTCTTGGCAATTGTCTGTTGCCCAGGGTACTCTTGAGGGAGAAATGGAACCCTTGTTGTGGGTGCACGCCGATTGTTCATCATTTCACAGACGACATATTTTGGATTTTTGAAATGAATGTCATAGCGGGCAGAGTGTCGAAGATAGTTTTGGATCACTTTTGTCTTGTCCTCCAATTCCATCGATGTAGGGCGAAAGATGGACGTGTTATACAATGCTGGTCGTCCAAGTAGAATTCCGTTCGCACCCGTCTTCGCCATCATTTCATCCAGTTCTTTGCGGTCATAAAAGTCTCCATTCAATAAAAACGGAAATGTAGGATACTTGGAGCGTAGTTGACGCATGACATCTTCGAGGGTCTCCCAATCGGCTGGATGTACGGACTCATGACCTACACGGCGAGCATGAATGGCGACGGCATTGGCTCCTGCTTCGATCATTTTATCAATGAAGGCTACGGTATCCTGGGCGGTAGCCAGCAAGCGAACTTTGCAGGAAATGGGGCGAGGAATGTTTTCGCTGAGTGTAGAAATAATTTTGGCCGCTCGATCAGGATCACTGAGGAGAGCACTGCCCATGCCACCGCTAACGCTGAACTTCTTGGGACACCCCATGTTGACATCAATCGCAGCGAAATCCCGATACACGTGTTTCGCAGCTGCAAGTGCCAAATCCGGTTCTCCCGTACCCAATTGACAAACCACCTTTCCTTGCTCAATTTGAGGGTCCATGCGAAAGAGAAGACAAGGTCGCTTTTCAGAGGCTAGTTTTCGTTGAGTTTTCTTGGAGAGCTGCGAAGGAGCTTTGATATAATCAATTGTTTGCAACGTAGAGTTCTCTACTCGAATTGTAGCAGTGATACTTCGATCCACGAATTCTTCGGTGTACACAAAATCAGCCCCATACTCAAACGCAAGTGTTCTGAGTGGAGTGGTCGAAGCACGGACCATTGGTGCTAGTGCTTTCCCTCGATACAGCAGACTGGCTTGTTCCTGAATGCTCTTGGTTTCGTCATTTTGGTCAGTCATCGTGATGGTTTCCAATGTTGGGAAATGTTGTTGCACATCCCATCGAATAATGGTTCGTGGTGCCAGTCCACATCCGTCTGGCCTTTGCAGGTGAATCGACTAATTTGACTAGAAATCTGCCTTCCTTTCACAAAGGAACAAACTTCAACCTTGTCGTTGAGTGTGGGAGCATGCCCAAAAGAGTCACATTAGCAATGAGAACAAGCATTGGGCATTGGCGGCACCACCGGGAACCTCCAACGAACTTGTAACGACATTGTCGCTGGATTCTGAACTATCGGTTACAGTTGGTATGTGGCTCATTTCTTCAACAATACCCATTACTTTCTATGAGAATCTAAGTCCAAAAACAAGGAACAAGAAACAAAGGCACGTGTGACAATGTGACGTTGGCTTCGATCCGGCCACTCCGGCTTGAACAGGTAGCCCACGTGCCCTTTGATATTGACGTGCACCAAGTCCATTTCTTGTGAAGTTCATCATGTGGAGCGTGGCGATTTGAAAATAAAACCGTGACGAAACATTCTTGGTTAAATAACAAGAGTCCCACTTCACCTATCTTCTTAGAGAGTTTCGTCCAACGGACGACATAACTCCCGGTAGTACATATGGGCAGAGGAACCAAACGCTTGAGCCAAATTCTGTAAGGACCCAGTGAGTGCCACCTTGCCGATCGAGCACCACAATCTTTGTTCGGGAGTACTCACAACCACGATGATGTCTCTCCTTCGGACGAAAGCTGCCTTGTGTTTGTTGGTATTGGTTTGTGTCACAACATCCACCATCACCAATGCTTCCCCCAATGACAGGGCTATCTCATTTGCTCGTCTGTTGATCACAAAAGTATGGGAATTTGGTTTGAATGATGAGATTGAACATTTGTTGGGATGTGAAGAGGAAGACCGTGAAGATGCCAGTCTTGTTCATAACGATAAGACCTGGGAATTCTTTCGTGACACCTACGAACGAGTTGTCAGTGAAGAGTCCTTCTCTTTGACAGACCCAGAAGCTGCTTCAGGTTTCCAAGTAGCCATTGATGTTGTACACAACTCCAAGGGGAGAGCTATCCTGGCTGCGGAACCTATCCAGACTGGCACCTTGGTATGGAAGTCTGCCAAGACGGCTCGATTCCACACTGGAGAGGACTTTCGTCGTTTCCTTCATGCGCTTCCTGCTCACCTAGCCTGTGACATCTTGATGTGGGCGTACACCAGGTTGGATGCCGAAGAAGAAGCTTTGGCGTGTGTTGACTTGGACCCAGGAAGTTTGATGAATGGGTGTGATGCATATGATGAATGTAACTTGGTGTCTGGCAAGGGGATCAATCGATTCTCGGGGTGTACGTTGGAGTTGGTTGCAAGTCGAGACATTCCAGCAGGTGAGGAGATGATGTTAGACTATGACTTTTCGGAAGGTGCTTACGGATGGGCTGCGCTAGGCCTATCAGATTATGATGGTGAAGGAAGAGGTGAATCTGTGCAAGCGTATTTTGATCGTTCTTCCAGCTGGCACGAACGGCAGAAGGTGGTTGCTGGGGGTAGTACTACTGCTACCACAGCAGATTAGGTTCATTCTTTCATTATCTCCATAAATTCCATAAAGTATCTAGAGAGTCAGCTAAGACAGCGATCTTGTCGGTCTTCAACCTCACAAGTAGTTACCGGTAGTTAGTACTTGTTCTTCCTGTAGTAGATTGTTTTAGTATCAACGAACTGGTACACATAGTCGCCAAAATGTGGACGCCCTCCTCCGAAGTTTCATCCGTTGAACGGGCGAGTGACAGACGGGTCACGACAATGCTCAACAAAGATTCCAATGATGAGCTGCTTGTGTTGTCACTCCCCAAAAAATGCTCGTTGACAGTGAAATTCCACTGACAAGTGCCAATCAGAAGGTTCACTCCTCTACATTTCAGAAGACTCCAAAGCTAGGTTTTCTGTGTGGGGATATTCATTTGGAAGAACCAATGAAAACATGAGCGTCATTTCTACTACATCTACGTTGCGGTTGCCATCTCTCTGGACTCTCTGCATCATCATTGCTTTGGTGATTTCGGCCCGAGCCGATGCCACAAGTGCGACCGTGGAACAAGGCGCCCGTATATTCGCTCAATTCGTATCGTACAAAGTATGGAACTATGGAACAACCGCGGATATTGATGAGTTTTGGGGATGCCAGGAGGAAGGTCGAAAGGATGCTGGCATTATCCCTACGGAGGAAGTCTGGATGTATCTGCGATATACGTACGAGCGATTGATGAACAAGAGCGCTCGTTCCCCAACTGCAGAAGCAAATGCCTTGAATGGTTTTCATGTGGATATCGATGTTGTACACCATCCTGTCAAGGGAAGAGGTCTCGTAGCGAAACAGCCAATCCAATCTGGAGACGTAGTGTATCGGCCTATCTATTCCGTTGTGTTTCAGACTGGGGAAGAGTTCCGCGAATACCTACAAGCTCTACCTCCGTATCTGATCTGTGATGTTATCATGTGGTCGTACGTTCGGTTCAATGAAGAGATGGAGCCCCTGATTTGTATTGATTTAGACCCTTCTAGCATGGTGAATGATTGTGATACAAACAATGAGTGCACATTGGTCCCAGCCAAGGGAATGGGACGATACACTGGTTGTCACTTGGAATTGGTGGCTGGGAGGGATATTGCGGAAGGAGAAGAGTTGGCAATGAACTACGATTTTTCGGAAGGCCCTGGGGGGTGGGTTCCATTGGGCTTGCAAAACCCCGCAGAAGTCGATGAATACCAATCGGAAAGAGTACAAAGGTTTTATGAACAAGCCGCGAAGATGTACGAGAGCGACGAATTTTGAGCTTCATAGAATTAAGATGCCTTGATCAACAGAGCCACAGCCTTGGGGGAAATCTCGACTTCGAGGAGGCTTGATGAACGGCGGAGCCCACCACCGTCTGCAAATGTTTGAATAGTACGATTCCACCGTTGCTACCTATTGTGCGATTCTACCATATCATTACTTTTTATAAAATAATGACGTTAGAATGACGAAATTGACCGATCAATGATCAATGATCAAGGACGGGTGTCCAACGAATATACGTATACACAACAGGATTATATACAATACATGCATATACATGTAGATGTCACAAGCAGCTCATTCAAATTCCATTGACACGTGCAACCAGAACGCCTGGCGGCACCTTCGTCATTTCGCTCCAGCAGACAACCGCCGGTGGTGTTACTCCCCTCACCTTTGTAGCCAAATCCGACATCTCGCTGTGTTTGTAGAGCTTTCCTGTGGAAAGCAAATGCAACGATGAACACTCTCTCTACATCGACGTCGTCGCTGGTCTCCGTTTGGATTTCTCTTGTGTTGTGCATCATCTTACTACTCAACACTGTTGCCATTGTTGAGGCTTCAAGACCTCATTCTGGTGGTGGCACCCGCCTTTCAAGTAGTACACCGGAACACAGTGCCATCTTGTTCACCAAGTTCATCTCTCATTTAGTGTGGAATTACGGCACAAATGATAACATTGTGAGTTTTTTGGAATGTGAGGAAGATCGTGAAGATGACAGCATTATCCCCACCGACGAAGTCTGGACGTACTTGCGATATACCTACGAACGAACAGTGAACAGAACTATTCGTTCCCCAACAGCAGATGAGAATGCACTGGATGGTTTCCATGTGGACATTGATATTGTACACCATCCTGAGAAGGGAAGAGGAATCGTAACAAAACAACCAGTCCAAGCTGGAGAGGTAATATACCAGCCGATCTATTCTGCTGTGTTTCGGACTGGGGAGGAGTACCGACGATTCCTGCAAGCACTTCCGCACTATTTGGTGTGTGACATCATCAATTGGTCATATATTCGCTACAATGAAAAACGGGAGCCAACGATTTGTGTAGATTTGGACGCTGCCAGCATGGTGAACGAATGTGACACCGACGACGAGTGCACTTTGGTACCGGCCAAGGGAATGGGACGATTCAAAGGATGTGAATTGGAACTAGTGGCAGAAAGGGATATGGTGGCAGGAGAAGAGTTGCTAATGGACTATGGCTTTTCGGAAGGGCACGCGGGGTGGGTTCCATTGGGATTATTTCACGCGGAAGATGTGGATGACTCCCGATCAGGGAACAGAGTAGAAATGTATTATCAAGAAGCTGCAAAACGGTATGAAAGCGACGGACTTTGAACCGTAGCATTGTGATGAGCAAGCAAGTGCATATTATTTATAGTTTTGACGCAATTTTCGCCCCGTTCATGATGGTGCACCTCCACATCTTAGCGTGACTTGTTAGATGTACACAACAATGTGGTCTCTGCTTCCAGCATAATGTTCGTATATTACTATTCTATCATTTACGCTTCATCTTATTTTGATGCAGAGTTATTTTTCTGGTCTCTACTAGTAGTAAGGATCGCGGGTCTGGTGCATACTTCTTACGTACAGATAGTCAGTACATCCGTACTAACATGTACAGGCTCTGGTTCAAGTTACCATTGCGCACCATATAAGCATGCTCATGGATCATTGATCATTCAAATTCCATTGAAGTACAGCAACACGAAGAAGTATTCCTCGCCCCCTCCTTCCACCACCACCACCTGAACCTTCATTTTCTGAGTCTTGTTATAGACCATTCTTTGAAACCAACAAACAAAGATGAAAGTTCTCTCAGCATCGTCGTCGTTGATAGTCTCCATTTGGATCTCTCTTCTGTTGTGCATGATCATCGCACCATCACTCAACACTATTGTCATTGTTGAGGCATCCAGCACCCCAACTGATGGTAACGAAGAAGAAGCCGGCGGTGCTGGTGTTACAAGTACAACCGTGGAACAGGGTGCCATCATATTCACCAAATTCGTCTCTCATAAAGTATGGAGTTTTGGTACCAATGATGATATTATTGGGTTTTTGGGATGCGATGAAGATCGTGATGATGGCAGTATTATCCCCACCGAGGAAGTCTGGAGATACTTGCGATATACCTACGAGCGTACCATGAACAGAACTGCTCGATCCCCAAATGCGGATGAGAATGCAGTGGACGGTTTCCAAGTCGACTTTGATGTTGTACACCATCCTATCAAGGGAAGAGGTCTGGTAACAAAACAATCAATCCCTGCTGGCGAGGTAATTTATCGGCCAATCTATTCCGTTGTGTTTTGGACTGGAGAGGAGTACCGCCGTTACCTGCAAGCACTACCGCCCTATTTGGTGTGTGACATTATCAATTGGTCCTACATTCGTTACAATGAAGAACGACAGCCTACGATTTGTGTTGATTTGGACGCTGCCAGTATGGTGAACGAATGTGACACAAAAGAAGAGTGCACTCTGGTACCAGCCAAAGGAATGGGACGATTCACGGGATGTCACTTGGAATTAGTAGCAGAAAGGGATGTTGCGGAAGGAGAAGAACTGTTGATGAATTACGACTTTTCAGAAGGGCCCTCTGGGTGGGTTCCATTGGGATTATTTCACCCCAACGACGCGGATGAAGCTCAAACGGAACGAGCTATACGTTACTACGAACTGGCTGCAAGCAGGTATGAAGAAGAAAGCGATGAATTGTGAGTCGGATCAATAGTAGTAGTAATAAATGCAAACTAATGTACTTTTGTAAAATCCTTTGATTTTCGAACTCACTCCTTAATATAGTGGGGACTGTGATGGGAATCGTTTCCATTCACGAACGACATGCATCCTTCTAATTTTGAAACGGACAGATCCACCACCAGTGCGCACCAACAACACAACGACGACGAAACCAACTTGTCCCTGGTCTTTTTCTCCACCAGGAAGCCTCTTGTCATCCTTTGATTGAACTCTTCCTACACACCACGTTAAAAAATCATCTGTTGCTACGCAATCATGAAAGGATTCCACACATTTTCCACATCGCGGTTGTTACTGTTCCTTGCTACTTTGTTCGCATCTTGCAATGGCATTGCTGGGGAGTTGTTCATCGAGGACTCGCTTGGCGACGCTTCCCTTGAATTTGCTTCTCATATTGTTCATCTCATTTGGGATCATGGGACGGATTTGGCCTTTGCCGCACTTTGGGGGTGTGAGGAGGACAATCGCGTCGATTCTGGAATTATCCCTACCGATGAGGTGTGGGGATACATCCGCTACACCTACGAGCGAACGGTAGGAAGAAAAGTACGTGCTCCAGCCAACCTCAATACCCGGTCAGGATTTCAAGTGGACGTCAACATTACGCACAGTAAAAAGGGACGAGGTGTGATCGCAGCACAACCCATCAAGGCAGGAACGGTGGTGTACAATCCCTACTACTCTGGAGAGTTCTTGACGGCCGCAGAGTTTCGTCGCTTCCTTCAAGCACTCCCGCCCTACCTTGTGTGTGATATCCTAATGTGGACATATGTCCGATTGAATGAAGAAGAGGAGCCCCGAATTTGTATGGAATTGGATTCTTCTTGTATGCTCAATGAAGCTGACGAAGATGAAATCGTGAACTTGATACCAGCCAAGGGCATGGGGAGGTACTCTGGTTGCAAATTGGAACTTGTAGCGAAAAAGGATATTGCGGAAGGTGAAGAATTGCTGATGGACTACAACTTCTCAGAAGGTACCACCGGGTGGAGTTGGATGGGCTTGAACAATGATGAAGAGGTCTTTCACAATGACATTGCATGGTATTATGAAGAAGTTGCCAAGTGGCACGAGAACATGAGTGACGAGCTTTGAGCGGAAGTTCCTTGAGGTATTGATTCCCGGAGGCTATTTCTTGCTAGAGCTCTAGAAGGCTTCGATGATTTCATGTCGCCTTGTTAGGAACGTTAATATAGTCTTCTTTTTTTGACATTTATCATCGCGCACCACAACGTTTTGCCTTGGGAGCTGAATGATTACTACTGTACGAGTACTAGAGGCTGGCATCGTCCAACAAAGCCATGTTCAAGACGGAGCCAAAATACAAATTCGCCACTACTTTGTCTAGTTGTGGTCGGGGAAGAGGGCCGCTCCTTGTCTTCTCCACAACTTCCACAGAGTTTGGTTCTTCCTTCTTAAGGGTTCCATTGACAGCGCCGACTTTTAGACAATAGTACCAACTTCCTACTAGGTAGTACTGCAGCAGCCACTACTAGATGCAGGATGGCTACCTTTGTGTAACCAAAACTCATTCATACGAATGCACTACATCTAAAAGGACCCAACGCAGCAATCTTATGTAGTAGTAGTGCGAGTAGAGAGCTAAAATTAAGCACCACCGCCCCCCCCCCCCTGGAGCGAGGAGCCTTTTGCAGCCAGGAGAAACGAACAAACATCGTAATCTTCTGAAGAGGTTTGGGAAGGTGTATGCTGAAGTTCGTTTCTCAAATTCTTCATCATTTTAACTTGCTTCTACCTACCTCCCACCACGGAACGGTACGGTACGGTACGAGCGCTAGTAGTAATAGAGGGGGAGGTTTGCTCTATTCGAGCAAGGAATAGTCCTTCGTAACCGTGAATCTTATGTACTCGGATCGCATCATTGTGACTACTACTTACTGCTACTAGTAGTAGTAGTAGTTGTTGTTAATAGTGTATACCCGGTAGTATCGTAATAGAACATGGTGATTCGGGTTCCGTTCTATGATGCAAGCGTCAGATTGTGCGAAGATTCGTCACCTCACCTACAGAAAGAAGCCCAATGAAAACTCAGTATCTTCTACCGGCAGTTCCCCCAGTTGTTCCGCAATTGCAACAGCAAGTGAACTGATTCGACTTATGGAGGGAATGTTTCTCGTCAACCAGCCAGACACTGACGACAGACCATGGCGCGGAGTTGGGACTGGAAATGATTGATGATTGCTGATGAGACAGCAACCATACCCCGGCACCTACCTCCGTTGCAAAGCTCCAATGCTCTTCTGGATATCAACCAGTCTACAGGTATCTAGAGTAAGACTACTTGCTAGAAATAGGACTTTACAAAAAATTGTCTTTCTTGAATCGATATTGCAAACTTTTGAACAAAAATGGTGCTCCGCCTGGTATGGCTGCTGTACATTGTAGGCCCCTTTCGTGTTATTCAGGGTGCTCCAGATGGCAGTTGACGTTAGAAACTCCGATAGTATCAAGACGAGCACCACAAGTCTTCCTTTAGGAAGGCACCAACATTAGAACTTAGAAGTTTGTGGGCGCTTCACAAACTGCCATGCTGCAAGCTGGGGCAGAGTGGGGGGTGCACGTAGTGGTTTCCCAACAGGAAGAGGCGGTGGACTCGAAACAAACTTATCAATCGCTCTGTCTACCTTTCTGCTTTTGGCTTCCTCCTTTGTATCGTTCCTTTGGTTGACAGGTGGGTGAAGACTTCGAGAACCCCGCCCAAGTGGCGGAGGCACACCAACGGCTCTTGGTGATTCCAAGATTGGGATAACTCGAGGACTCTCTGACCAGGAAGTCGAGGCGGACGACAACGATGAGGCGACGGTATCATCGTCGACCTCGATATCCTCGTCATGGATCTGGAGGCAACCCTCGACATAGTTCTTCAACATGGAGGAGACAGGAGCACCCATGCTGGGGGACTTGACGCACACATTTGTAACAATTCTTTTTGGTGTCGCTTCATCTTGCCTCTCCTTCAGACGTTTGGGTGGAGAGAAGTTCTGTTCTTCTCCATCGTCGGGTTCGATTACAATCAATCGTTTTCGGAACGGCTTTGCTTCAATCATTATTATTTTACACTCACCTGCAGTTTTTGTGGGCGCAAGGGTGGAGCAGTTTTGATTTAGCAGGCGAAGAATAGGGGAGTCTTTCTCCCACACCAGCACCCAGCGCATTACGAGAACCAACAGTACAGTACAATAGCCTGAAAGCACGAACGTCCCTTGACGACAGTCGAGAATGCGCCGAAGCCGTAACAAATTCTTCATTTTCCACGGCATCATTTTGGAGTACATGACGAAAACGGCTTCGCTGAAATGTATAATTGTCGCTTTGCGTCAGGAAGTTTACCAAGTTCCCAACTGACGATGGAAGTGAATTGACTAGACTTAAGAGCCACTCCGAGATGTTTTTTACATCACAAACACGCGGTATCTCGCTCTTATACAGTACTGGTACTGTACTACCGGCAGCTACCGGTAGAGCTACACTACCAATAGTACAATGACATATGTACATACCAATACTCGTACTAGCCAGGGTGCCAGGGACATCACCAATGACGACCAAGTCCCAAGTCCAACAACATCTTATTATATTCGTTTCCATTCTTGAAGACCTTGTACATGCATGCCTTTCCAGCCGTTGACAATCAACTATGATCATAAAGCTTTTGATCCTCTTCTTGACTTGCTGCATTGTCATTCCAGACGTTGGGAGTGAAACAACAGATTGGCAAGCCATTGTGTTTGGTCGGCATATCATTGACAAGGTCTGGGAGCATGGAATGGACTACGAGATTGATGGACTGTATGGGTGTCTCGATGAAAACCGGCAAGATGCTGGGATTCTTCATACGGATGAAGTCTGGAAGTTTCTTCGCTATACATATAAGCGTGTCGTCAAGGGTGACGCCTTTGCGCAAGGGAAACTTGACAACGCCACATCTGGATTCCAAGTGGCTGTTCGTATTGTGTTGAATGAAAAAGGCAGAGCGGTAGTGGCTGCAGAACCAATCCAAGCTGGATCGGTGGTATTGCTACCTACCTATTCTGCTAACTTTTTGACTCCCCACGAGTTTCGTCGGTTCCTCCAGGCGCTCCCAACTTACCTAGTCTGTGATGTCCTGATGTGGGCGTACGCTCGACTCAACGAAGAACATAAACCTCGCTTGTGTGTTGATTTAGACCCTTCCAGTTTGCTCAATGGAGGTGACAAGAAAAAAGATGTCAATTTGATACCTGCCAAGGGCTCTGAGCGCTTTGCAGAGTGCGACTTGGAACTGGTGGCAATGCGGGACATTGCGGAAGGAGAAGAACTATTGATTGACTACGACTTTTCCGAAGGTCACATTGCCTGGGGCTGGATAGGCATGAATGATGAAGAGGGTGTGGAGTACAATCTGATACAAGAGTACTATGACACGGTCACCGAGTGGCACGAAAGCGACGAGCTTTGATTGGACTGCTATTGCCTCTTGTTTCCCGTGCATCTGGGAGCAACTCTACGTGTCTCCAGTTTGTATAGGAATTGTACCGTAAGCTGGAGCAAAATGGATGCACTGCAAAAACAAGGATGTAGTACTTCGGTGCGAAATACTACCGTTAGTACTACCGTAACTTAGAAAGAGCACCGCATTCTCTTCCGATGACCGTGCTCGTACGGGGGATGCTGTCCTCTTGACTCTCTGCTGCTTCGAATATGGATTCACACTACTTTGCACTCTCTCAGTCCGAACCAATCGTTAGGATTGCTAATAGTACGTACTAACTACTACTACTGTACCGGTAATGACCTATGGCAGAAGCAGCAATAATGGGCAATGGTGGACAATGGACATTTGAAGTGGTAAAAAGTACTACCACAGTGCTACGACGGTAGATGATGAGATTCGACATCAAGAATCTTGCAGCCATCAGCCATCCATCTACCATAAGTCTAGCTGCTGGGGCAACCCTAAGCAAAAGTAACCCCGACCGCTCCCTTTATTCTTATGAAACAAGAATACGAAAGGAGGAGGCTCGTTCTAAATTTCGACGCGCCATGCAATTGGAAGCGCCTCGTACTCGTACCGAGATCGTGTTACAGCCTGATGTTAGGAAGATTTGACTTGTCTACTGCAAATGCAACAAATCTTCCGGCATCGTTTTTAACTCTTACGCATTTTTCGCCGTATGAAACTAAACAATGACGCAAACGCTACACCGTAGAAGCAGGCATAGCCAGGAAGTTGGGCACAAGCCTCCCAACTTCCCAAGTGACCCTCGGAAGTAGGTAGATTCGACTTAAGGCCATCAGCTTTCCAATCTACCTATAAACGTCAGCAAATTAACCTTGTCATCCCAACCACGAGAAACCCACCACTCCGTACCACCGTAATCGGACCTGATCTCTTGTTCGACCTTCTTGCTACGTATGGGAAGGGAGAAGCTGCTACCTGTTGAGGGACCATGGCATGGCTCGCAATTCGATCCTCCTTTCACCAGAAACTGAATACCATAGCAATACAAGAGTAACGAAATCCAAAACTGTCTCTATAGTATTAGTAGAACCAAAATCAATCTTGTTTGTCGCTGCCATCACATAGCTGCCTTTGTACTAGTGCTCCATGAAACGGGTAGTGATCAAGAATTGTCTAAGAATCTCTCTTGGAGTCGTCAAGAGTTCGCATACCAGGACGTAGAAGGCTCTGGCCAGCCTTGAGTTTCGGAATTCGAGGCGGTGCTAGAAGCGGCTTGCCTGGTGGGAGTGCTCTCGAATGAGATGTCGTCATCGTCCTTGAAGACCACATAGGCGAGGGACGACGGGGAAAATGGTGAGATTCAGTAGAGGGAATAGGAGAAGTTCTTGCAGTTGATTCCTTGATGGCTATGGTCCGAGGTACCATCAACCAGTAGGGAGTCGAACCACCAGATGACAACGACGATACAGCGACAGTGATGCCGTGATCATGGTGGTTCTTCGTGTTTGGGCATGAAAGTTCGCCCTCAACAGGCGTGGTAGACTTGATGTTCTTCTCATCAATATCTACATCTTCTTCTTGCTTCTTTTGACGTTTGATGTTGATCTGAAGTACCTCATCATCGTCTGGTTCAATCAGAACAGGTCGCTTCTTGGATTGCTTTGTTTCAATCATCATCGTTGCGAAGAAATGCGAGTAGCACGATTGCAAGTGAGTGTCAAGCGACTGGGGAATCTCCTTTTTTTGTGAGGCAAATGAACTTTACAGAAAGTGGTGCCAAATGACAATTGGAATGCCAAGAGGGGTGTATGCAGTAACTTCTTAACCACGTCACGGCAGCACAGCTGGCTCCCACTCCAAAATGAGAACTCTGCGAAAATAGCCAGGTCTTTTCCTTGTACTATTGCTCCATACTCCTGGACTAGTACGACTAATCTGATATGGGCCTGCGCCTTTTTGCCGTACTGGAAAGGTTGCATCATCACTCATCATCATCTTCTACATGTTGCCACGGACTGTACGTACTCGTAGGAGGTCGTTCCTGCCACACTGTGGTCGGACATCCGGTCGCTTCATTCCAGCATGACTATTGTATTGCGCTTACTGTTGACTTGTATCATCGTTCTTCTGGTGGGCTTTGTCAGTAGTGACGCAGTTGATTGGCACACAGTTGTCTTTGGTCGGCACATTCTCACCAAAGTATGGGAACATGGCATGGAGTATGATTTTGATGAATTGTATGGATGTCTGAATCAAAGCCGCCACGATGTTGACGTTTTCCATGCGGACGAAGTTTGGAGATTCCTCCGCTATACCTACAAACGCGTTGTGAAAGGGGATACTTTTCTTGTTCAAGGAGGAGGACATGAGCAGCACCATGCTGCTATTGACTCTGGGTTTCAAGTTTCCACCCGTGTAATACAAAACAAAAGAGGGATTGGAGTAGTGGCGGCGGAGCCCATCGAAGCGGAATCGATGGTTGTGTTGCCCACGTACTCTGCAGACTTTTTGAACCCTGCAGAGTTTCGGCGTTTTCTGCAAGCGCTTCCACCATACCTTGTCTGTGATGTGTTGGAGTGGGCTTATATTCGGCTGGACGAAAAGGAAGAAGCTCGAATATGTTTAGATGTTGATACCACCAGCTATATCCAAGTTGCTGGTGCGGACGAGGAACCCAACTTGATACCTGCCTGGGGTTTTGGCCGTTTCTCAGGTTGCGAGTTGGAATTGGTAGCGATTCGGGATATTGCAGAAGGGGAAGAGTTATCGATGGACGGCAACTTTGCAGAAGGCCAAGTGGGGTGGGTTTGGATCGGTATGAACGATCAAGGTAATCTGAGCTCCAATGAGGTACAGGAATATTGGGAAAACGTAGCCGAATGGCATGGATACGATGATGAGGACGAAGATGACCATGAGCTTTGAACGTTATTGCTCGTTTCGGAAAAGATTTTGTGATGGCGATGACACCAATTGCTCCTCCGTGAGGCGACCAGTACCACGATTTAGCACATAGGACAATAGTAAACCTTCTGCCATCATCGGCGAGGACACCAGCGCTACGAAGCATTGAGAGCCTAGTTTCTAGCCGAGGGCAAACGAATTTGTATAATTTTTACAAGTAGGATGACCGATTATATTGCTACTACTTCCTCGTTTATTTCAACTTGGGACTTGCTAGCTTGGGGAGCGAGTTTCATGAAAAGATGACCCAAAGGACTCTAAGTTGAAGCTGCGCGTTGTATCCGTTACGTGTCTGCAAATTATTGAGTCCCTAGTTGCTCCCACTATGCACCTATGCACTGGAATCTTCGACACCACCGACGCCAAGCTAGAGGCATTGGCCGACGAAACAAAAAAGGGAGGTTGATTGATTCTGTTGTTTTGTAGCTAGAAAGCGCCAACCACAGAAGACGCACTGTCAACTAAACATCAGAAACAACATGGATCTCCGGCGAAACGGTTCGTTGGTTGTCGTTTGGCTCTCATTGACTGCACTTTGTGCGACAACAACCTTGGCCAGCAACAACGATAACGATAACGATAACGCGGAGGAGTTTGATGTTTGGGAAGATGGACACGTTGCCGACATGTACTACGCCTTGGGTTGTCCAGACTTTGAACAGGAAGAGAGCAAGATTTACACACAAGAGACCTGGGCTCTCTATCAATCGACCTATCTTGGAATTGTGGACGAAGAGACTCGATCCATTGACCCAGAGGACTTGTCTGGGGACTATGGATTCTTGGTACCCGTTCACTTTGGAATGGGCCCGTTTGGACGATCCGTATATGCCGAGGAAGATATCCCCGTAGGAACTGTGGTTTGGACAGCTCTCAATACAGCTAGATTCACAGAAGCCAGTCAGTACCGGGAGTTTATGCAAGCCTTGCCCCCACTTTTGGCATGCGATGCATTGGATTGGGCCTACACTCGCCTGGACTTGGAAAAGAATGACATGGTTTGCTTGGACCTGGATCCTGGAAGCTTCATCAATCAGTGTACTTATGAAAAGGATTGTAATATGGTCCTTCATCCTCGCTGTGGTCGAAATTCGGGCTGCGATGTGGAGTTCATGGCGTCTCGAGATATTCCAGCTGGTGAAGAGCTCTTGATTGAATACAGTTTTGCAGAAGGGCATTCGGGATGGGTGGCATTAGGTCTCAAGGCTGCAGATGATTCTGTCCCTGATTACCGAGACGCAAAGCTACAAGGGGTACATGATGAGGAAGATGAGGACGAAGACGACGATGAAGATGACGAAGATGATACTCCCTCACCCCCTCCGACCATTCATTTGTCTTATTTGGAGCACATGAACGGGTTAGCCTCTACCATGCGACAGGAGTTTCAAAAACGCAATCCAGAGCATCGACACTTTGTAGACTACACTGCCCCCATTTCCGAAGCACGTGGGGAAAAGCCTGTGCCAACACCAGACGCACAACCAAAACGGCCGTCATCAGTGGTCCGCCACCCAAATAATTCAGATGAAGATGATGAACCAGACGATGACGCAGAGCCTTACTTCCCTCGCCTTGATGAGTCAGAATTTGCAAATCACCAGGAGTACATGGAATACATTCACCATATGCGTTTCATGGAGCGAAGGATAAGGAAATCCGGTGTGGGGCTACCGAGGTTCTATTCTTTGGGACAACCCGAAGACGAGGAGGAGGTAGACAAATATGCTATTGACCCAGAAGATTTACCCGACTATCATGATTACAAGCCATGGCCGAAACAGGGAGAGGAAAAGAGCGATAGCTATCAACCTTGGCCCAAGCAAGGAGAAGAGACAGCAGCAGCCAATGATTACGAACCATGGCCAGAGTTGTAGAATTTTTGTGGCGTCTCTAGGGACAGTATAATAGGAAACAACAAATATCACAATTAGAAGAGCACCAAATAGCAGCGGTGTGAACAATTTAGAAAATAACAAGACAACAAGTCACAACATGGAAGACATCATGCGGTGCGAGCACTATGGGGAAATGTTGTTTTGTTGCATATACTGCACGAGCTGCCCGGGGATCATGTTCAATGCACTTCGGCCTAGTGATGAAGGATCGTGCTGATGTTGCCGAAACTCACAAAACGTTCGATTGTTGCGGCCTTGACCACTTGCATTCGGATGTGTCTCACAGATGGCTCGCAACGAATAAAAGTCTGCTCGTCCAACACCGACAAATATCACAGACAACGGGAGTTCACCATAAACGTTCAAGAGCCGTTGGGTTTCCTGTGGTTCTTGGCAGATACCATCCGTAACGACCAAGAGGACGCAATACCTTCGTTCGGAAGCGAGTTGAAACTTCCGAGCGCGGAAGGCAGCAGACTTAACCACATCGTCAAAAATAGTAGGCCCACTCATTATCAGGTCCGTGTTGAATACATCTTTGTATGCCTCGACGATCTCTGTGACTCCAAATACTTCAGGATTTGGGCCACACTGGAATAAATGACGAACTTCGCCTCCAAATTTGCATCCAAAGCCCCAAACGGCCGATCCACGACTCTGTGTGTACGGTTCCATCGCCCTCCCAATGGACACAATTGTTTCTTCGTAGTCGTTGACAACCCCTTCACTGAGATCGTGCAATGTTCCAGGGATTCGAGGATCACCATTGGAACTCGTAAAATCGATAGCAACACAAAAGTCCAGAGCCCAACCACTATCCACATATTCACGAAAGTTCCCAGGTGCTGCCATTGGAACAGGGAGTCTGGACATGTCGACAACGAAGGGATCCGATCTGTCGGTACTGGAACCACTGAGCGCTGGAGGGATGTCCGTGTATATGCTGAAATCGTCAATTTCGAAGTTGTCAATAACTTGCGCAAAAGGCACCTTGAGTCTCCCCGCAGCTTTGTCCTTAATCATACTGCGTCGGAGTTGATATCCAGAAGCGTGCACTTCTGCCTCAACCCTAAAGGCGTCCCGTTGTGTATCAAGCATCTCCCTTAGTGTGGTGTCAAAGACACCTAACAGTTCGTCACTACCACCCAAACCACGTTGTAGGACGGCTAATCGCAGGGGCAGGTCAAAATCTCCGTTGCACACCGAATGGACATCCACTTCACCCACATCCCATTTTGGATTGACAGAGTTCAGGACGGGAGCAGAACGATACACTGTGACCCAAGAATGAGGGGTTGTATGCGTTGTACATTTGGATATCTGAACCAGGGTGTCAATTTCATAATTTTTGCTGACGTTCAAAGACCTCAGCGTCCGATGTCTTGGGACTAATTCACATGCTTCAAATTGGAACCGAAAGACCGAATAGTGCTCTTCCGCCTGCCCTGGCTCCAAACGACAAAAGACACTGGTGCGAGAAATGTGAGAAATAGTTGACGCTGTTGAAACAGGAAAATTGTTCTGGATGAACTTACACTCCCCGATTCGGCAAACGTTTGGCTTTGATCCTACTTCTGGAACCCAAAATATCTCCAATTTCACAAACAGAGGTTCCAATTGGCTCATCTTCTTTGTTCGCCCCTACGACGCGGTATATTTGTATCATGAAATAACGCTCTGTTCCATACTCGTATTTGACTGGGACCGTAACTGTATACTGAGGATTGCTACTCTTATGTATCCTGGCAAAGGGAGATCAAGGAGGAGGTGAGCTACCTGCTGGTTTCTGGATCTACACGATGCAGCCAAGCAAAGATACTTACACTTCTGTCATTCCAATCTTTTTTGGTTCTGTGAGCAAATAGCCATCCTGTTGACCTGAAAAACTGTCGCGACCAGGGCTGACACGTCCTGCCACCGACGTTACAATGGCGTACGTTGTTGGCAACGTCTTGCGCACACCGATACGAGGGAGATTGGCAGCATGAATTCGAAGGTTAAAGTTGGTAGCTAGTTGTTCTGCTTCCCGAGGCAATTGCTCATCACCATCGCTGTCAGACATTTTGGGGAGACACCACAAAAGAAATGAGTGTTTTGTCGCTGTTTGCTCATGCGAACTGCTGAAATTTCAAGTCGCGGGGCACCCGGATATGGAAAGTGTCTTGCTTTGAATGGGACCTCGTCTTCCGAGCTCTACTACCTAGGTAGTGTGGTACCCGCAATAGTAATACTACGAAAACTACGAACATGCGAAACACGTTTGGAACAATTCAGCAAGATGCAAACTAGCTACCTATCATGGCAAAACTCATCCCTATCGTGCAGCCCCCCGATATACGCGGTTCATTTCTTGTCGACGTCGATCGTCCATGGCTTGCTGTTGCTTCTTCAACTGGCGTACACGTTCGCGAATCGCCATACAATTTGGAACGGGACAAGAAGTAGCCTTACACTGTCGAGCATGAATTTGAAGCAACGCCCAGATTCGTTTGCAAACATTGCATCCCCCAGCTGCCTTTTGCTGACATTGGGCTCCATGTTTCAAGAGTCCCTTCATCTTTGTACAATTGGCAGATGGACACTTAGGCGAATTGCATGTAGCAGCATGCAGAAGAAGAGTCATGTGAAGCTGGATGCTTCGCTGACGCTCCTTCCTCTGCGCTTCTGTCAATTCAGCCTGTTGTCCAGACACTGGAATTGGTTTCAATTGATGCGGATGGCGAGGCGTATTTGGGTTTTGTACACACTCCTGACACTGGTCGAAGTCAGCACATTGAGGGCAGTGGAAGCGATATCCAGAAAGGATCTCCCGGGAGCAAGTAGTACATTGTTGAACAAATTTGGGGGCATCACGGTTGTGCAAGTGCCAGAGAACCATCATAGATGAATGCTTGGCACGACGCAAATGATCGAATTGATAGTGGTTTCCTTGACACAAATTCAAGAAGGCTTGACGGTTGTTTAGGAACTCGCAATCCATCTCCTCGTCATCATCATCAATCACCTTCACTCGACGTCCCTTACTATCCGTGACATAAACTGCCGTGCTCTCCTCCTTGTCCTCCTTCTCTTCTTCCTTAGCAGGTTCTTCGGGTTTCGGTGGTTCTTCAGACTCATCGCGTACCCTCTTCCGAGCCATGGCAGCGAACTTGCCAGCACGCTGTTCCATTGGAAGCACCTTGATTGGCTTTTCTTCGGAGGCGTTTGCGTCTGATGAAGTTGTGGGAGGCTGAGGGTCCGATTTAGATCCATCAGTGGCGTCAGTGGGAGCAGGAGCCGGAGCAGCATCGCCATTTGCCGTTTCTGAGCTAGATTCCACCGCCGCGGGACCTTCTTGTCCAGAAGGGGCTTCGGTGCTGCCAGCTGCGGTCTGCTCGGCAGGAGCATCTCCCGAACTCGCGTCCGCTTCTGGAGACGGGACTCCATTTACCGTTGCACCAGGTGGGTCCAAATTCACCTCTTCGTCAGCAGGTGTCATTTCCTTGTCCTCCTTGGAGTCCCCCTTGTCCTTTTCCTCATTCTCGATAGCCTTGGGTTCTTGTGGTTTGCATTTTACAACAATGCCATGCTTCTCCCGGTATTCTTGAATTTCTTGGGGAACTTCCATGTCTTCCTCTCTTGCTCCTTCCCAAGCAAGGAATGCGACAATGAAACTCTCTTTCATTGGTTGGATAGTTTCGCCAAGCTTTACCATTACATAGTCGCGACCGCCTTCTTCCAAACTCTTCTGGTCTTTCCCTGGGGTGACAATTCCACTGGCCTTTAGGGCTTCCTCGTCCAATCCCGTAGATCGAGTTCCCCCACGGCCACTCTTTTTCTTCTTTGATTTATCATTCTTCTTTTTCTTTTCGTTACTGCCGCCCTTCTTCCCAGTCTTTCCTTCCTCAATATCCTTGATAATGTTCTCCACTTCAGCGGGGAAATAGTCTCCATCCATGTAGGGCACGACAGTGGCATCGTTCGCCTTGTTGGCAAAATACAAATCATACATGTTGGTAATTTTCCCAACATACCCACGCTTCTGTCCTTCCACTAACATATCAATGTACCATTGTCTCAAACGGTCATCCTTGGGGGTCTTTTGATCCTCAGGTTTGGCGTACAAGATGTAATCATCACCCTTGAGAGGTGGACAAGCCCAAATGTGCGCAGATGAGAACCCTCGCTTTCTCACGTAGTCCAAATACGAGATGAGAATTTCATGGTAAATGAAAGTACGCATGTTTCTGGGGCGCATGTAATGAACACTGTCCAGGTAGGAAATGTAGATGGCACGTTGATTGGGTTGCTTCACCTTTTCATCATGCTCGTATACATAAAGACCGAAAAGAATAACGTCGACACCGTCCAAATTTTGGAAGACGACAATGCACTTGCAACGGTATTGGAATTCGTCAGGATAATCCCGGAATGCATACCTTCTCTTCATACGCTCACGGACTTCCAACTTTTTGTCCATGGAAGTCACTTGTCGAATGGTAATAGCCCCACCCATTTCAATCTGCTTCTTGGCATCATCGTAGTTCATACCTTGAGCGACCAACTTTTGAGCGGCTTCTTCGAGATGTTCATCCATCTTCACCCGAACATGGTTTTCCAAATACTCGGAAAGCTTGGTTCGTTGCAAATCCTCTGCCATGGGCGTCGACGACGTTCCCTCAGTGAGACCCTTGCTCTTTCGGTCTTCAATGGTGCAACGAGGACAAGCATACTCGGAACGTTGGTCCTTGTTCTGACGAGTATTGAAGAGAGCACAAATTTGGTGCACCCAACGCTCGCAGCGGTCGCATTGAACCCAACTTTCTTCATGCACTTCGTCATTCTTTTTCTTGGTCAGTTGCTCCTTTCGAATGGTCACATCCCCCAACTCAATGGCTCGCCCGTCCTTGAGTTCTTGGAAGCATTGGTGACACCAATGGTATTGGTTGCCTCCTCCGACATAGTAGTAGCTATTACGTCGAATACGCTTGGATGGACAGTTCAGGCCATTGCAATAAAACACTGGTGGTTCAAACAATAGCTTTTCACAGCCACACAGCAAACAGGCCTCACCATTTCGTCGTTTCTGATCTTCCTCCGCATCCAGTTGTTCCATCATGACGGCATAATCTTGAGCAAATTTGTCCTTCATCTCCTTTGCCATGTTGTACACGACGGACCCTTCAGGGTTATACAACATGGCATTATCAAACGTCAAGTTCACATGGCCCTCAAAATCTTCCAAGGAGTGGTAGCAATTATTTTCCAACCGCTTGCGAATGGTTCCTAGATCCATGGGGCGACGAATCACCTCAAAATAATCGGGGAGACCGAGCTCGACAGGATCGACGGGACTGTTGAACACCCAACTGTGTTGATGACTCTGCAAAATCTTGAGGACTTCCAAACACTTGGTCTTGAGTTTGAGGGGCGCAAGTTGCAATCCCTTGTTGAGGGAGGCAATGTGCGTCTCAATTTGCTCTATTGAGAAGCAATTGATAAGCGTGTGATCCTCTTGCGGTTTGGGTCCAGCATACTTGGGCGTAATCATTTGACCATTTTGGTAGGCAACACCGGGAGCAGTCTGTACCATGGGCTGCGAAACAGGCTTGGCCGGTTGGACAGAAGGCTGCGAATAAGCATAGGCAGGTTGGCCTGGATGCGATGGCGCTGCCGGTGGCTGAGGCATTCCCACGGGGGGTTGCGACACCGGAGCCGAAACCATGGGTTGGCCAGGATGTTGAGGTTGTGGAACAGGCGGTTGTGGCTGGTACTGCGGCATGGGCGCCGGGACGGGTCCCGGCATATCCGTGCGTTGTCGCTTGGGAGGTGGCTGTATGGGCGCCGAAGAACCCGGGGGACCCGACTGCATGGGCTGAATAGGCTGAGGTGCGGGTTGAGGCGCCATTCCTCGCTGCTGCTGTTGTGCTCTCTGTGCTTGAATCTGCTTTTGTTTTTCATGACTCCTATGAATCGCCTCACGGACGGGCCCGCAAACAGGACAATGCACGTCCTTGCAGCGATGGTAGTGACTAAGAACATAACGCGAACTGACACAGTGGGGCACCAAACACTTTTGATCCTTGCACTCGGCAATGTGCTTCCAGAGGGCTTTCATACCGGAACAATGAGGAGTAACTGTACATCGACCATCTTCATGTTGACACTTGGCAGCATGGCGCAAGAGAAGGAGACGTTGTTGCTGGTGTCGCAAAACCTGTTGGCGATCCGATGCCGGGCGGGCTCCATTTTGACCAGGGGCTGGTGCAGGAGCAGGCATGGGAGCTGCAGGTGCGGGAGCCGGTGGCGCAGGGGCCGGTTGTGGCTGATACTGGTATTGCGTTGGTTGAACCGGGGCTGGAGCAGGATTTTGCTGCATCATTTGCGGCTGGGCACTCATGATGGGATTGATCTCCGCAACATTAACAATTCGTTGGCCTTGCATGGGAGGTTGCTGTTGGTGTTGCTGCTGCTGGTGTTGCTGCTGCATATGCATGGAATGCTGTTGCTGCTGAGGAGGCTGGTGCATTGGCTGCGATGGACGGGGCTGAACAGGTTGCTGTTGCATGGGAGCAATGGGTTGTTGCTGCTGCACTTGCGACTGCTGCTGCGGTGGTCTATACTGCTGCTGATGTTGCTGTGGCTGCTGTTGGGGAGGTTGACCATGCATGGATTGCGCTGGCGCCGGACCCTGCTGAGCCCTCTGAGCCATTTGCGCTTGCTGCATCCGCTTGGTCTTAATCCCAATACTATGCGCTAGCTGCTGAAGCCTTTGCTTGAGTGTGTTGGCATCGTTGTACTCCCCAAAGGATTTGGCAGATCGGTAGAGACTCTCTTCTAATCGTTTGGCCATTTGAGGCAACTTTTTGAGCCAATCGGCTGGTGCATTTGGCTTGCGTTGTTTGAGCAATTGGACACTGTTCGATGGAAATGATGCGAGTGCAGGTAATAGGAAATGCGTGGATGCGTTTGAGTAAGCGATGCAAATAGACAATGAATAATCATGACAAGGGATAAAAATGAATACTCACATTTTGGCAATCATCTTCCTGCGTTCATCGTAATCCTGGTCACTTTGCCAACCTCCGTTTAATCCCTGATGAGGATATTGCTGCTGTTGCTGCTGCGGAGGTTGAGGAGCAGGTGCTTGATGTTGAGGCTGCTGATAATGTTGTTGTTGCTGCTGTTGTTGTTGCGATTGAGGCTGATATTGCATGTGCTGCATGGAAGGCCCCGGGCCTGGGGCCTGCATGCCCTGTTGAGAAGCTGGAGCACCACCTTGCTGCATCGGAGCCTGCGATGTTTGCATCTCTACAGCAATTCCTGCAATTCAACCCCCACTACTGTTGCGTGTCTGATCGTCCACAAATAAAAAGAACAACAGCAAAAAGGTCAGATACCACACTCAAGAATCCAACAGAGAAACCAAGCATACCCTTGCACCAACAGCGGCACCAAACCATCACTCCCGCCCATCACCGCAGCAGCACATTTTCGGGTGGATGGCCAGACTCTTGCAGTACTTGCGCTACGGGACAACAAGCTACCTGTAGAAAAGCACTCTTCCCTGTGTCCCGCCGACACTCCCAGCCCCACCATGGCCTTTCATGGCCTTCATCTACATGATCCATGGTCACAAACAACAACAAAATCGATCGCAACACAAAACTCACATTCGGAACGTCAAGTGGTGTCAACGAACCCAAACACGATGCGCTGCTGTACAACCTACGTAGCCTCTCGTACCAAAGTTAGTGGTGGCAAGCGATCTCCGCCACTCGTTGTCGTCCGACGGCAGAAGCGGCGTGGTTCCCCTCCGGTCGGCAGTTTTTTTGCGAACGAAAAAAGTAGGCAGTTCGCCCTCTTGCTGGCTTGATTTATGGCGCGGCCGCTGATTGGGAATTGGGAGTCCGGTCGTTTTATGGGAATCCGTCGTCCTCCGCCGTTGATCATGTGAACAGCAGCTGCTGCACGACTTCGAAAGAATGTCCGCGGCTAGGCCATTGCATGTCACAACTTACTCTAGGCATCGTAGATAATAACTCTACTACCTACAGTCCTTGCACTATTATAGAACGAAAACAGTACATGCTCCTGTGTTGTTGTTTTAATTTTATTCAATCAAACTATTGTGTCCATCAAAATGTCGGCCACCACGAACGACCCACAAGGCAAATTCATAGGCACTGAACCGTGTGCCACTCACCAAAAAGGCTCGAATCACCGAGGCGGTGGCTCCAGCATACAATCCTCCGATACCTCGTTCTTTCACCAAGGCCACAGCGATCGACCAAGAGGATTGTGTGGGAGGAAGGATTTGTCCTTGGGTTCCGGCACGGACACAATCGAGAGGGAAACTGGCCAACCAAGCAACGGCACCGGCACAACCACCGGCCAGGGGGACGGCTACCGAAGGTGGCAAGGGCCCGGACAACAATGTAAAAGGTAGCATGGACGATGACGTCGCGGTAGCAGTAGAAGTAGTAGCATCATAATCAGCAGAGAGTTGTTCACTGGTCAAGGCAGCTCGCAAGACTTCATACACAAAAAAGTAATTTCCCAAAAAGGTAGCTTCCCGGAGAGTATTGACGCCATGACCTGTATACACAATGCCCCAGCCATGACGTTGGACCAAGGTCCGAAGACACGTCAAGGAAGAAGTAAACTCCTTTTTGGTGACATTGTCCAATTGCATTTGTGTCTGTGTAATTGAATGGTTAAAAGTGGGGACAGCGGTGAGTCCAAAAAGATGACGGCACTTTTGAGTATCCACAAGCACAACAAGACCAAACGCACCTTGACTAGATTCTCCACAGTGGAAATCATACCGGCCACTGGACTGCAGCTGATACCAGCCACAAAATTCCTCCAATCCACTCCTGGCTGAGCTCCATAAAAGTCTTGGAAAAAGGAATATTGTGTAAATGTCAATGTTCCCAAAATACTAAGTGACAAGAGTGGAGGCCCCATTCCCTTGTAGAAACTTCGAATGCCTTCTTCTCGATAGACAGTTCTGGCCACCTGAGCAATAGATGTTGCATGACTTCTTGTTTGCATGCGTGTTTTGATGGTATCGAGAGGAAAACCAATGACTGTTCCGACCATACCCGCACTCAAACCTCCAATGGCTTCTTCATGAAGTTTCAGGTTTTTCCAAGAGGAGGATGACTTGTTGGCAGTGGATGGACTGCTACTTGCAGAAGAGGATGCAGAAGGGGACGAAGTCGTAGTATCGGTCATCATGATTCCGCAATGTTGACGACGACAAAGAGTGAACTTTTGGTTGTTGTTGTCACTGTGGGGGAAGATGGTTGTTGCAGACGACGTCGGCAGTCAGCGCTTCTCGGCAGTTGTGAAAAAAGACGAAGATTCGCACCAGTCGATAGAACGTTCTGAGATTCACTGCCACGTTTCCCATTTTCTCGTACGTACGTCGATGCTGCACTACCTCCTGCTTATTTCCATGCCAAGTGAGCGTTCGACGTCAGCAAAGTGTCATATTGTCCGTAGAGACAACCGTAGCGAAGATTTTAGTTACGAGATTGACGTGGACGTCTCGCACTACTATGCAAATCGGAAAGGACGGCTGCCCGTCTTTTCTACGGAGGATACGCGAGTTCTCGTAGAAGGCTCACGAAAACGAATAATGAAGAGTGGTCACAGCGGCAGCGGCTACGGCCTGAGTACCGTACCGTAGTAGCGTGCAGTCACCCTGCAGTTGATGGCGGAGCTTCCAAAACAACGTTCATCTACTACGTGGTGAACGGAAGGAACGAACTCCACAACACCTCTTCTACTGTACTCAGTTTTGTACAATAGCCAACAACAACAACCATTTGAATTACCCCCTCAAAGATCCAAGTAGAGGGAAAGTCAACTTTAGTTCCATAGTCCGAGTTCATAGAACATGTTGGACGTGATTCGCCGCGTGATTTCCGGAGAGATGATGAGCCAAATGGGGGAGGATGACAGCCCAGAAGCAGGCAACAACAACAATGAGGAGGACGTAGGAATGGTCCTTGACGACGATGATCCTTCTACCATGACTCCTTCCACCAACCCTGAACGTCCAGCTCTAGTTGAGAACGATATGGAGGCAGAAACACAACGGTCCAGTGTGTCCGACATGAGCGGGTCCCACCGAGAAGAGGCCGGGTTTCCCCCAAGTCCCTCGGCTTCTAGGCCGGTGGCCAGGTTGCCTCACCAATCTGCAAGTACCAACACAAATAGCTCCCAGGGATTGACATCCGAATCCCCAAGAGCGTCCAAGAACATTCATTTCGGCCGCAGTGACAGTCGCATGACGGAACGTTCCTGGGAAGGCGGAAGTCAAGCCTCTTCCAGAGACTGGGGTTGGTTCGAAGACGTCCACGTTGCTGCAGGAGGCGGCATGTTCCTTCCCGGAGCTCCCCCCAGCGACAAGAAAGCTGGCAACAAGCAGCCTTCAGGAGGTCCTCAGAAGCCTCATTCCTCCTCCTCCGCCCCTACGGTCCCGCCCACCAACGACTCTACCGTGGTCCGTCGTGGTGATCCCCAAGCTGGTGAGTACCCGTGTCTCGTTCGTGTCGTTTTTATGTCGTATCAGTGACGTCGGAAATCGTTCCGAAGCAAGTTCGCTGCATTCGCTTTGTGGTATGAGTACCAGGTACCACAATCTACCATGGCATTTGTTGCGTAACACCTGCAATCTATTGCTTGTGGTTCTGTTTCTATTCGTTTCATCATCGTCACAATGCTGCAGCTCCAGCAACCTGTCTTTGGACGGGAAGTTTTCTGCATCAACATGAAGGTCGCCAATGGCAGTCAAGGTGTGCAAACAAAACAGAATCCAAATTCTCGATCGTGCATTTCCTACGGGGTTTCGGCGTTGATACAACATGAGAAGATACCCATAATATGTTTCTCCGAAATATCATTCCACTCACGTGTTTTCTTCTCTTTCTTCATCATCCACCACAGACGCTGCTGCCATGGCGGTGACTGCTCCTACCTACGTTCTGGAGGAGTCTTTGAGTAGTCAAAAGCTTTGGAAGGACACTGCTGGCCAACGCCCACCACAACCTTTGGAAGAACGCGCATTTTTTGAGAAGATGTGGACGCAGAATTTCGCCAGAAGTCAAGTGGAATATCGGATGCCTGTAGAAGTTCTCACGGCCACTACACCCATCTCCATGTCTCCCTTTGCTGACGGAAACTTTGACTCACGGGGAGGAGGCAATGAGCTTTCCAACTACAACCTGGCGGCTCCTTCTTCCAATGAGGGTGAAACCGGGACTTCCCACGTTGTGGAGAGCGCTCTAATGAGAGGTATGCAAGACACTGCCAAAGTTATTCCCAATGATTCAGACCGTAATGCCAAGTCTGTTAGTTCTGGTGGAGAAAATCTCAAGCTCATCATCAAGGGGGACAACGTCTTTGGTACCACCGTCAGCAAGTCGTTCTCAAGGACGGCTGAAAAGGGCGGTCCTATTGTCGCAGTGGATACGGTTAACATTTCTATTGCCAGTTATCGAGTGGTTGAGGTACGTACTGCTTGGATGATGTTTTCGCAGACCTTGGAGTATTCGGTTCGCATCATGGCTCATTTGGTGTTCTCTATCTTCAACAGTCCAAGAAGCGCGGCAAGTTTGCTCAATTCCTTGTCATTTATAGAGAAGGAAGTATTCGAGACACCATTGGTGTCTGGAAACGCTACTCTGACTTTCAAATGCTTTCCAGGAAGGTCAACCAGGTCAATGAAGGTTGTGCAGCTGTCATTGCCAACATTAGCCCATTGGCCATCACAGAGGAACATGAGGTGGAGCATTTGCCCAATGCTATCACCAGTTGGAAACTATTGAAGAAACGACAACGGTGGTACCGCTGTCTAGATGCAGGATACCTCAGTCTCAAGGTATTTTTGCTAGAACGTTTCCTTCATGATATCCTCTTTGAGTCATCAAGCCCTGACTTGCTCCGAGAGTTTGTCACGTCTTCCTCGGAGGATTAAACAAACCCCTGAAAAGCTACGATTCCATCACCTCCCACTACGCAGTCACACACACATACACAACATGTCCATCATTCTGGACGAGCACGCTCCTATTGGGAGTTTTTCCACTTGCTGGGAGCACACACTCCTCTCAGCATAACAACAACGCGAAACAAGCTCCCCTGCTTCGCTTCCAACCATGGCTACAACCACCTTTTTGAGTGGCATGGCCTGTCACATAGCATTTCATCACCCACTTAGACGTTACATTAGGACCTTTATACATTTTGCTATTGTTTGGTACTGATGATACTCTTCTTGGTATACTTACTTTAGGTATAGCGTTGTTTGTGCGAGGATCAAGGAACTGACGTACTGTTGCGATTCAGTACAATGAATGCCGTCCTCACCACTATGGAAGTAATTGAATCAAGGCACAGGTACAGTTCGCGACAAAGTAATATTCATTCGTACAATAATCTTCTAAATTAATCAAATAATAATGATACTTCTAAAATGCTCTGATAGTCAACAAAAAGCATCCCCTCGGCAAAGCGTTGATAGCTGATTCCTTTTCCCTTTACGCTGCTGCAGAGGCTTGAGGGTGGTTCACTCGAAATACATTGTCCAAAAAGAGTTCCAAATAGGTCCCATAGCCATCCTCTGGACGATTGCACCCATCCAAGTGACGACGTGTTTGTTCGAGCAAGAGCAATTGCAACAAGTTCTCAAAGCATTCTTGGGCTTGACGCGTTTGCTTGGCGTGGATATGAAGTTGACCCACATTGTTGATCATCCCCAGAGTGTGGAGCCAACTTACTTCCACGCCAGCATCTACTTGAAGCCCATAGGCTAGCTGATACAGATGGATGGCCTCCTCAAGAGCACTGTGGCGAAAGGAAGGACCGATCTGTTGAGTGTTGGTCGTGCTGTCGATATTCGACAGGGCGATCGTGTGGTTTGCCACTGCCAAATTGAAGAGAATACAGACCGAAATCTGCATCAGAGGGGGGTTTTGAGCCCTAGCAAAGTCATCTTGACTGAATAGCACCGGTCTCAGGAATGAATACAGTGAATCGTCTTGACCCTTCGGTACGTGGGTAGCTTCTGCTGAAGGAACAGTAGCCGTTGGGGGCGCCGAAGGTGTCGGGCAAGAGGTCGGCGATGACGCTGATGCTCTACTGTAGCTTGACTGTATTCTCGATGGCTCTAGTTCTCTGAGAGAAAGTAAACATGAATCTCTTTGGCTGTTCGTAGAGTTAGAGTTGCCGTTGACTTTCTGCCTCAGTTGGGCGAGTGATTGTTCTTGGAAGTCCAGAACTTCATGCATGAAGTCGGTTGCACGGTAGAATGCTTGGCGGGCAAAGAACAGATTCCCCTCACCAAGTAGCTGTACTCCATAGTTGTTCATGGCCACCATCCTTTCGATGGGGGATGAGTTGCTTGATGGTACCTGCATGTTTTTCGTTTTTTATGTCCAGAATCGACTTCTCCAAAGTTGATCCCAATTCCTCTCTTCTGCCTTCTGGGAATAGCGGTTTCGACCCTCATGTTTCTCATTGAACCTTAGGGACTTAATGGACGGTTCAAATATGCCTTCTTGGATGAGTTTGGAGCGTTGTAAACTTGTCATACTGAGTTCCGACAGTAGAAAACTACCAAACGGGCCAGTGTTCGTTAATAGCCCTATTTCTCCACGAGTTTCCTGGTAGACATTTACGTATATAACGATTGTTGGAATGCTAACCCTCGATGATTCCGACCGGCTTCACTACTGCCTTCGTGAAAACTGGCCGGTATAGGAAACAAGTGAATTTGCGTTTCGCTAGGGCCTAGAATGTCAGTCCCCGCTCGTTATGTGTCCTGCATCACAGAAGTAGCACCAAATATCAAACCTAGTGCTCAACATGTCTGCCTGTGACTAACCTCCATTCTGAAGAAAATGTGGAAAGACACTGTGTACCACATTGCTATGGCAGGAACTGTCGTGATGAAAATGAGGCTATTGAAGGTCACCTTGCAATAGGAAGTGGTGGTGTGCTTTCATCATTGAAGCATGTTCAGGTATCTTGTACTACCAATCTATAAGGACAAAACTTGTTGATTATGAAGCCGAGCGTTTTGGTCAGGGTCATTGGCATTGAAGGCACATTCAGAGGCATTGTGGCAAGTGATCCTATATATGGAGGGTCATATTTCTCTCGACTGACCACCTTATAAAATTGTGGACGTCCATGGTGGTTTGATGTTGGCGGGAGCACTTTGATACTCAATGACCGTTCGTCGTCGAACAGTTGAAGGTTTGTCAGCAGTTGTGGGCTCTTCTTGTTTTAATGAAGGCGCCGTTCGGAGTCACAACAACTGGTTCGTTTGCCGTACCAGGTATCGACAATAGCAGCCCTCTCTACTACTAGAGCATGTGGAAGAATGGCGCTCGCATCACTGAGCATTTAGTTGTTGGGTGTTGAAGGATTGATTTCGCCTCATTGCTCATCATTGAGCACTTTAAGTCATACTAGTAGGTATTGAATTTTTGGAAGAGGAAACGTGGGTGTTCGAACCCAAAGTGTACTGGTAGTTATGTGATTCTGCGTTCTGTTTTCTTCAGTTCTCTTTGATGATAGCACAGTCTGTTGGCTTGCCTACAATTATGTGTTGGGAGAACTTTAACAACCAGACAATTTTCGTTCTCCTTATTGACGTTGTGGACTCGTGCTTGCTTGCTGTGCAAGTGAACTTCACAAAAAAAATGGTCAGGACTCTTGCTGCTTGGCAGTAGAGCACAGATTGACGAGTCGTTCCATCGCACTCGCGCAAGATGGTTACTACCATCCGGCCCGTGGACCAGCACGTAGTTCCAGCATCATAAGGACTCGTAGGAATCGGCTTGTTTGTCATCATGTCAGACGTCTTCTCTCTCCTACTTTGGCGGCACGAACGCTAACGGCAAGAGGCAAAGAGCTACCACGCGTGCCGCGTGGCCTGTATGATGATGTAGCTACCCTTCACTCTTCTAGTCGGCTACTTCGACCCGAACTATGTAGTAGTCCCGCCATGGTAGCGGAAATCATTTTCCTTTATTCTCTTACACGTTAGTACAAGCAAATTGTGATATTGCTTGAGATACGTCAAGAATGCCTACCACCGTTAGCTACACAACTCATATTTGTCCAGCGTTGAAGCAGCAAGCTGTTATAAACCCACCAAGACTCGTCACAATTTCCCCAAAGACGCCCACGTTTCCAACACACCGTACCTAAGCGTCCCCAACTTGGATATGCGCCATTCACTGGGTTTATAGTTACAGTATCAAGGATAACACTATGAGTAACGGATTGAGTCCTCCAGACAGTTCACGCATGTCCAAGGAGTCCGATCGCTACACGCCTTCATCTGTGCAACGTGCTCTTCCTTGTTGATCCAGGAACCTCCCATATGGTGTATTGTAAGGGACCGATTGTATTGTGAAATGTCCACCAAACCATCCAAGAGTCGTGAGAGTCTCACGGGATACTGCTGCTTCCGTTGATTCCAAAAGTTAGTCATGGCCAAAGGTCCCGTATTGATCAAGACATTGCAAGAAGCATTGTATTGATCAATCATGTACTCCATCAAATCCCACCAAAATCGCTCACGGGGAGGAGAAATCATGAGTGCTTGACCCACTTGTCGATTGTCCCACACTCCACCCCATTCCAATGGAAGAACAATTGTGTTCCAGTCCACCAACTTTTGAAATTGTGGGGCACTGGTTAATTCTTGATCGGCATCAGCATACACTCCTCCATACAAATACATGATGGCATATCGTGTGAAATCAATCCGTTCAATGGGCCGTGCCATGGCTAGCCAACCTTTGTGCAAGCGGGTGGAACCAAGGGATTGAATAATGTTTTCCAAGTCGTCATCGCCATATATCCTAACCTCATCAAAGTTCATTGCATCCCAACTACGAATCCAATTGTCATATTTTGTATGATTTGGAGGAAGGATCTGGTGAAAGATCCGTGGCGTCGATTCTTTTGCGCCTCTGAGGGTGGTTGTTGGGGTCTTTAATCCCAGTTGCCATTTGGAATAGATTGCCCATAGCCCGAACGACAGGAGCAGCACGACATAGCATGCTACCACTCGACTCCTTGGTTTTCCATTTCGAATATCTGTGGATCGTTGAAGCATGTCGCTATTGTTGTTGTTGTGCTGTGGATGAGTTGTTCCTGCAGAGGACAGCAATCTCAGCCCAGTTGTTGTGTAGTGAGTGACAATTCCATTCTTGCTTTCTCACTGTGGTGGCTGCGAATGAAAACGGGAAGACGGCGGTTCGGTTGGATCACACTTTCTTCGACTCCAAGGAGTCAAAGGAAAGTGCTCGACTCCATCACGTCTGCACCTGCCTCCGACCACTATACTCGTACTGTCACACCCACCCAACATCGCAACATCATTAACCATCAACCTTCAACCAGCCTGTGAACATGAGTCAAGCCACACAAGACACTCAAGAGAATCCTTTTTCGTGTTGTATTCCTACTTCTGTACAACTCCAAGTCAACTCTCCTTCAGACCGTCGGGCGGTGGCGTCGAAACGACTACAACCTGGTACTGTCATCCTACGCAATGCCCCCTTGGCTCATGTCCTTCACAATCGCAAAGAGCAGTGTTCCACTTGTGGAGTCAAGCAACAATCATTATCACGGTGTAGTCGTTGCCAACAGATCTGGTACTGTTCGAGAGCTTGTCAGGCGGCGGATTTTCCCTTGCACAAGGTGGAATGTCGAGAGCCTTCCCTGTTGTTGACATCGGATGCCCCCGAATCTACGGCTGCCTTGCTTGTCCGGACCTTTTTACGTCTCGAAACGTCGTCATCAGAGACTTCCACTTGTTCAACCAGTACAAGTAAAGGATCGGTTGTACAATGCTCCAAACTGCATTTCGAAGCTTTGTTGCCATCGGAGCTTCCGTTAGGTCTAGAAGACAAGAGAGATGTACAACGGGCGACACAAGCTCTATGGAATCAACGAAAACGATTGAAGCGGGAGGACGACGACTGGACTAGTCTCGCCAACCGCATGGAAGGGTATTTGCGTCGATTTCGTTGCAACAATTTTGGTGTGTTGGATGGCATGGTACGCGTAGAGGCTGGAGCTGTCTATCCATTGGGTGCACTCTTGAACCATTCGTGTTCACCGAATTGTATATTGCGCTATCGATGGGATCCAACCACTACTACGAGTACTGCAAACAAACCACGGGGTCCCATTCTTGAAATTGTGGCTGCTAGAGAGATTGCACAGGGTGAGGAGTTGACACATTCCTACGTCGAGCTGGTGGCTCCTACAATCGAACGAAAATCTCGGCTATCCGAGTTATATGGCTTTAATTGCGAATGCCAAAGATGTTTGGGCAATTGTCAAGTGGAACTTCCTGTTGGCTTTAGAGACTGGGCTGCAAGTCGATGTTCTGAATGGATTTTGAAGCGATATTCTCCAGAGGGGCGGCTTGTTTCTGGCAACCAGGAACCGATGGAACATGTCAATGTGGATGACATACTTCAGTCAACAATGGACCAACGAATTCAAGACAGGGCAACAGATCTACGACAACAAGCCAAATTTCGAATGTTGGAAGATGACAATGATGGGGAGCTTGCAGCCCTCACGGAAGCAGAGAACTTGCTGCAAACAGGAACAGGTGTGGGAGGAATTCAGCTATATAGTACACGATGTGGTCGATTGGGGAGTCTACTTGCCAATGGGTTCATGCAAGAAGCGTTGGAGGAATGCAGAGAGATTGTGGCATTTCTATGTCTGGCACTAACCTCTGTACGCAATCATCCCTTGATTGGACTTCAGCTGTTCACCTTGGGAGACTTATCAGAGGCCGTCCATGGCGATACTACATCGGCTCGTGCAACTTACAAGTGGGCACATGAAGTTTTGACTATCTGCCAAGGGTCCAATAGCGAAATGGTCCAAAGCTTGGAAAACAAGTTTGCACTTTCTAGGTGACTAACACACCAGGTTTTCCCAAGACTACTCTTCATGATGTAAATCCTATTCACGCGACGAGCAGATTCTCTTTTCTCATCTGGCACGGTACGTACGATACCACCGTACCAGCAGGTGCTGCCGGCAGCAGCATTACGTACGGTACCGTAGGAGGTGGTGGTAGGTCGTCGGTGGGAGAAAAGATCCAAAGTGCAACAAAGCAAGTCAAACCACCACGAACTAATGCGTAACATAAGGTTGGGCCTTCGCTGCGATGATTTTATTTAATGATTAATGTCTCAGTACTGACACAATTGGACCAGGATGCTCAAGATTTATGTCACGGAAACTGAGAGGGACAATTTCCTTACGACCAAAAGGAAGCCAGGAACTGGAAATCTGCATTGAATCAACTGCCTGAAGCATCGTCTTGCCACAGGTGAATTCACTCTTTCTACCATTAGAATCGCGTGTGTTTTGTTAGAGTTTACTCGATCCCATTCACAATGTTTGACGGTGGTGGAAACCAAAGCACGTCCAGCATGCCGGACTTCGAAACGGATGCCCTTGTCGGTGCCGAAAGTGGGTTGCCGCCACCGATGCGAGGTGTGCTCAAGAGTACCAGTATGGAACGTGGTGTTTTTGGACGACGGACTCTTGGAGGGAGGAAGAAATCTTACCTGAATCAGCGTCAAGTCCATCCTGATGAAAAGGACAAGAACAAGGGGAGTGTTCTAAAGTCGATTGGAAAATTTCTCAGAGATGACAACTTGTTGGTTGACGATGATGACAATGATGATTTGGGTGCAGGGAGCAATCATTTCCGATTTCTGGGGGCACGACTTGGGATGAAAAAGAAAGAAGGTGCTGAGGGTTGGGCTAATTTGAATGATGACGATGATAACTCCTTTGAAAAGGACGCCACAGAACACACGGTGCCGGAATCCTGGGACACACCCGTTTTCGAAATTGATCCTGAGAATCCTATTACAATGATGGGCAACTCACTCCAACTGAATTTGTCCGTCTCCCAGGGTACTGGTCCTGTCACTGCGAGTCCCAATTCCAGTGTCAGTACTCTTTCCCTTGGAGGAAAAGACAAAGAAGCAGGAAAGTCTACTCCAGATGATGATGACCTCACTATTAGCTCAGTGGAAGATTCTGTCGGATTAAACGATTCTGCTTCCATTGGCATTGAAGATTTCGACAACGAGGAGTACGAGAAACCTCTTCCTTCAGATGATGACCATAAAGCTTATTTACAGAAAGTTGCAGCTCGAAGAAGAAGAAGTGAGTCGGACAATGGCAGCCGAGGGCATCAGTCCTCCAGAGACGGCCGTGCAGCACCTCGAAGGTCAAGAAGTATTACTTCACGCCGAGCCAACGGGGATTTAGCCTCATCGGATCATTCTGTGGGGGCTTCAAGTGTCAGATCAAATCGTTCCACACGTTCGACCAGATCCATTCGATCCACCAAGGGCGGGCCTCGGCTGTCTCGCTCTGAACGCAAAGAGGCCAACTCCATCAGCAAGTCTGACCACGCTAAACCAAGAGAGGCATCAAGGCGAACTTCCATCAGCAAGTCCGAACATGCCCCACCAAGAGAGGAATCACGGCGAACTCGCTCTGTATCTAGGTCGGGAGTACGCAGTGCGGCTCCTCATCGCCATGTCGAACGTGGCGATTCTTCCAAGGATATCCGACAGAAGTATCAAGAGCGATCCAGTATGCATCGTCACTCTCTTTTGCAGCGCGAAACCTCTGAACGAAAGTGTCGATCCATTGATTTGGAGGATGAACCTGTAGAAAGCAAGTCAGAGGAATTCGCTCAACCGGGGAATACAATCCAATTCAAGTGGTAACTGGGGATCGCAAGAACACGCCCGTTCTTGTGCAAACGAACGTATATTGTTGTTGTATATCCTACTACTAGTAGCTGTTGAAATATTATGTTGAAACCCTATGGTAGTTTGTCAATCTTATGGTTTGATTGCATTATCCCCAAAGACAATCATCATGATGTCGAACATAGCTTCGTCGGTACGCTTGCAGTCGTGATACTGTACGCGACTTTTCCTACCGTTAGGACGACGAGCGACACATCATCCAGAGAGAACCTTCGTCACTATGTCTTCTCGAGAAATCTATCTGTCTTTGAAAGAGAACCATCAACTTCTGTCAACTCCTGTGTTGTATTAACTATGAGGAAGTACGGTACTGCTAGCATTCAGTCGGTAACCATCGAGAAACCTTTTGTCGCTTCTTCGCGGGTTGATCGGTTGAAATGCCATAACATCAAAAGTTTACAGCTGGGTTTCGACCTAGTAGTATCCGGTTTATCATCACTATGAACAAAGAAGCAACATTTCGTGTCTGTACTTTTCTATGTTGTGTTCTCATCAAACGTGCTACTTCTCGCAAATCGTGAAGTTGTTAGATAGGACTACTAGTGTTAGTAGTTGTTGGCGACCACCGGCTCTCATGGTTCTCCCGGAAGAGGCACTAGATACCACGAAACCCCGACATCCCCCGCCGTCATGATGAAGGGTGGGCCTTCTCATTCAAATTCAACCACTTTCTTTCCTTGGAAGGACATAAAAGTTTCTGAGAGAGCAGCATTCAGAAGTATTAGCTCATTGTGTTTGATCTGTCTACCCTAGGAAGTGCCAGAACATACAACCCACTCTTTATCCCTGCGAAATCTGGACAGAGATCAATCTAAACTTTCCAAAGCCCGAACGTTGGTACAATGCTAAAAGTTGCAAACCAGTTTCCGGTAGAGTTGTCGTGCATTGACAGTGCCAGTAATGGGCTGATGCCTCCAAGACGCGGTGGTTTGCTACGGAGCCTCAGTGTTGAACGTGGTTTTTTCTCCAGACTAGGGATGAAATTGAAGGACAACGACGCAGAGGGTGATGAACCTGCTTTCCATATTGACACCGAGAATCCAGTTACAATGATGGGAAACTCACTTCAACTCAACTTCACAGTCTCGCGCCAGCTTTCAGGTTCTTTGGCCCGTGAAGCCTCGCAAGAGCCGGATCCTTTGGAGGAGGACAAAAGTGGCACAGAGAAAAAGCCAGATCCTCCAAGCCAAGCAAATGCTATTGAAGACAACGATCCAAACGCATACTTGCAGAGAATTGCTGCGCGAAGGAAGCGAAGCAATTCTGAGGATGGATTCAATAAGCTGATTTCGGCAAGAGTTTCGCGTTCAGCACCTCGAAGGTCCAGGAGTACTGAGAATCCCATCAACCGAGCCAGCAGGAATTTGACATCATCATCCGATCATTGTGCAGGTGCATCCAACATCAAACTGAATTGCTCCACACGTTCACCCAACTCCGTCCGGTCAACACGGTTTACGGAGACCGGAGGGCAACCGCAGTCGACGTGCGAACGTAGAAGAAGGAGCGACTCCATGAGCAAGTCAGAGCATTCAAAACCAAGACAGCCATCAAGGTTGTCTTCTCTCAACAAATCAGATCATGCAAAGCGAAGGTTGGAAACCTTGTGGCCCTCCATCAGTAAGTCAGATCATACTCCAAGAGAGGAAAGGCACCGACGACGCTCAGAATCAAGGCCGGGAGTACAAGGTGTGTCAACTCGACGCAGTCTCAATCGCAGTGATTCCTCCAAAGACGTCAGTATGAAACAACCGATTCGATCAAGTAGTGTACATCGACGACGTCCTCATCTGCGGCGCACAGCTTCTGGTGGTGAGAGTCGATTCATAGAAGATCATGTTGTACGTACTGACAACAATGGGAAGTCAGAGGAAGACACACAAACAGAGAGTCCAATCCAATTCCAGTGGTAAAGATTGGGGGACCATACATTCTCTTGTCAATGAGCAAATTAGAACCCTTCCTTGTTCTGACAACTTGTGCCCGCTCTAAGCATCATCATGATCCGCGTAGCTTCTGCACAACATAAGAAGCACCATCGTTGCACATGATGACGACAAATCCAGCAACTGCCCGGTTTCGTCCAGTTTCAATCTCCATCTGAGACCTGATTTCAACGTATCGTGCTAGCTGCTCGTGAGCTTTGGCTATGAAAGCCTCTGTCGGAGTACCTTCAGGAACTTGCTTCAGTTCTAGTATGACCACACTTTTGGGAGAACTGAATGTGACATCTGTCCGTTTTCCAGTCCCTGGCAATCTGTTCTCTTGCGTAGGTTGGGCAACGCCAGCCAAAATGTCGTGGGCTTCGGTGATGACATGTGCCTGGAACTGAAGCTCCGAGATATGATTCTGAGAGTCCGAGGAAGCCCAGGTCATGAGTCTTGCCATGTTATTTTGTGAAATGGAAGTCACAAAGTCCACCAAAATATCTTCCCCGTCCCTGTAAAGGTCTTCTGTGGAAGTGTATGACACCAATTTTTCGAGGGAAGCTTTCAGAGTTTTCAGGATGTGTTCGAGGAGACGTTTGCGGTAAAATCCCGAGGTGAGATGGAATGTTGTGATTTCCGCGTCTGCCGCATCCGTGGTGACCGATAGCACACCCACGTGAACCAATAAAGTCAGGTAGTCACCAATATTGATAGTAGGTTGCAGCAGATCCTCCAAACTCAAATCATAGTTGAGTCCGTATCCTTGGAGCTGGCCCCCGGCGACAAGCTTGTTCACTACATGCCGGAGGTTTCTGGCGGTACATAAAACATCAAATATGACTGAAGAGACAGGTTCTATCGACATGTCCTTTGGCACTCGACCAAACTTTAGGAACTCCTGACGAGACCGAGGGTCATTCTGTAATCTGTTCATTATTCCATTGATGAGCACGGTGTGATAAAGCCGTTCGCCGCCAGGAAAGCCAAGGTTATTGAAATGCTGCCGGAGCAAACATGTCGCTTGCTCGCGTTCTCCGTCTTGAAAGGGCACTCTCTCGTGGACCTGATCCAACATGCGCTGGACATCACTATTGACCAGTCCAACAGCATTCGCCATATTGTCACTGAAGGTGATGTGAACGACATTCAGTCCGCTCATTTCCTTGATGCCAATGGGTAGGGTGCCTGTAAGCCATATCTTAAGCGGTTTTCCTCCTTGGTCCAGCGCAACTTTGATGGCCCGGAAAAATCCGAAATAAGAGGGATAGTAATCCCTGCAGATATTGTTTTTGACATTAGCATACAGGCCGGTGCCGAGCTGAGGTATCAGGCTCAGTAGACCTTCTCGAACGGGCTGATCATATTCGTCCACAAGGACTAATAGCCGACCACAAGCTTTGTTGACCGAACGGGTGAGGATGTTGATCAAAGCACCAATGGTCAGATCTCCGACACTCTTGTTCTCGGAAAATTGTTTGAAGAAACCAAAAAGTTCTTCGTTGCCGGTTGTATTCAACAAACCAATAACACTCAACCTGATCTCGGTTGCGGCTTCCTTGTCCAAAGCTTTGCATCGTAAATCCCAGTCTTCTTGGCCGGCGTAAGTGCACACAGCGCCAAAATTCACACGAAGGACATACCACTTGTTTCTATCACCTTCGCCAGGTGAGTAGCGTAGATTCGAGTCAACATTGGATTTTTCGTTTCTGGAATACACTTCGTTGGCAAGTGAAAATAGGGTCGACTTCCCCAGTTGCATTGGGCGAATGAAACAAAGCGCGTTGTCGTTGTGATTGAACAAGGTCTCCAGAACCGGGCTGTTGTCCCGATAGCATAAGTCTCTTCGGTACACATGGGCAGCACCATTAGCGTGGCGCCCTGGAAATGCAACTGCTTTTTGTCTTTTTGTTGTCCTTTCGCTGGTAGACGAATCATGTCGTTCATCAGTCTTCAAAGGATCATCATTCATCATTGTTGCTCATCCTGAATGTGTCTGATGTTGTTTTTCAGTCTACGGTGTGAGATTTCGATGTTGGTTGGTGTGTTGTGGCTGCGCTCTCTCTAACAAAAGATGGCTTGCTGTTTATTCGGGAGGTTTGATGGGTGGGGTTTCATCAATGCCTCTTGGCCGAGCAGCAGAGCAGCAGCAGTAGTAGCACGCAGCACGTCGTCGTGATTGTTGTTGTAGCGCACGATTCGGCTGGCGCCATTCTGAGAAGATTAGCTATTGTCGACCGTACTACTAACAACGTTAGCATACAAACTTCTTGTCAATGAGCAAAACACCATGCCATTTACCGTTAGTGCTTAATACTACAGCTACTTAGTTAGTACCACACGTTAGTACTACTAGAGTAGTTTGTTCGTACTAGTACTATGGTAGTAGAACCCTTTCTACTACCTAGTACTCTAGTGCTAGTACCACTCTAGCTAGAAGTACCTGTGCACGTCCTTTTTCGCTCTACTACCAGTACAGTACCTAGTAGGGCTTTAGCTCTACAACTCCAGCGCGCTTCTTTCCAGCTCGTAGGACGACTTCCGTCTTGTTCTCGAAGTCGGCAACGGTGAGAGTGCCTGTTTCGTCCGAAAGTTTCTGGTCGTCCAACTTGGCACCTCCTCCCGCAATAAGCCGCCGTGCTTCCTTCTTGCTGCTACTGAGCCCTAGTTCCACGAAAATGTCTGCTAGACGTTTGCCACCTTCCAAGTCCCTGGTAGATACGAACATGCGTGGCAGACTGTCTGTGGATGCCCCTTCGCCTTGGAACATAGTTTCAATGGTGCTGTGAATGGCACCAAGGCTATCTCTGCCGTGAAGCATTGCTGTCGCCTCGTCAGCTAGGACAATCTTTGCCTTGTTGATTCCCGAACCTTCCAATTGAGATAGTTCTGCAATGACTGTCATGGGAAGTTCAGTGAACAGCTTGAGGAATCGAACAACATCATCATCTGCAGTATTTCTCCAAAATTGCCAATAGTCGTAGGCCGAGAGCTTTTCTTGGTTGAGCCACACAGCTCCATCTGCCGATTTACCCATCTTGCTTCCATCCGATTTGGTAATCAACGGGGAAGTCAACGCGAATAGTTGAACACTCTCACAACGTCTACCGAGTTCAGTTCCCGATACCATATTCCCCCATTGATCACTTCCACCCAATTGAAGAATAGCATTGTGCCGTCGGTACAATTCCAAAAAGTCGTATGCCTGTAGAATCATATAGTTGAACTCCAAAAAGCTCAAGGGTGCCTCTCGGTTCAATCGTTGTTTGACAGATTCAAAACTGAGCATACGGTTGATAGTGAATTGGGTTCCATATTCTCGCAAGAACTCCAAGTATTTTAGACCACTCAACCAATCGTCGTTGTTGACCATAATGGCATCGGTCGGTTTGGGATTGGAAGGATCTCCAAAATCCAAAAACTTTTCAAAGACTTTGGCAATACCTCGAATATTATGTTGGACATCTTCGTCGGTGAGTACCTTTCGCGACTCATCTTTCCCAGTAGGATCTCCTACTTTGGAGGTTCCACCTCCCAACAAGACAATAGGGCGATGTCCGGATCGTTGCAAATGCCGAAGGGCCATAATCTGAAGGAGACTTCCTACATGCAAAGAATCTGCGGTAGCATCGAATCCCAAGTAGGCACTGACTACCTGGCCTTCTTCTGTGAACTTTTGATCCAAATCCGCAATGCCACTGCATTGATGCAGGAATCCTCGATCGCGCATAGTTTGCAAAAAGGGAGACTCCAGGGCCTCAAGGGCCTGAGGATCTTGCATATAAATAGAAGTGTCATGAGCACCATCTGTATTGGGTTGTTGGCTGCTAGCCATGGCAGAAACCTCGGTCGAAAAGGCTGCTTGAGTATGTCGTTGGATCTGTTGTGGAACCCCATTTGGACGAGATATAAACCGAGAGCTTCGCAAAAGAGTTGTCGCAGGAAGAAACGATGCCACTCGGGTAGAGCGCAAAACAAGAGCTGAAAGTGTCACCGACATGCTATATTTCATGCCTTGTTCTACCGGGTAGATAGAAGTTTACCACAAGAACAGGGTACAAAGTCCAGAGTAGTGCGTGTTTTTGCGTCGACGACAAGATCTTTGATGGCTGTTGTTGGTTGTTGCCCATCACACAACGCAAAAAAACGTAAGCAAGGATCGCAGTGAGTTCGCCACCTGGAGAGGTTCTCCTCCGATGACGCACGGACGTTGTCGGTCGCAGTCGAAACCTCCGACTGCAATCCGAACTTCCCTAGTGCAGCTGCACACGATTGGGAGATTCGTGAAAATCCGTCGCTCCAGCCTTTCTCAATCCCATCTCCAACAACTACCTGACTGGCAATGACATGTACTGTAGAATAAAAAGATTGTAGTAGTAGTTTTTGTGGCGGCAAGTAGTAGAAGGCGTACGTATGATCAATAAGGATTTCTCAACACATCCACTCTGCTGGGAGACCCAATTATTATTGATGCTTTCCTCTATCTGCCTCAATCATATCCGTATCGTATCCGTATAATAGCATGTAGAATTCTTCTGTACAATTCCAATTTTCATCATTATTGAATCTCTTCCATGGGAGCATTGTCTCGGTATCGCTCTCCATATCCTCGTTGCGGCATACGGACCGTCTGATAACTTCCCGACACATCCTCGGGCATGGCGGCAGACGAAACGGCACTCTTGAGACTCTGATATCCGGATCGAAGCATGGTTCCTTGTTGACTAAAAATTTCTGACGAAGCAACTCTGCAAGCATCTGAAACACAAACCACAAATGTATCCACAAAGGTAGAGCCTGACGAGTGCGAGTGGGAAGAAACCGAACTGTCTGTTGATAGCCGGGCAGGTCGAAGGCCTGATGTTTCTCCAGCTGTTTGTTGTTGATAGGAAGAATAGTTGTGTTGGTAGGCTTGTGGTTTGGCAACTTGTGGAGGACTCTGGGGCCATTCTTGCTTGTCATCAGATTCCGAAGGACCTCCCAGGCGATTGAGGAGATCGTAGGCTTTTTGTCGGACTTGGAGGGGACTGTTGGGCTCGGGCATGTTGCTGATGGTCAGTGGTTCTCCTGTATCTGAAATAGAGTCTGTCGTACTAATGGAGCTGAGACTGTCTAAACTGCTAGTGCTGTTTTGTCGAATAGGTATACAAGCGTTGGAACGGTGTCTTCTGCGATTGGGAGTAATGTGGATGTTCCAGCAAAAGAGGGTAAAATGGCAGTGAAGAGGAGGGAGGCCAGGTTGGCGATGGTTGGATGTCATCGGGGAAGGATTCCTAGGAGGCGATTGGAGGAAAGTCGGAGTTGGACCTCCTTTCGTCTCCACCATTTTGACGTGTTGCTTTGTGCTCTTTCCCCATTCTCAGCCTTTTGCCCTCAAAGTAGGATCGAGATCCCCCCATTCGGAAGCACCGACTTCTTGTCGTCCTTCCGGGTGTTTGCGAGGTCCAACTTGCTCGTTTTTGCGCGTGTCGAGCCGTTGGATTCCATGGGACTCACAAATTCTCACAAATTCTCCCATCATCAAACATCACCCAATAGGCACAAAAAGAAAGGTTCAGAACTCCTCTATCACTCATCACATCACCAACAACAACAACAAAAAGAAATTATACACACTTTTTCACCATGTCTTCCGATCACGACACCATCCAAAAACAATTCAAAGAGTTCATTGCTTCGAACCCCAAGGCAACCTACGAAGAGTGGATTTCTGCCATTCATCCAGAAAGTCAGGAAAAATGCTTGCTCGAAGACGTAGGCTCCAACAATGTCGGGATTGATCCCGAGTATTATTCTCACGACAATGAGTTCCGAAAGATTTGGAACGAGAATACACAGGACAAGAGAACCAAGGTTCCTTCGTCACCTACATCTGTTTGCAAGGAATCACATATTCCCGATTTGTTGGGGGATGGTCAAGTGATGCACTTTTCTCTTGATGCCGCGAATGAAGCGTCAGAACGAATGTCGCCCGACCAAGATCTCTTGTCCTTTGATTAGTAACAGTATACTAACTATCTAATACAGTAATACAATACAGTAATACTTGCTTGATTCCTCTTGCTTGCACGGACCATGGACCCATTTCAAGGATACATTGCTGTACCTCGTAGCATGCACCTCGAGGTCCCATCCTCGACTCCGCGACAGTTTGCGACTAATATAGTACATCACACATGGGTGCAACTACACACAAGAAGTTATCTTTTTGTCACACGAAGGAATGAGAGAATCTTGTTTTGTGGCACGCTTGGGATGAGATCCATATCGGCATCGCAGTAGGATGTCGTGTCCGAGGAAACCTTTGCTACCTCCTTTGCTATATGCTATTTGTCCTTGCTTGGGCTCCGAACTGTCCATATCACTTCTTGTCAAATCCCTTCTCTTGTAGACTTGCGACTCTATTTCTTCAAAGGGGTTTGGTTCAAGAAAAACACCTTCCAAAGCAGTGATTCAGGGTCGTTCTTTGCCTTCTCGGGAAAGGTTTGTACTAATGAAATCGAGTTCTTCTTCTTGAAGACTTCTTGAGGAATCGTGTGCTTCTTGTTTCCGCAATTGTTTCTTTCTTGATGTATTGAGGGACTATGATAAGTCTACTCATGCATTAGTATGCATCTAATCTTCCATTAAAACAGCACAATAGCACCCCTCTAGGGTGTTGGTATCTGTCTTAAGGAGACAATAACAACAGCCGTCGCCAGTCGCCACTCGCCACCAGTCTCCCAATTAGTTTGAGACTAAACTAGTACTCGAAATGCATTCGAACGACTCCGCGCGGAGAAGGTCGAAAGGTACAAAAGGTACAGAGCAGTAGAAGAGGCGTCGAAAGTGTGGTTGCAGTCGGTTTGCAGTAGATGCAAAAACAAACTAAAGCAGCACTCGTAATGGGGATGAGCAGAAGCATGAAATGAATCATACTATTATTAATTTTTTATTATTTGCATAGGTAGTAGCTTGGCAGAGTCGTTCCATGTTGTTTGCTGGTTTTGTTTCAACTACCTTGATGAGAACGACAGAAAAACATGTAAATTCCATTAGTTGATGGTTCGAGACAATATACAAAAAGTAAAAAGAAAACCAACAAGCTAGACATTAAAAGGAGACTTACAACCTGGCGGAAGCACCTCCCATGTAGTTGGTGACGATGTAAGGGTAGCAGACAGAAGTCAAGAACTCGTCCAAAACCTCCTTGGTAAGCATGTCCTCCACAAGCTTTCCAGCAAGGCGGAACTTGCCTTGTGGGCTGGCGGCATCCTTGATGGCAACCTCCTCGTCAATAAGGGCGCAGATGCGCTCGGCGGAGATAACTGCGTTGTCATCGGCGGTGCAGACCTTGTGGTGTCTCCATTGCCAGATCTGGGCACGACTGATCTCGGCGGTGGCGGCATCCTCCATGGCATTGTGAAGAGGGATGCATCCAATTCCTCGCAACCAGGCTTCTGTGTATGCGATAACAATATTGATTCCCTTCTTCAATCCAGCGCTGGTGATAGCAGTGGCAGTAGGGATGTCAGGGAGCTTGATCAAATCAGCCTCCGTGACGTTGGCGCCCTCAAGACCGGGCTTGGTAGAAATTTGGTTAGGAATAGGCATGTACTTGTCGAAGACGCTCTTGGCGACTTGGACCAAAGCAGGGTGGGCAACCCAAGTTCCGTCGTGTCCAGCAGTGACCTCACGGATCTTGTCCTCCTCAACCTTCTTCATGGCGGCGGCATTTCGCTCAGGGTCGTTCTTGATAGGAATACTGGCACTCATTCCTCCCATGGCGAAGGTTCCACGCTTGTGGCAGATGTAAATGAGTCGCTTGACGTAGGCGTCCATGAGAGGAGTGGTCATGGTCAAGTGATCACGATCAGGAGCGATCATGTTGCTGTGGTTGCGGAACTTCTTGATGAAGGAGAACAAGTAATCCCAACGTCCGCAGTTAAGACCGATGGAGTGGTCACGGAGTTCGTAAAGAATTTCCTCCATCTCGAAGGAGGCGGTGATGGTCTCCAAAAGAGCGGTGGCGCGGACAGTTCCGATAGGGATGCCAAGGTATTGTTCGGCGGTGGTGAAAACGTCGTTCCAGAGACGAGCCTCCAAGTGAGTCTCAAGCTTGGGGACGTAGTAGTAAGGACCAGATCCGTTCTCCTTCAAGGCGGCGTGGTTGTGGTACAAGTAAAGAGCAAAGTCGAAAATGGATCCAGAGGCGACCTTTCCGTTGACGAGGACATGGGCCTCCTCCAAGTGCCAACCACGAGGGCGGACGAAGAGAGTGGCAACTTTGGACTTCAACTCGTAGTTCTTGCCGTTGGCGGGGTTGGTGTAGCTGATGGTCTTGCGGACGGCGTCACGAAGGTTGACTTGTCCCTCCATCAAGTTGTCCCAAGCGGGGGCAGAGGAATCCTCAAAGTCGGCCATGTAGACAGAGGCTCCACTGTTGAGACCGTTGATGACCATCTTTCGGTCAACAGGTCCGGTGATCTCAACACGGCGATCTTGGATGTCGGCAGGGATAGGAGCGCATCGCCAGGTGGGGTCTTGCGAGGCAGGGGAGTTGGCCACAAAGGTGGGGCAGTCTCCACTGTCGTAGGCATCGGCACGGGTCTTGCGAGAAGCCAACAAAGCCACGCGGCGGTCGTTGAACTTGCTGCACAAGAGTCCTACGAAGCGAAGAGCATCAGGGGTGAGGATTTCCTTGGTGGCCTCCGTAACAGGGGCAAGGACTTGGACGGTGTAATCTTCCGAGCGGAATTCCATGTTTGCGACTCTCCGTGTTGAAATTTTGTGAAGAAAAACTGCGAAGGTATCCTGCGGCTTCGTATCCAAAAAAGTATCCATCCATCACCCGCTTCCATGCTGCGCGGCCAATGGATGACGTAGGGAAGTCTTCTCCCTCCATGTTTGGCCTACGTTCCAAATGTACCAGCATTCGCATCGTGACACTTTCTAGGTGTCATCGATGCACAACTTCGCCCGCCGACAGGACGAGAATTTTCGCAGGCAAGCGTCTCGGCCAATCAGATACACGGAAACCCGTTTGGAGAAAAGAATGAACTCGAACACCCTCGTGACCTGACTCGATGACGAACGCGTTAGATACCTTTTTCTGGATGGGTCGGTGGTAGCTCATCTTTTCGCTTAGCGGGAATTGCACCGACGAAATACAATCGTTCTGACAGGTTCCCTTTCCTTCTCAACCTTGTCAACTGCAACTACACTGCGACACAGGTTTGGGTGACTACAGCCTCCTCCTTTCACACTGTTGTGAACGATTAACTTCTATGATGTGCTGTTACTGTTAGTAGTACTGCCTTGGACAATGAACCATGTCCACAACCAACAACCTACTCGCTAGGCTGTGGTTCCATTGCTGGGCGGCAGGAACGACGAAGTGTCAAGGTCCTCCTTGAGCGTCAAGAGATCTTCGATATCTTCCAATGTAGGTCGAGCCGCTTCCGATGATGATTCTTCAGACAGAACTTCTTGGGCAATTCCTTTTTTGCGTTGTTGCATGGCCATGATCCGCTCTTCGACCGAGTTCTTGACATAAAACTTGCGAACACGAACCTTGCCTGTTTGACCAATCCTATGGATACGATTGATGCATTGATCTTCGACGGCCGCATTCCACCAGGGATCTGCGATGAATACGGTGCGGGCTGCCACTAAATTGAGACCGACGCCACCAGCTTTCATGGAAATTAGCAACACAGACCCTGTCTTGTCGCTAGTGGAAGCATCCGGTACGCGACCTTGATCGTCTCCACAGAATTCTTGGAGAACCGCCATTCGTTCCTTCAAACTAAGAGAACCATCCAATCGAGCAAAAGGAATATGTTGGGTCTGGAAGGATTCTTCCAGCAAATCCAAAAATCCCAAGAACTGAGAAAATATTAACACTTTGGAACCGGGATCTTCGTTCCAAACTTGTTGGAGTTCATTTAAAATGGCCGTTTGTTTGGAACTTGGCGACCCTCGAATGGCCTTTTCCAGAGCCTGTCGTGCGACTCCTTCGGATTGTGTGACAATCGATGCCTTGGGAGGTTCCACCAGTCGTGATGTTTGCACTTGATTGGAGGTAGAGTGTGTCAAACGGAGAACCTTTGTGGGATCCACTTCTTGGGAGCACATGGGACAGGGGCCAGGTTCCAAATTGGAGGAAGAAGGATTCGATTTAGGCTTGAGATAGTCGACTAGACAAGTCTTGCAAAACGTATGAAAACATGGTGTAATAACCAAATCGTAGATTGGAAGTGGATCGAGGCAACAAGGACACTCTTCGTCAAGAGTCTTTTTGGTCGACGACGACTTTCGAGCGACGTCACAAATCTTTTGTGCCATTTCAAACGCTTGGGTGGGAATACCATCGCCGGTTTGTACCGATCGGAACTGCGTCAAGAGTTCATTGAGGAACGAGTCATCCACCGAGTCCTTCTTCGTTTTGGTTGGCGACGTTTCATTCTTGGTTGTTACCACAACAGACTCTGTCCACTCATGGGGATCCACTTGAGACTTGATGGTCAAGGCGACATGATCACAGGCTTGTCGAAGACGATGCAACAAGGAAAAAATAGTCATCCATGATTTGGAGGCGGTTCCATCGCGCAAGAATCCTTGAAACAAGCTCTGGGATCGTCGCAACAGAACGCGGTAAAAGTGCTTTTCGGCAGGCGACCATTCGATAGGTACCCATCGGAAATCGACAGGAGGCAATGTTAAAATAGGTTTTCTGTAGAACGACGGTATGAATGTGTGAGTAACTATATAAAAGCGGTTCATTCCCAATGCAAGGTGTCCAACCATCAACAACAGTCCAAACGTACCCATCCGGTCCAAGTGTTTCCTTGGTCCGCCGCAACAAAATAGGTGCCAAAATCTCCCGCACTCGCGCCAAGGGCCGTTCTTGTTGTTGGAGTTGGTTCCAAACCGCCGCATGACACCACGGTTCCAACCGCAAGAATTTGAGTAGTCCAAACACATCTTGAATTGAATTCTGCACCATGGTACCGGTAACACACCATCGTCGTTGGGCCTGGAGACGACAACAGGCTTGAGAGAGTTGTGTGGAGGGATTCTTGATGGTATGTGCCTCATCCAAAATGACACGGAGCCAAGCATGTTGAAGTAGCAAAGGAGAATTGGTCAAGGAACCGTAGGTTGTCAACACGACATGAACATTGAGATCCAACGCCTGTTGTTGTTTGGTATCTTGTCCATAGTAGACAGTGTACGTCAAGTTTGTTTTGGATTCAATTTCTTCTTGCCACTGCTGGAGCAGCGAGAGAGGTGTCACTACCAACGTGGCACTCGGTGGTGGACCATTGTTCTTGCTATCAGAGTTCGAAGGCGACATTGACGAAGTCGACATTGACGAAGTCGACATTGACGATGTCGCTGTCGCTGTCGATTGAATCAAGGCCAAAAACATGACCGTTTTGCCCAATCCCATGGCATCTCCCAAAATACCACCCCGACATGGCTCGGGGGACGGTGGTGGCGTGGTACGAACCTGTTGGAGAGACGGATGAATGAAAAAGGAACGGGCCACCTTGTTGTTGTTGTTGTTGTGGGAATCGGGTTGGAGAAGATACCGACGTTCCCAGCCTTTGGGCAAAACGATAGTAGTAGGACGAATCGTCTTCATACTATCATCTTGGTCGGTATTATCATCGTCGTCGGGTCCTTCCAATGGTGGGGCTGGGACTTGGGTAGGATCCAATTGGACGGGTCCGCAATCGCAAGTAATTTGCGTGGATGACATAGGGTCAGAAGTGGAGGAAGTTGTTGTTTCCATGGCAGTGTCATGGTCATGGTCCGAAGCAGGGGATCCCGTTGGAGGGGTCGCTAGTTCCCGCTGCGTCATCCACCAAAGAGCTTCTTGCTGGTAGGGACGCAATTCCACCTGCAAGTCTCCCGCCATGCGTTGCAGCGGCGGCACACTTTCGGGACCCAACACATCGGCCTCGTCATTGTTGTTGCTGCTGTTGTTGCATTCACTCGTGATGCTAGTGTTGGCACTGGACGACGACGATGACGTTGTCGTAGAGGACGAGACCGAGACAGCCGTGGACAAGGGAAGATCGTCTCCACATTGAGCCCACTGTAGAAAATCCATGACATCTTGTCGAAAGTCTGCTCGCGACCAACAAGCCATGGAATCATCCATGGTGGAGGAGGAGGAGGATGATGGTGCAGCATCCTGTCCATGATTATTGTTACTGCTATTGTTGGTGTTGGTGTTGTTGTTACTGGTCTTCTTGTCCAACTTGTCTTGACTCGAATCACAATCCAAGCCTTGGAACAAACCCAGGCCGGGTGTGACGTATACTCGGAGACTCAAGGCAACATGAGCTCCCATGGGCAAGGATCGTTCTTGCATCAAGGACTCGGCTTGGACAAAGAGACAACCAGTCTGTACCAAAGGAGCCAATCCAGGAATGGCCAACTGGCCTTGCATAGAACGACCTTGGAAGCGTAAGGTTTTGGAGCGACGACGAGAATAGCACGAGGCTTTGGATTCGGATTGAAAGGACGGAAAGGAGACGGCTTCTTGGTAGTCAAGGGAACCGTGGCGTTGCAAACAAGTGGCTTGACTGTACCAGCGATGGCAAATGAGCCAAGAGCCGGGAGGTGGATCCAAGGATTGTTGCGGTTGTTGTTGTCGTTGTTGCGTTTTGGGAGTTGTGGGAGTTGTGGATTGTGGAAATCGTTTGGGAGCCGATAGAGGCGTTCTGGATTTTCGAGAGATGCTGCTGATACTTGCAGTTTGCTTGGGAGTTGCAGGGTTGTTGGAGGGTGGTCTTGGAGAAGGAGTCACCGGATGAGCGGACACAGGAGACCGTTGTCGCTTGACAGAAGCAGTAGTCACACTACTATTACCACCACTATTTGTAGTAGTAGTTGTTGTATTGGACGACAGAGCACGTTTGCGGGTGGGACGGAATTGCCCCGTCATTAATCGTTCCGCAGCCAGTGTCATGTTGTACCCTGATTGCCGCAAACAAGTAGCCAAGTCTGATTCAGAAAACAACGAAGCATCTTCGTCTACAAAATTCCTCAACTGTTGGAGTTGTTCGACAAAACCAGACATTATAGTGTTGATGGCCAGTTGGCAGTGCTGCTGTTGTGGAGGAAGGTTGGCAGTTGCCAGCAACAACCGCACTGGTGTTTGGTGTTGGGTGTTGTGTGGAAGTTTCCCTCCGACGTCGTGGACGTGAAGGATGGCCTGCCACGGCTGTACAGTCAGTACTATTGGCTACATGTGCAATATGCAGTACTTTATTCTACAGATGATCCGAGTATTTTTGGCGCGGAAAACACCACAGGTATCTACTAATAGTGGGTACATATGGTACGTATAGTACGTACGTTCTAGTTCTCATCACGTCGTCGTCTTCTTCTGATGACAGAGTACTCGTACGAGTACACGCATCCATGATGGTGAGTGTTTGGAAAAGTTCTCCTTCGGCCTTCACATTCAGTCCGTAGGAGGAGGGGGGACTATGCCAAGACTGAGTGAATGGTGGCTGGGCAGCAACAGCAGTACGAGTACTGGTAGTACCAGGAGGAAACCTCCTCCTTCTTGACTGCTGCTCCACAACCGTTGAGGACGTGGGGGACGAGAGCAACCAACCACAACAACCTAAACCATCTGTATTTGGTGGTGTTGGCGGGGTTGTTACTGCTACATTCTTGGCGTGTTGTGGAACAAAAGACAGTTTCATAATGTCTCGAGGAGGACCGCCATACCGGTAGTCTCCAATCATGTACGTCTTCTAAACGTTGCTGACATCGCGATGATCATGGTTTTCCACGACCACTTTCTTGTTGCCAACAGCAGTGCAACAGGCGTCTTTCTCGTCTGGTGGTATCAATACAGATGCGAGAGTATCTTCGTCAAACAAATCAAAAGGCTTGTTGTTGGATGGTGGTGGTTCTGGCTTTCGAAAGGAGCTAGTAGCAGTACTCGCAACGCCACCATCAGTTCTTCTTGAAGAGGGATGTAGACGAGGTGTCCCAATGTGCTGGGGGGTGGTGGGGTAGACCCATCCCTTCATCCCTCCTCGGTAAGCGGGGGATGATGAAGCAGGAGGCAGGCAAGGTGGGGACACAAGGCGGGGTGGCAACATACCACCACCGCCGCCACAACCTCCTCGCTGCGGTTGTTTCTTCTTGATGTCCAATGGAAACGTGGTGATGGGATTCAATGTCGTTGTCAAGTTCTTGTTGGATCTGGTGGTAGTACTAGTAGCATTTCCCTTGATTTTGAGACGTTTCATCTCCAAACAAAGGTTTGCCTGTCCTCGTACAAAGTGTTTGTGAGCATACCCGCTGATGGTTTTGGTCCCGTAGTGCTGGTTGACATGTTCAAATCCCCACAAGTTCACTGATGATGATCATGACGACAATAATCATGAGCAGCAGCACCACGAATAGGCAAGAACGTGAGAACAATGAGAAACGACGGGAGAGAGCCTCCAAGAAGTGGTTCCTCGCTCATACTATTACTTACATTGACGTTGAAAAGACTTGAATTGGGTCTGTTTGAAATACTGTGGAAGGACTCGTTCAACGAACAAATCCTTGTGGTGAACTCGGAACGTGCGTTGATCCGGTAACCACGCCACAATGTTGGTAAAGTCGTTTGCTTCAGCATCTTCCAGCATCAAATGGAGTTTCCAAGGAAATTGGTTCGCATGGCGTTTCCAGCGGTAATTTTCAAGACGTGAACTACTAGTATTACCGCCGGGATGCATTCCATCCTTTTGTATCGTGCCATTGCCTACTTGAGGGCTTTGTTGTCCGAGAAAATTATACATATCCATGGAATGGGAGGCTCGCTGCACAACTATGAGACGGACAAATTGTGAACTTTCTGTGGGCCAGGAGGTTTGTTTGGGATGACTGTATAATGTTAATATACTCCAACTCTGACCAGCTCTGTAGTCCATCATAGAAACACTTACAGTAGGATGGTGGCGATCAGAAGTTCTGCCTCCTGCTCAAGTACATCATCCATAATAACAGAAGTCAACCGGTGGAAATGTATGCAGTATCCGCTGAACAACACCACTGGGAAAAGTTCTTCGAGTACTATTTATTGTTTGGTGATCTACTTCAATCCCCTGATGACGGAATTATTGGTTGTTGTTCATTGCTCACATTATTCTTGGTTGCTACGAGCGTGTACTAGGAGAAGTTGAGGAGAACTATTTCTCGAAGAGGGGATTTTCACACTCTTCCTCTTAGTATACGTCAGTACCTCATCAGCACGAGTGCTGCCGTACCATCGCGCATACCATACCGTGCCGATTTCAGTGAGGGAGTTTTGATTGTCGCTCGTCGAACACACGACGCAAGAACGATTTTTTCGTAGTTTAGTATCGTGAACAAAACGAAGTAGCCACGAAGTGCGTGTCCTTCCTGCTTCAAATTCGAACGCGTTTGCTACAAGTACTTCTGTGTTTCTTCCCATATCATCAAGGAATGCCCAAGAACCAACAATACACTCAATAATAGCCGCGTCTAAAACCCCACCCTAATCAGTACTAGTCTCTCTACAATTTCGTGGAGTAATTTGTTGATGAATTGGAGTTGAGAAAGTTTGATTGGAAATGGCGGCTTTGCGTTGTCGTGCTGCTGTCTTCAGAGTACACTACATGTTACATTACTGCATATGCCCATTAGGGGTCTAAAATAGTGAAATAGTAAGAAGTACTAGGTAGTACCTCTACTAGGAGCATCATTCCTTGCAGAAAAAGAATTTCTAGTAGAGGGAACCGGTAGTGGCGATGCATGTACAGGTGGTGGATGGGTTTGGTGTTGCTATTACTGCCGGTAACGTATTTCATTCGTGAAACGACGTTGTGGTCACCACAAATAATGCGAAAGGCGAGTTCCTCGAAGTTGTTTTGGGATAGAAGGTGGAACGTTATTACCTGTTATTACTCTTTGTATACAGTACAGTCCACCGTACAGGAGTCCTGGACTGTGCCCCTATCTGTACAGGACAAACACCATCTTCAAGAAAAGCCCTTTTACGATGGAGTCTGCTACCTGCTACGGCTCACAAGAAGTTGCACAAACTCCTTCTCTCGAAAGCACTTGAGTTAGCAAGTACTGCAGCAGTTTCTGGAACGAGAAAGAGAAGCTCGCACTGTAGGAAAGTAGGAACCCCCTTGCTATACAAGAACAACAACAATATCATCTACCCAACATCTACGGTGCGACCATGGAGCATTGATGAGCACACTCGGTCCATTGGTTGGCAATAGGCTCTAGCGTCTTGGTCAATTGCTCTTCCTCCCGCGCTGTCTCCAAGGCCAACTTCTCTTGCAAAGGACCCAATTCTTCTTCGACTTGTCGCAATGCTTCTTCCAAAGCTTTCTTTTGTTCTAGACTTTGTTGGTAGCGAACATACAAATAGACATCTTCCAAGCTCACATTCTTCGGCAATAATGTAGAGTCCAACGCTTCTTGGGTGGTCTTTTCGTCTTGCTTTTCCTCCAACTCTTGTCGTTGTTGTTCCATTTCCAATTGATGCATCAACGATTCCACCTTGTTCAATGTTTCTTGTACATTTTTCTCTTGGACTTGTTGCTTCCAATCCCCCAATACACCTTCTTGAACATTTTCCAACAAATCTTCAAGTGTTCCCACCAACAAGTCGCGTCCCAAAACTGTGGCATTGTCGCCCCAGGCTTGGTCGACCAACGGTCGGATGGGGACGGCTTTGCGGGATCGTTCCAATCCCTTTTGTACTACGGTTTCGTACGTAGGGAAACGAACGTTCTTATGGGAAGCAGATTCTGTATTTTCCTTGTTGTAGTTGTTGTTGTCCATGGTGGAAGTGCTTGTGGTTGTTGTCGACAAGAGGTTGTTGTTGTTGTGTGCTGTTGTTGTTGGAACGATTGCTGGGGGATGCTTGTGCCTGTAGAATAACGGTTGTTGGGATTCAAACACTGAAGCATGACTGCATGACCTTTGTGACTCTCTGGTGGACGACTTGCACGACTCTATTCATCGCGCATGGACATGTCTCCGACAATATCAATATAATGATTCGGTATGACGTTAACTGCAGTGTGTCCCTGTTTATTGCAGACGACATGTCATCCAACAAGAGAGGAGGGCCCTATCTATTTATTACTACGGTACGAGAAAAACACCCCCCACCGGAATGGGCAAGAGGAGGCGGCAACCTTCCACCCACCCACCTCTTGTTGTGTAGCTCCATTGGATTTCATTGTTGGGAAAGTGTGGTCACATCCAAATAACACAGCTGTTGTTTGTACGGTTCTTTTTGTACATTCCTTTTGGGAATTGTGTGGTAGTGTTGGATTCCAATGGCGTCGTCTACAATTGTTTCCAACGTAAATTTGGACTTTGAACTGTATCAGGATGGTACGTTTCATGCTCTACCGCTATGACTCGCCACTTGTCTCCCTATGGTCACTCACCTCAGTTCCATGTTGCAACGCTGTCTTCTGTAATTGATTTTTGTATCATTGTCCAATACAATACAGCCATTCCTGCCGGAACCACGTTAAAAGGGCAGGTTTTAATACAGTTGCAAAAGCCATTGGCCATGCCGCTCACGAAACTGACCTTGCATTTGGATGGCAAGGAACGGACGGCGCGACAAACCAATGAGGGGATTGTGTACGTTTGCCATGATATGTTGTTGGGTTGCAGTGATTGTTGGTTTTGTGTGATTGATTGACTGTTTGTTTGTCTCATGTGTCATATTTCGTGTTGCTCTTGTTCTTCTCCTGCAACCACTCTTTAGTCACCACAAACATTCCTTTTTCCGGGCCGATATTCCCTTGTTCGATGGAACCGATACCAACGCACCAGCCACTTCTCTCGTTCCCATGCAAACGCATGCTTTTTCTTTTGCTATCCCGCTACCTTCCTCTCTTCCTTCCACACACTATTTCCATGATGATCAGGGACATTATTCCATTGACTATCACTTGAAGCTACAAACCACCCCCCACGTCAAATTCCCCAACAAACGATCCTTCCAGGTGCGTTCGGCACCTCCTCCCGAATCCATTCCGTGTTTATTACAACTGCCTCCGATGCAGCCACCCGGTTATGAAGGGTTTGTGTATTTGGGAGCACATGTCAAGGATACCAATGTGCAAAGGGGTTCCAAGCTTCAATGCTCTCTGGCGTGTCGGAACGAGTCCACCATCAAAATTGATAACGTTTCCGTTTTGCTGGAAGAGGAGTATCATTACGTGACAAAATCAGATGAGGGAAAAGGTCGATCAGTCGTTTTGGAACAGAATGCCAAGCGATTGGCTGGCATTCGGGTCGTTGGATTGCATCCCACCGAAGTGCACACCCGAGCAACGGATGCGGAAACTTTGGCACGACGCATGTTTCAGGATTTGAAAAACAAAAGCAATATATTGGAGTTGGAAATACCAATGGAAGAGTCAGCGACGGCACCCAATGTGCAAGAGAGTTATACAGGATTTATCATTCAAATCTTGCATTTCCTGACACTGTCCATGATGCCGCGGGGGGATGATCCTCAGCCTATTTTGATACGGATACCCATTCATATTTCCAGTCCAGCCATATCGTCACATCAATCGGCCTCGTCATCCAACAAGTATGATGACAATGATGATGCAAGCAGAATACACTACCCTCTGGTCACAGCTCGTCCGGAGGATATTGTCTTGGGCAGAAGTGCTGGGGATTTTGACATTGATGAGAGTTTCGCCACGCCCATTCCGATATCAACGACAGTGACAGAACCTTCCTTGGCGGTTGTCAAGGAGGAAATGGCGGCAGCACTACAAGACTATGATTATTTGGTCGAACGAATGAAAGATTTGGATTGGGCAATTTTCTTTGCATCGCTAAATCCACAAGAGTATGGAAACCTCATTGCCTTGGTCGGGACCGATTTTGCACAACTACGGGTTGCCGGTTTGCTGGCCAAGAATTATGGAGGTGATTTTACCTGTGAACATTGTGCGGAAGCCATTCGCAATTCCGCTCCTGTATTTCGTTCGACCATGGTGGAAGGGTTATTGTCCTTTTGTGCAGATTTGGCCGAAAACAGTCATTTGATTCGGGAGCAACTCAGCGAATTTGAGCAGATCATTGTGGCACTTCATGCCTTGAATGAAGCTGACGAAGACCCTGCTCGGGATCGATCCACGTCCAATCGCTCCAGTCATGTCCCAACCGATATTCATGTAGAAGTCGAGGATGATGACGTGAGTGTAGAGAAGCCTTCATCTGTCATCACATTGGATACGGCGTTGAAAGATCTAGAGCCACCACTAGCATCTGCCAGCGGTAAAATGTGGCAAACCAACATGGGAGTGTCACCAAAACGGACGGATGTGATGATTGGGAAGAACGACCACCCTGCCACGAAAAAATGGATTGACGCGATCCATCAAGTTGTTGACACGGGAGATTTTTCAACGTATTGTCCCCCCGTGTATCGTCAAGTGCGGAAGCAGTTTGGCAAGACACAGCGATTCCTCATCCGGCCCTTTCACGACAACCCTGATTATTGGAGAGAGGCTACCAAAATTGAGCTCATTGAACAGGTTGGTCTCATTTTTGAAAAGCGCAAGCAAGAAGCTGTTGTCAATATTGATCAATGGAATGAGAGTGCTGGATGGGACCGAGGACCTCAGGGATGGCATGAAGAGTTGAATGGGAAGAAATCCGATTGGGATCTTGCTGTCACCGTACACTCCTATGCATCGGGAATGGAAGATGAGGAAGTCCCAGATTCTCCGACAGAGCAACAAGGTCCAACCATTTCAGATATTTGCTTTTTCAAACCCAAACATCCAGGAAACGCGGTGTTGGTTCGTTGCATTCGACAAGCCATAGCAGAGTTTCCAGAAACCCCCTGGTCACCACCTGTGTATAAAGCAATCAAGAAAGGACTCGTTGGTCGACGGTTTTTTGTCAATGTGGGCGATCGAGCCTGGCGAGAGGCCTTGGGTGTGGAACGACGTGACAATATTGAGAAATACTTCAATCTGGAAATCATGACCCAAGCTTCAAAGCCTGTGAAGTCTCGACGATCAACAAGCAGCCACGGCCCACCTTCTGGGGATAGGTCTTCCAGCAATCACAAAACAATATCTGGTAGGTCGACACGATCCACCGATTATGTCGATTCCTCTCACAATGGTACGGAGCCTAGGCGCAGAGTTTCCAAATCGACAAGTGCAAGGGTCAGCAGCAGTGTCGTCAACTCGGAGCATGGTCCTGGCCGTAGTATCAAAGTCCCTTCCAAGAGTTTCAGTGCCAAGTCACCTCCTCCCCCACAAGATGATGGAACACCAGTGGCAGGACGGCGGCGTCGATCAGGTTCCGTGACCGGAATACAAACTTCTACCAGAGGTTCGAAGGAAAAGGGGCACGTGCGAAGAAAGTCATCCTCGAATGTAATCCAAAGCCCAACCAAAGTTCAGGACGGCATTCCTACAAAGCACAAAAGTGTCAAGTCCATCTTGCGGAGTCCAAGCCCGAGAGAGGACAGTGAATCTGAGTTCCCGTCCGCTCCCATTGGAAGTCCAAGTCGAAGTGACCACACGTCATCGTCTCGTCGCAAGTACATTGCTGGGCTGGGTGACATTCAGGAAAACACGTTGCCACTACATTCAGGTCATCGTTCCGAACGTAAAACGCCTCGAAAACAAAGATCGGCTTCCAACTTGATGGCCGCAACATCGGAACGACGTGGAAATTCCGAACGCCGCCCGTCCAGTTCCAGCATCCTCGGGGTGGCAACATCTGCAGCTGCAAGCGAAAAGACGCCACAACGCCGTAAGTCGAGCTCCAACATCCTCCAGGGTGTCACTAGTCCTTTGCGTCGTAAATCAAGCTCGACACTGGGTACTGGCCGCACCTCCAAGCCCGCGGAACCCGAGTTTGTTCGCCGCAAATCATCGTCACGGCTTTTGTCCAGCCCCACCCCTCCACCCATTCAGGAATCCTTCGATGGCACGCGTTCCCTTTCTGCGCTAAATCATATGAATCATGATGATGATATGGACAATGATATTCTCGACAGCGACAAGGATGACAGTCGTCGCTCTTCTTTGTTCCGCCGCCTGACACGACAGTCCTCCTCTGGAAAAGGAGATTCCAAACGCAACGGCCGAACGCCTCGCGATATGGATATTTGTTACGGCTCAGACGGGCACCCCGGCACTGTCGCCTTGGCCGAAGCCTCCATGGCCGCCATGGACAAGTTTGGCGCCGATGAATGGAGTCCAGCCATTTACAAAGCGATTCGTTCGGATTTGCACGGTCGACGCTTCTTCTTGCGACCTGGTCGTGACGAACCATGGCGGGAGGCTACCTCGGATGAGCGGGTAACGTTGACCCAAAAGTTTTTTGAAGAAAAACGACGAGAGCGTCGGCGATAGAACCACCATACGAGTAACGAGTAGTGTCGCCCTTTTCCTCATTGGCTCTAGCTAGTATTAGCGTTGTGTACTGTAGTAGGTTTGAGGGTTTGATGGATTTGTATTCCTTCAGAGTCGAGAAGGAAATCTATAAATCATGAAATAGTAATAATAATAATAATAATTCATTTATTTATTGTTGAGAATTGTCAAAGACAATGGTACTGGGAGCCCGCCCAAAATCGGCAGGAAGCGTATCCTTGGGAAGCTTCAAGGTTTCGGTAGCAATTATCTTGACCATTGCCATGTGATGAATGGCATGATGTGCCGTAAATCCAAGCTCTCGATTGACGGTACTCCTCAAAGAGAATTCGAGTGGATCTCCCGACAACATGAACAAGGCTTGGACGGGAGTGGTGGCGGTGGATACACGGGCTTGGCCTTCCAAGGTTTGGAGACGGTCCAAGGCGGATTCGACGCGGGCCATGGCAGCTTGCAAATCCGATTCGTCGGTGCCGCCGCGTTCGCGCAAATCATAGTGAATGGTGGAATCATGTCGCTCCATAGCATCAATGTTGGAAGCAGCTGCGAGAGCACGGTCAATGTGATCCATGCTGTGACGAATGTGTTGACCCATGGAGGCTTGGACAATGGGACAGACTTGTTGGTAGAGTTGTTGGGCTTCGGAATTGCCAAAGGTGGACTGGAGGGCCGTCATGAGACCAAGCTTTTGATTCAAGAGTCCCATGTTGGCCCGGCAGACAGCTCGGAGGGTGGAAAGGGCAGAAGGAGGTGCAGTCAACATGATGGTCAGAGAAGAAGATGATGTTGGGGGTTGGTGGTTGGTGATGGATAATGGATAATGGTTCTTTGGTTGAAGTTTTGGCTTTTATGGCGAAGGCCGCATTTGTGTCAATCTCCGTGCAACAACAACGTATCTCTCTTCCTTGGATATGATTCGAGAATCATACGTGACTCGAAAAAGTTATATCACAAAACGTCACACGTGGTACTCTTGGTCAACGGCAACCACCGTTGCCACGGCACAACTTGCTGCTACACTGTTCCAAGCAGCAACAACAATAATATGAAGGTTCATCCAAGAAGAAACCTTTTGGGAGTCCTTCTCTGGTCCATTGTGGCACTGTCATCAACAACCACAACATGTAACGCTCTTCAACTTCCAAAGTTTCAGTTTGGAGTACCACAAGGGTCTCGTCGGACACCCTTGAGCAATATCGGCAGTTCCAGCACAAACCAGACAGCAACACCCGATGCAACGATGCCCAAGAACAATGGAACCTTGCGTATCCTCATTCCCAGCAGTCCCCATCAACCATCCTCTCCCTCCAACCAACCCCGATCGACTCCAAGACCTTCCCCTAACCACGCTCTCATTACTGCCATTGTGGCCTCCACTGTCAATGCCTTGTCTCGTTTGTGGGTCATTGGATGGGTCTCTCAAAAACTATCCATGGAAGAAGAATTCGTTCCTCCCGAACAACATTTTGTTTGGGAATATTTGAATGATCGATACAGCAAAGATGATTCTGTCTGGCATACCGTCTTGACCAAACCACCCGCAGGTGTTTCCTTGCGACAATGGAAACAACGATGGGCTGGGCCGCCCCAATCGTTTGGGGAATCATGTCGACAGGCATGGGCAAGCTGTCAACAACACTGTTCGGCCATGTTTACTACTTCGGCCAAGGTCAATGCCACCAATGCCACCATGGAAACGAATAGCAGCAGCAGCAGCAGCAGCAGCAGCAGCCGTGAAGAAACCCAAATTGTGGAGAACGAGCCAACTACATTGGATGCTACCACCAGCAACGCCACAAACAATGATACTGCTGCTACTCCTCCTACCACCAGCAGTCTAGTCGTCGTTGATATTACACTCGCTCCTACTTCCATTACTCCTGGCCAAAGCCCATTGGCGACGGGCACCAGCCTCGATTTGGAATACATTGCTGATGTCGTCAACTTTTTGATCACGTCCAAGAACCGTCCATACCTAGGAGAAAACCCTGAACTTGTCTTGTTGGTCACCAGCCCTGGTGGTTCCGTCTTGGAATTTGGTCTCGCCGCAGCCCAATTGGCTCGATTGCGCAAGGCAGGATGGAAAGTGACTGTTTGTATTGATACCATTGCGGCATCGGGAGGATACATGATGGCGGCGCAGGCGGATACGGTCATTGCTGCACCCTTTGCTTGTGTTGGATCGATTGGTGTCATGAGTGAAGGTATCAATGTGCATGATTTCCTCCGGCAACAAGGTATTCAGCCGTTGCGTCTCAAGGCAGGGGATGCCAAGAATCCATTGAGTTTGTTGGGACCGGTCTCCAAAGAGGATATTCAAATGGAAACGGATCGATTGACACAAATTCACAAGGCCTTTTGTGAAATGGTACAAGAGCAACGTCCCCATTTGAATCCTGCCTATTGTGATGGTCGAACCATGCTGGGGACCGAGGGACTGTTGGGAGGATTGGTCGATCGCATTGCCACATCGGATGAATACTTGTGGGAGCGTTTGACAGCAGCAACCCATAGTTCGAATGCAACTACGAGTACCACAAAAAGTGCACACTCAAATAGTAGTCCTGCCGTGGTGGGATGGAAATTGCACAAATGCAAGAGACGACCTCGCCAACAATGGCTCTTCAAGGCCATGGAATTGTTGCCACATATGCAACAAAAGTTTCATGCCATGATGCAAATGAAACCCAAAGAAATAGTGACACGGATGCTACAAATCTATGCTGTGGTACAGACATTGTCGTCGTCGTTGGGGGGAGGAGGAGCTACTAGCGCCAGTGTGGATACTACCCATTGGATCTTTTAACTAGGTTGCTACCTTTGTTTGTAGTTGGTAGTACTGTAGTATGCATTGTTATTTCAAGCCAGGCAGAATAAAAAGGAGCACTCTCCGGTTTCCTTCCAGCAATTCTCGATCTCGAGTTTGTCTCAAAACTCATCAACGCATGCAATGAAACACATACAGCGGTTGTTGCCCCCTTCAGGCAGCAATGAACCCCGAACAATAAAACACGTTACTAGTACTGTACTATTTTTGATTATTGGACCTACTGCCACTACCACTACACCGAATTTGCTGTCTACCACCAGTGCCGGTACCGTACTAGACAGCTGCGGACTTTGGTGCCTTGGGCGCCTTGGTTGAGGTAGTAGTAGGTGCCTTGGTACTGGGGGCCTTGGAAGACTTCGTAGCACTAGGTGCAGCAGAAGGGGCATCCGTAACAACAACTGGGCAGTAATCAATGGGATCAAACTCAGGAGTGCATATGCCAGTGGTCGAAACAAAAGGCATTGTGGCAAGGCAATCACCTCCGATAGGTGCACCAAAGGCGGTACTGGAACAATCAGCATATGCGTAATTCCAATAAATGGATGATGGATCCGAAGTGACACAGGAGCCGCACGAAATTCCATTGACCTCAACGCTGCAAGTCACGTCAGAAGCTGGGGTATCCTGTTGGGTGCAGACTCTCAATGTAGAGAAGAGGGGTGGACCAGTTACCACCAAACAATACCTAATATAGTATGAGGCTGAAGAATCTGCATAGCCAATTGCAGATACACAGGTGTCACTACTGCTGGCATAGAAGGTGAGGTCCTTTGTACAATGCAAATTGTCATCAGTACAATCGTCGGGGCAATCATAATCCCACTCATCCTCCAAATGCTCACAAAAAGTGGTACTGGTGGCGAGGTGACGCTCTCCCGCTTCTTGTTGTTCTTCCTCAAGCGGGGTACAATGGCCTCCAAGAGAGGATTCAGTGTCACTGACACAGTACATGCCAAGTCCACAAGACAAGACTCCAACATCAGGATCACATTCCGATCCGCCTTCTTGAAAAGAAGCCCCTCCTCCTCGTGATGCTGGCGGCAGAGGGTGTGCTGCGCCAGTGCCACGGAGATTCAAAAGCTGACGATTCAGTACTAAAGAAGGGCTACCGTCACCAAAAGCAGCTTGTTGGAGGCGAGTGTGAGGAAGGCGTAGTGGACGTTCTACTCGTCCTGCGAGACGTCGGGTATTCTCCTTGTCAGACGACGTTTCTTGGCCTTGTACGCCGTTCAACAGGAATCCTCCTTGAGTGAGGACAGCAGTGGTAGCAACAGCAGCGAAGCGCATGATGGTGAGCTGAAGAAGAAGCTGGGGGAAGATGTGGCAGGAGTTAAGGCAGGAGGTATTACTATGCACCTTCTGGTGTAAGCAGGACGAAAGGTCAGGTATTTCCAAAATTGTGGGAGAAGGTCAAGAGGAAGGCAGCATGCAAGATGATACGACACGAGTATCCCACCACCACAATAATACTAACGTTACCTGACAAGGAACAACTTACCTGACAAGATAGGCGGAGAACATTACTAACATCGATATTATACTAGTACTAACACTTACTAAGTACTAAGTTCCCAGTGACCACCGTTCTCATTACTGTACTATTTTTTGTTTTTGTCCGGCCAAAATCAACTGTAGATACGCCTATTTATTTGTGATGAGTGGTGTTTGGAATGATGGTGTGGTGTTAAATAATAATCTGACTGTTATGAGAAGAGCCCCGCCCGGGCTGCTGTGCTCAGCATGATTGAGTTATCAGTTATCAAGTATTCTCAGCAGCATCACCACTACTGACCACTGACGACTGGTGGCTGGTGGCGGGTGCCGGGGGGGGGGGGGGAAGAGGAGGGGAGTGGCAGCATGATGCATGGTGGGTCTTTTGTCTTCAAAAAGTCTTGTTCTGTAGTGCTCTGCAAGCAATTTCGTGGAGTAATTTGTTCTTGATGGATTGGAATTGAGGAAGTTTGATTGGAAATGGCGACATAGCCGTTGACGTGCTGCTGCTGTCTTCGGACCACTCTACATGTTATATCACTGCATACGCCCACTACTAGGGGCCTAAAATAATAGTGATTGAGAGGGATTCCCCCCAATAAAAATTAAATTATAATCGTTTCTAAAATAATAACCCATGCTACCACAGTACGTGGGATGCCTTCCAAGGTATCAAGGTAAGATATGTATGTATATATGGTACAGAATAGGTTCGTAATGAAATCAAACCGTGGAGTCCATGGAATCGATCGATGGTGTGGTGTCTGGCTTGGTCCGTTGAGCTTGCTGGCTGCGGTGGGTCGAGCGAGGCATCGGCGGGAGCTCCAAAGTGGCTTTCATTGCTCCTCCATTGCTACCGTACCTTGTTGGTTGTTGGGCTCGTGCCGTACTGTGTACTGTACAGGTCCTTGCTCTTGTCTGTTTTTTACACACACAGACTCTATTGTTTTCGTAGACTATCAGGGGTAGACTCTTTCTCTCCTCTTGACGGAAACAACAACAACACCCACTCTAGAGTGTCATCGGTAGTTGTTGTTGGACGAGGTACGCTCATTTCCTGTGGTTGCTGCTTAGGTGGGACCAGTACATGCTTCGAAGTGTCGTTTCGAAGAGGATCGTTTGGTGGATATTGTTTCTGAACCTTTGCCTTGTTGGAATTCCCCTGCAGGTTGCTTGTTTCGGCATCCCTTGACCCTTCCACTCATATAGTCTTTGGTCCAAGCTTGCTTCTATCGGTTGTTGTTGAGGTTGGATTCTATTTCTTTTTGGAATTAGTAGCTACAAACCAGTAGTAGTTCTCTGTCAGGATGTTTGGAAGTCAATCGAGCACTCCCTTTGGACAGCCGTCAGGAGGCTTTGGATCGGCCAACACTACTCCTGCCTTTGGAACTCCCGCTCCAGCTTCTACACCCTTTGGAGCTCCTGCTCCTTCGGCATTTGGTGGCTTTGGTACACCCGCCCCTGCTCCCTCTGGTTTTGGAGGCTTTGGAGCCCCTGCGCCTGCCCCAACGGGAGGATTTGGAGGGTTTGGAACTCCTGCACCAGCTCCTGCCTTTGGAAGTACCTTTGGAGCCCCTGCCCCTTCTAGTGGTGGACTCTTTGGAGCTCCGGCTCCAGCACCTACTGGTCTTTTTGGAGCGCCTGCCCCTGCTCCCACTGGATTGTTTGGTTCCACTCCGGCTCCTGCACCTGCGTTTGGCTCTTCCGCTCCTGCTGCTTCGCCCTTTGGTGGAGGTGGATTTGGAACACCTGCGCCTGCTCCCTCTGCGTTTGGTGGCTTTGGAGCCCCTGCACCAGCCACGGGAGGTTTGTTTGGATCTACACCGGCTCCTGCTCCCTCGGGCTTTGGAATGTCCACCTTTGGTTCCTCTGCTGCGCCTGCCCCTAGTGCCTTTGGAGCTCCAGCACCAGCTCCAACAGGGGGATTGTTCGGAGCACCTGCACCAGCCACAGGGGGACTCTTTGGAGCACCTGCCGCTCCTGCTGGAGGCTCGGGTGGTACCAAGGTTGCTCCTTTTGAAGTTACCAACCGTCAGGATGGACAATCCAGCATTAGTTTGCAATCCATCACAGCTATGCCTCAATATGAAACCAAATCGTTTGAGGAGTTGCGATTTGAGGATTATTCTCAAGGAAACAAGGGAGGAACGGGAGCACCTGCCCCTGGCGGCTTTGGAAGTACTTTTGGATCTCCTGCCCCTGCTCCTGGACTCTTTGGTGCTCCTGCCCCAGCACCAGGTTTGTTTGGAGCACCGGCTCCAGCTCCCTTTGGAGGAGGTTTTGGAGCTCCTGCTCCGGCTCCCTTCGGTTCCCCTGCACCCGCCCCTTTTGGAGCCCCTGCCCCAGCTCCCTTTGGGTCCCCTGCACCGGCACCCTTTGGAGCTCCCGCTCCGGCTCCCTTTGGAGGATTTGGTGCCAAGCCACCTGCCTCTGGTGGACTGTTCGGAGCACCTGCCCCTGCTCCCTCGGGAGGTTTGTTTGGAGCTCCCGCCCCTGCCCCTAGTACTGGATTGTTTGGTGCCCCCGCACCTGGTGGATTTGGAGCTCCCGCGCCTGCACCCAGTTTGTTCGGAGCCCCTGCTCCAGCCCCATTCGGTGCACCTGCCCCTGCACCCTTTGGAGCTCCCGCCCCACCTCCTGCCTTTGGCTTTGGATCTCCCGCTCCAGCTCCTCCCGGTGGTCTCTTTGGAGCACCAGCACCCGCCCCTGGTGCCTTTGGTGCTCCCCCTGCAGGAGGTTTGTTCGGTGCGCCTGCTCCAGCTCCCACCACTAGTCTCTTCGGTGCTCCTGCCCCTGCTCCTCCTGGTGGTATGTTTGGTGCTCCAGCCCCAGCGCCTCCAGCTGCTTTTGGGAGCTTTGGTGCCCCAGCACCGGCTCCTGGTCTCTTCGGAGCTCCTGCCCCTCCGGCTGTCATGCCTCCTGCACCGGCCGTTGGATCAGTCATGCCCCCTGTTATGGATGAACTTCTTGTGTCGCAAATGTCTGCTGTAGAGACTAAGCGTAAGGAGTTGGAAAAGAGAGACAATTTCAGCAAGCAACAAAGCGAAACTTCGCTGGTGGCCGCGGCAACTCTCTCTGAACGGGACGGACTTGGCTCGACCCTCGCTCCAATTCGTCCATCCTACTCTTCGTATCGTGCATCACCACAGTCCAGCGCCATGTTGAGACCTCGTGGATTCGCGTCTCCTGAAAAGGTGCCAACTCCATCATTGAGCCGTCTTGGCAGCGGTGGAAAACCCATGGCAGCGCCAGACACTATGGCTGCTTCGGCGGCTACTCGATTGATCATCAGTCCTCCTCCTAGCAAACCAAAGCTCAAGTTGGCTTTGCAGGCAGCCAAGGAGTCAGAGTCTCCTCTCAAGATCTCGGAAAGGAACGGTGGCACCACACCTTCCCGAGGGTTCGGAGCTTCTGCTCCATCTCCCACCACTCCAGCCTCCGGAACACCCCGTGGCGCAGCAACCCCTACCAATGGAAACAAGGGATACGATTACTACCAACAAGTTTCTGGATCAGGAGCTGAGGACAAGGCCCAACTAGTCAAGATGGCCCCAACATTGACCAAGGCTGGGTACGTGTGCACGCCACCTATTGATGTTCTTGCAGAGATGCGACCAGACGAACTCGCTGCTGTAGAAAACTTTTCGGTGGAATGTGCAGGCTTTGGAAAAATTGAATGGGAAGGTGCCGTGGATATCCGTGGAACCAACTTGGACGACGTTGTTGTCATTGAATCCAAGTCAGCGTCTGTCTATACGAAGGAGGAAGAAGCAGGCACAAAGCCTTCCCAGGGAACCAAGCTAAATCGTCCTGCTGTTATTACCCTTGAGGGCGTATTCCCGTCCGATTCCACTCCCGAGGCACGGGAAAAGCTCACTGCTAGGGTACGCAAAACGACAAAAAAGATGGCCGCAACCTTGGTCGATTTCGACCCCGATGCTGGAATCTGGAAGTTGCGAGTCGATCACTTTAGTCGGTACGGGCTTGATGACGATGACTCGGACGATGAACAGGAAACTACTGAAGCGAAGGATTTTCTGACAGGGGAACGTGAGGGGCGTTCCCGGGCCAAGGAGGAGGGACGTGTTTGGAAAAAGCCAGCGGGGACACCTTACAAGCTTCCACAAGTAAAACTTCGAAGTGTGACACTTGAGGAAGACGACGATGACGACGAATCAATGGAAGATAGCAAAGTTCTTGAAGATGCCGAAGTAGCATACGAGACTTTGCAAAATACGATTCGAAACCAGCAATCGACTCGTCCCCGAAAAACTGTAGAAACGGCACCGTTTCCAGAGGAAACACCAAAGGGAACGGGGCCTGTATTGACTGATCGATATATTCCTACAGCAGAAGACTTTGAAGAAGCTTCAGAGACGATTGGCGCTGGAATTTGTGATTCTATTGCAAAGGAAGTTGGTCTCAAAACTTCCTCCATCGACATGGGTCGACGATTGGGGCGCTCGTTCCGAGTTGGATGGAGTCCGGATGGTTCTTTCATTTCGTTGCAAGGAAATGGAGTCCTGGTCAGGCAAAGGCCCAAATTTGCGCAAGACGAAACAAAGGAACAAGGGACCAAGTACCTCCAACAGCACCAGGCCAATGCACAGAAACTCTCTGATTACCAGTCAAACGGTTCCTTCTTCTCTCTTGGTTCAGGAAGCAACCTGCAGACGACTTTGACTTCTTACGTTCAACAGGGCAGTGCGAACAATAAGGCAGATCCAACGGCGTCTGTAGCAGAGGAGTGCTTCTCGCTATTGAAGTCTTTGTCTGTAGCTTCATCGAATAGCACGGACCTCGTCATCGCTGGGGCGGCGAAGGATGAGGGTGCTGCAATTCAAACCAAGAAGCTTTTTGCCATCCAACGCTGGTTGGTTGATTCGTGTGCAGACGAAGTTTCACGTGAAATTTATGAAGCCAAGGTCAAGAATGAGAGGTATGCGGCACTACTCGCCGCCGTGACTGGAGGTGACACGGTCAAGGCCTGCGACCTTGCGGATGAACTTGGACTCTACGAGCTAGCAACAATTCTTGCAGCCGGACCTCAAGGACGCGAGGATGTTCTCAAGGAAGTCATGGCGTGGTCTGACAACGGGGCGGCAATGAAGATGCCAGACGGCCTAATCCGCTCATACTTCTTGCTAGGTGGTGATATGTCTATGGAGGAAGATATCTATAAGAGGAATTACAGTCCCTTTGATTGGCGTCGACGATTGACCATGAGACTATCCTTTGAGCCCGTCAGTTCACGTTTCACCCTCGCATCACTGCTAGCGGAATATGAAAAGAAAGTTTCAACAGGATCTGCTCCTTTCCCACAACCTCGCTACATGACAGCGGGCGACCGTTCGGAAGTCGAATGTGTTCTCTACCGATTGCTCCGAATGGGCAAGGGCGACCGTCACGTCTCCCTCGCAGAGCTTGTGGATCCGGCAGGCTACACAAAGTCCGCTCATGACTATTCCTTGGCCTTCAATTTGGCTGCTATTTTGTCTGCAATGGGGACCTCTCTCCCCATGAGTGACATTGAAGAACAGCAGTTGATTGATGGTTACACTGCCCAACTCGTCGCGCAGGGGAATTGGGAGTGGGCTGTATATGTCTCGTTGTGTGTACTGACACAGGCTTCCGTCAAGTCGTTCCCAAGTTGGAAGCTTGAACAGGCAAAGAGTATTGTCCTGCAGCACTACAATGAGTCGGATTCCCAACGTCGTAAGTTCCTCGAGAACGTGGGAGTCCCAAGTGTCTGGTTTGCAGAAGCGTTGGCGCTGCGGTGCAAAATGGCAGGTGATGCAGAAGGCTATTTGCGAAATGTTTTCGATTTCAACCCAAAAGAAACTGAAAGTGTTCTGGAAGGTTCCATTATCTCGAATATGTTGTTCCACAGCAAAAGTGAATTGGCAACAGCTCGGGCTCTGGTGGAAGAGTATTCATCCGAAGGGTCTCTGGCTGGATCCGTTGCCATGTTCTTCAATATTTACGAGAATGTGCAGGTATTGCGAGACAGTCCACAGGAGACAATAGAAGCGGAAGCTCCTGGACTACTTGGTCTATGCGACGAGATCGAAAAGGTGTTTGTGTCATACCAATCCAGTGAATCCCAGCGCCAAGGTCCTCGGCAGCGCGCCTTTGGTGGTAGATTGACCGTACCCATGTCATTCTTTTTGGCAGAAATATTGTCTCAAACAGCCTTGCTGAAGATGCAACTACGATCCCTCCAGGTGGGCAGGACCTGGTCGTCGACCGTATCCCAAATGTTGCGACTGTCGGCTCCCGAGACTGTGCCTCAACGGGAAATGACCAACCGTGAAGATACTATTCGTTGGTTGATGTAGTAATGAAAAAAGAATAATAAGAATGATACCGTTTGTTGAAAGTCGCAGTATGCTCCATGTTATTAGTATTTTTGTTTGTACAGTACCAAAGGAATTCCTTCTGGTAGCAGCGGTGGGTCCTCTTTGTGTGGTAGTTCAGGAAGCAGCACAGCACGGACGGCGACATGCAATGATACGACACCGGGACGAAACAAACACGAGGACTTGTCATGCAAATGTACCTAGCAGATAGATTGCTAGAAAAGCATCTATCGATTTTATGAAGTGCCAAGCATGAACAGAAGCGCATCACGCAGCTTCCGCGGTGGTAGTGGAGTCACAACAAGTGATGTGAGACACAGCCCCAAAGAACTTTGGCAAATACAAATCCATCAACTCCGTGGATGAAGTTGCATTATCCTCGCTGTAACTCCTTACTGAGGCTACATAGTACATGAGGACGCTCAGTAAGCTGGAATGACACTGTTGGGAGGCTGCCTCGTTGCCCAATCTTGAATGTGCATGTGCCATATTGTTGATAATGGCACACACGTACACGAGCGGAACCTCGACCCCTTCAGACATGGTATGCATTTGATGAGCCAATTCATAGAGTCTCAATGATTGCTGCCATGTTCCCGCACCCGACTGGTTTCCTTCTTGTTGTGAGTAATTGTTTTCGGACAAGCTGATGGAGTTCAAGTGAAGACAAATTGCCATGTTATACATCAACATAAACGAATACGTTTCCAGGACGCTTGAGTAATGAGTTATGACTTGTTGGTGGCTAAGGATGAAGTGTCGGAACACGAATTTTCCATCTTTGTCGGGTTTACCCGATGGTGGCACATTTGAATGAATGACACCTCCAACATCGAGATGGTTGTGTGCACCTTGAGAACTTTCGTGCTCTTGGCCTTGGATGTACTCCTGTCGGAGGGCGGCAAGTTCTTGTGTTGTGATTGCAGACCTCTGCCTTGTCGCTTGTATACCGTGTTCTCTATACGCTTCCTCGTCCATCAAGACACCACGGACCAAGGCGAGCGCCCGTGAGAAAATTTGAGTAGCCTGGCAATACCTTTCTTCTGTTGCAGCGATCCTTGCTGCTTCGTCATTCATTGACAAGATTAGCTCCAGCAATTCTTCGCGTTTATCTGCTGGTTCAGCACTTCGCATGGTTGTTTGCTTGGATAGACTTGTATACTCCATGGCACGTGGTTTTGTGTGCTCTTGTTGCCATTCGCACTGCACCTCGTATGTCACATGTCAAAACAACGTCGAGAACAATTTTCGACCGGTATTATATGTACGGGACTACCGGTAGCGTGTGTCCTTATTTTTTTGAGCAAGAGAAGCTTCTCCTCTACACTGAATCGTCCCCTCCAACTCTTCGGTGGCACGAGTATGTTGTTTTTTTGTTGTTTAATGGAGATAAAGAAGGGGGGGAAGGAGGCAGCCGTCGTATCATCAACATGATCTCAACCATGCACAGAAGAATTTCATGATAACAAACAGAGCCTCCGAAAAGAGTGCGCTTCCTGAGGAGCTAGGAAAAAGTCCACGGTGGTGTGCGATGATCGTCGACTAGCTTCACTCTTCGCACAAATAATGTTGTCAGAATGTCGCGAACAGCTACTCGTACTTCTACCACTACTACCGGTACTATTCCGGGAGTGTGTTTCCTTATTTATTCGTCCGAGCTAGACAATAAGATTTTTTCTCCTATACCGAATCGTCCCCTCCTTCTCAGTAGCGTGGGTAAGTTGTTTAATAATGGATCAAGAAGGGGAAGGAGGCATCATCATCATCATCATCCAAACCACTAGCATCATCCACAGTTTATCACTTACTACTAGTATCACTTATCACCCCTGAACAGAACCTCTGTTCCCTACGGATGTGAGCGATGAGGAAGCAAGGGAATCTCTCTCTACCACGTGGTGTGAAGTTGATCGACTGGGTACATCCTGACGAGAACGTGGAGAAGTAGTTGTCACGCGAATCAGCTCAACACAGGTAATCAGCAGCAGGTCATTCGGTAGGTGGAAAAGCACTACTCTACTACTTAACTAACTTTTCGCAATAAATAATACCAGGCATGAATACGGAAATGTAGGGGGTTTGTATTATTAGTCACTCCACTTCTTATGAGATGCATGCAGCAATCCTCTTTGGTTATACAATGACGTGCGACCTTTTTGGCGGTGTCATGCCCGCCCGCCCCTCGTCGTCTCTTCTTGTTTCTTGTCTCTCCAGCAGACAGAGAACGAAAGGTGAGGTTTTAGATTTGGCCAACAAGTAGTAGAGTAGTAGTAGCAAGCGATCCTGTAGCTAATGTCGAACTTTGATTGCGAACCCCAATGATGATCTCGAGGATATCGCCAGCGTATACTACTACTGCCCACTGCCCACATACCATCCTTCCGCCCACTTGGGCAATGGATTCGTCCGCAATCCATAATCCAAAAACAATTCTTCTCCAGGCTCCACCTCCCGAGACAAGACCATGGCTGCCCCACAACAGCTCTTTTGGGTCACGAAGGACGACGGAGTGGACGGAAATTGGGTTGGAAACCGAACCAACCGACTTTCTTGAGTATCCCAATACCAAGGGGATCCATCGCATCGTACGACATTGGGAATGGACGTTTCGTCCAGCAGGATAGGGTTGTCGTCGTTGTCGTTGCCATGGTCATCCATCTCCTTGGCCGGCGCCTCCTCTAATAAAATCGTTTCCCAAGCAAACGACACAACTGCTACATTGGATTTGGAAGGATGATGATTGAACAAGTGTCCGACTGCCGATGGATGAGCATCCAATCGTCGTCCCGTCGTAGGACACGTCAAAGCCATACCATCCAAATATCCACCCCGTACCGTTGCCGACAAATTCAATAGATAAGCATTTTCCTCGGCAAGAATTCCACTGGGTGATTGAATCGATGCCAAATACAAGGTAGATACATCAATATCTTGATCATGAGTGGAAATGGCCGAAGAAGGCATGGGAGGGGTGTAGATACCAGGATAGAGGGCCACGACGGTATTGGCCGGGAGAGGTTGTTGTTTGGCAAGATTGTTGTCGTCTTTGTCGTTAGTGGAAGAAAAGACACCTCGACCTCCAGATGGAAGAGTACTGGGTCGAACACATACTTTGGGTTTGACAAGTATGGAACGTATTTGTTGTAGGAGGTTGGCGGTGGAAAGGCGGGGTATGGCTGGTGGAGTCATGATGGTGGTGAAGTGAAGATGTGGTTGATGTGGTTGATGGATGTGGTCCATGTTGCTCAGTCGAGTCTTGTGTGGTGACGTCAGAACGTGACTGCTTGTGAGAGGACGACGTGCAAGAGAGCACAGCGTCGGCAGGAAGTTTGAACTTCGAACTCAAACGACTGTTCATCATCATAGGATGTAGGCAGAGTGAAGGGAGAATCTCATCATAAAACAGCATGGGTACCTGGTACGAGTACTCGAACCACTCGTACCAATAACAACAGCAATACCAATATTACGCAATCGCAATAGCGCTACCACTGCAGTACGATGGTGAAACCTCCCAAGACCATGCAACCCGAGGGACGTCCCGACAATGTCAAGCAACATCAACGTCGAGGCATGGAACAAGATTCCTTTCACAATTACATGGCACGCAAGATTGAATTGCAACGTCAACAGTTTGGTCTCATTGTTCCACCTCCACCACCAACACTCGAAGCAACAACAACAACACCAGCAACTACTACTCCTACGACTGGAGCACAAGCCTCTGACGATGATGATCAGCCCACCAGCATGCAACAAATTCTACAAAATTTGCAACGTCGCCATGGCATGGGACGACCATCCTCTTCCTCCAGAAAACGCAAAAAGGCCACTTCCTCCGCCACTTCCACCAACAGCAACGACAACGACAACCTGGACCAATCCTCCTCTTCTCCTGCTCCACAACGCCCCCGCAAAGATTTGTTCTTTTCCGGTGTCGTCGTCAAATTCCAAGGCTATGTCCAACCCGATCCCGAAACTCTCAAACGCATGTTACAACGTCATGGAGGGGATGTGGAAACCTACGAAACCTCTCGTGTTACTCATTTAGTGGCCGAACAAGTCTCCAAGGCTCGTTTGGACATGTACAAGAAACGAACGCGGCCGACAGGTGGTGGTCCACCCACGTTGGTGCGTCCCGCATGGATTGTCGACTCGGTCCAAGCTGGACGCAAGTTGTCCTCGCATACGTACACGTTGGTTCCACCGGCGTCGGACAAGACGATTAACTCTTTCTTTGCTGCTACCACAACTACGACTGATACGAGTAGTACTACCACTACTCTGGCGTTGGTGGAAGAGCAACAAGAAGAAGAATCACTTGTCCATCCGAAGTATCATCGAAATGGTAATTGCTCTGTGGAAGAAGAACAAGACGAAGGAGAGGCTGCCAGCATGCCGGTCATGTTACCAGAGCAGGATCTAATGGCTTGGATGACTCAAGTAGATGCTTGTACAACAACAACAACAACAACTCCCACCAAAGGATGGAACACACTACCATCATGGAGCAAGAAGACAGAGCAAGAAAAGGGGACATTGTCCAAGAAAGCCGAGACACCGCCGTCGGGTAACAATGTGTTTCCCAAAAAAGTTCCACATCCACATTCGCCACCCGAGCCATTCTTGAAGGAGAGTGAAAATCAACAAGCTTCACCCATGGCTGCTGTACCTGCTTTACCAGCAAGTAGAATGGATTCTGATGCCGACTTGTCCAACAAGATTGTTCCACTACCTACATCCAAGTCGTCACCGACTAGTGAGGAGAGCATTGCTACTACAACAAGGCAAGAGGACGATGAAAAGGGTTCTACCAAAGTTTCCATTTCATCTTCGTCAACCACTCCTGCTACGTCGTCTTTGACAGTCCAATCCAACCCGCAGCAGGCGCACAATGAACCACCGCCATCCCAGCCACCACCACCACCATCCCTGTCTTCCTCTTCGGGTCGCACCGATTCCAAATACATTCATGGAAAATTGCGAACATCAGGTACGGATCCCAACTTTTTGCAATCCTTCTTTGCCAGTTCTCGTTTGAGTTTTATTGGGAGTTTTCAACAACGACAAGCGGGTAGTCTTGGTGGTGGTGGTGCTGCTGCTGGTGGTACGAGTAGTGGTACTGCGAGTGGTAGTGGTATTACTACAAGTACGGTCATGGGAGATCATGGTAACATGCCGCCTCCTCCCGCACGAGGAGGACTGCTGGTGGTGGATCCACCAACGACGACAACTACAGTTTCTGCTGCTGCTCCTGCTGCAAACAATCTATTACAACGATGGGTGTTTCATGTGGATATGGATTGTTTCTTTGCCAATGTCGTCTTGCGCAAGTATCCGCAACATCGAGATCGGCCCGTCGTCATTTCACATCAAACCAACAACGCCCAGCCTCCTCCTGGAGGTCCGGCGGCGGCTGTCAATGCCAACAGTTCGTCTACTACTACCAACGTTAGTACAACCAACCACCGATCGACCAGTGAATGTGCGACGTGCAACTATCATGCACGAAAATATGGAATTCGCAAGGGCATGTTCTTGGGACAAGCACGACAACTCTGTCCAGATTTGGTCGTGTTGCCCTATGACTTTGAAGGGTACGAACAAGTGTCAGAACAGGTTTTGGTCATTTTGCAACAAGTGGCCATGGACCATCAGGGAAATGTGGAAGCCGTTTCATGTGATGAAGCCTATTTGGAACTGTTCTTGGATAATGCCAAGGTGGCATTGCAACTGGCGGAGGGGATTCGTGGTCAAATCTGGGATACAACCAGCTGTACTGCTTCAGTGGGGGTTGGTGCAAACAAACTGTTGGCCAAGTTGGGAACGGATCATGTCAAACCGAATGCATCGTATGTGGTGGAGAGTCACCAAGAGCTATTGCAGAATCTGAAACTCGGGGATCTTCCAGGAATCGGATATCGCTCCAAGCCAAAGCTGCGTGAGGAAGGCCTGGAGACGGTGGGGGATGTGTGGGAACTGGGAAAACCGCAAGCAGAGTCGACGCTTACTAGAATCCTGGGACCTGCGTTGGGTAAAAAGATTTTGGGGTATTGTCATGGACAGGATGAACGGAAGGTACAACCTGCAGAGCGCAAGACTATTGGAGCCGAATGCAGCTACGGGGTACGGTTCGATGAGGGACCCTACGGGATTGATTACTTCATTTTGGGTTTGTCCAAGGAAGTGGAGAAGAGGATGGAGAACGTAGGTGTGCGAGGGTGCAAGGTGACCCTCAAGGTCAAGCAGCGCAAAGAAGGGGCCAAGGCCCCACCCAAGGTACGTTCTTTGCCTTTGCGGCTGACAATATCTTCCGTTCTATCTGAGCTTCTAACCTTGCATTGCATTGATATAGTTCTTGGGACACGGGAGTTGTCATAACCACTCAAAAAGTACCGAACTCCCATGCACAGGGCCGACTCGGGACGCAACTTTGATAAGCACTACTGCCCTGAAACTCTTTCATGAAATGGGGATTGCCGTCAACGATGTCCGAGGAGTTGGAGTCATTATCAGCAAACTCGAATCCGATAGTAAGAAGCAGCAAGATAGTGTTGGAAATGCTCCAGCAATGCGAGAGACTGGTGGGGTTGCAGCTTGGCTAGCATCGGCATCGGCCAAGACTGCGACCAAACCCAAACAAAAGACGCAGGAGACTACGGTTGAGAAGGATCCAGAGTCGCAGAACTCAGATGATGACATGCAGACTGAAAGCATTGATTCGGATTCACATCCGGTGGTTCAGGAGGATTTTGTACGCTACAATTCCGATGATGGTGAAGTGCAACGACTTGAGGAGGAACCAGAATTCACCGCCAGAGACTCACCCATTGTAGAAACATCTATGTTTTTAACTCATCCATCCGACTTGGCATTGCCACCGTTGAGTCAAATCCACATGAGCCAAGTCGCGGCGCTGCCAAAGGAGATGCGAGATGTCATTCAAGCCAAATTTTCTGCTCGCCAGCGTCAAGACGCATGGACCGAAGATGATGTTTCTGTGGTGGATAATCTTGACACCACTCATTTTGATGAACCTTCCACAACGGCACACCGACCCCAACATCACGGAGAAACCAGCAACAGTTCATACCGTCAGCTGTTTCGACAAACGAATGTGAAACGCATGATGAAGCTGGCAGCAGTTCGATCTGGTCAAGCCAAAGTCGATATCTCGCTGACTCAATTAGATGAACTACCATTGGAGATCAAGCTTCAAGTGGTGAACGATGACAGTCAGTCTGTTGGCGAAAGAACCCAAGAAACGAGCAAGCTGCGAGGAGCTCACGATGCTGGTGCTGCAGGCTCTCGCCGAAAAGGACGCGCTGCACCGGCACGACGATCTATCTCCGACCAGGAATATAGACACAAAACCACCCCGCACTCTTCCACAATGTTGGAAGCAATTTCTGAACCACCCGCGATTCAAGAAAAGGATCCTGGCGCCCCTGACGATTTGGTTGAGATTCTGTCCCAGAAAGAGCAGACAGAAGAAATTGTGGAAGTGGCCCCTGTTCAAAGCACTTGGGAAGCAGACTTGCTCCCCTTTCAGCGTTTTCTAAACAAACACAAGCCGGACAATCATTCGATTCCCATGGTCCAGACGTTTCTGAAAGTCTGCCTCAAAGAAGACCGCATGAACGTCATGTTAACTCTGATTCGTTCCATGCGCAATCGATCCGATGCTTGGAGTGAACAAGCAACCCTATCTACTATTCTCGAAACCATCCATGAGGAGCATCGTGCTAGGTACGGATTTGGCATCCAATTTGAGTAACAAAAGACGAGGATCGTAGAAGGTTTTTAGGTTGGAGCACCTCAATGTTTTGGAAAAGGGGAATAATCACAGTACCGTACTGTGACAGATACTATCATTTTTTCCCTTCTCTTTTGCTAGTTCACGTTGATAGCATTCTACCGGGAATCGTTGTTTCGTGACTGCCTCCACCCTTTAGTCGGTCTATCGGTCTATTCGTCCCGATAGTTTGGTCATTCGAGTCGTATCTGACGACAGCACCAACGTCCCGATGGGTCACGACGACGGAGCTTGCCATCTTGTGTCCTTTTTCGCTTGGATCGTGCAATAATACTATCGCAACGTTGGCATTGACGACAAGCCAACTCTATACAATTTAGAAGATGGCTGAAGATCGAACATCTGAATTCTTGGCGCTTGCCCGCAGCATTCCCGCAACTCCGCAAGCTCCTGGCAGCGTCAGCAGCACGGTCTCTGCCAATGCCCCGGGTCGGTACAGTCGCGATGGATCGTACGCGGAGCTCAAAGACTTTCATGTTGCTGCGGGAGGAATTTCCAGAGACATTGCTGCGACTTCTACACTCTTGGCAGATTTGGCACAGTTGGTTCGACAAAAGTCTCTCTTTCAGGATGACTCGAGGAAGGTCAATGAGTTGGTTGTTCGCATCAAGTCATCGATTGAGAATTTGAATGGCCGATTGGATGATGCTGGACAGCGTATTGCCCGGCAACAACGAACGTTGGGAAAGAATTCACAGGCTGGACAGGAAGCTAGTAATGTAGTCGGTCAGCTCAAAGAAGAGTTTGGAGAAGCAGCGGCAGGGTTCAAGAAAGTCTTGCAACAACGAACGGATGTCCTCAAGGAAACGGACGATCGCAAGCGACAAATTTATGGTCAGACAGACGATGATATGGATATTCCTGTGCTCAATTTGGAAAATAAGCCTCCAGTCTATGATGAATCGTCCATGAGTTTGGGCTTGACCGGATTCCCCATGTTGGACTTGACCAGTGGTATGACCGCTGGAGAGTCAACTTCCAGTGGCTCCCAATTACCCCGACCCCGTACGTTTTCCTCGTCACGACCGAATCTCTGTGTTTGGGGCCCCTTTGTAACAATTTATATCGCTCATATCCTTTCTTTTTTCCCTTGATAAATACAGACGGAGCCACACCGGGAAGTGGTGGCATGCGCCTTCGCAAGGCTGTCAGTGAACCCATGGGCAGCGGCACTTCCAGCTATTATGGTCGATCCGACTCGACACCTCTGAGTCCTTGGGATATCCAACGAATGGAACAAGAATCGGGCCAAGAACAATTGATGCAACTCATTCCAGACCAAGATTACCTTCGCGAACGTGCCGACGCCATGGAACAAGTCGAGTCCAGCATTGTCGAACTAGGTACTATCTTCAACAAACTTGCCGTCATGGTGAACCAACACAAGGAAATGGTCCAACGAGTGGAAGACAATGTGGACGATGCCAACGCAACCATCAATTTGAGTTTGAACACACTGACGGATACACTGACCAATCTTCAAACCAACCGTGCTCTCTTTTTCAAGGTCTTTGGTGTTTTGGTTTTGTTCATCATCATGTTCATTGTGTTCATTGCTTAAGAATACTGGTGCAAACGCAACAGTAATAGCGACAACTACAGCAACAGCCGTAGAATCGAAGAAGGACACAACGATACTATTATATTATTACTATTATTAGTCTATTATCCTACATTGCTACTAGTACAAGGTTGCACAGATTGCATACTCGTACTGTAGTCTCATGACCCTCTCACTATTGTTTTGTTGAATATCTTCACCTTAGTCCACCCTGCAGTCTTGATAGGATGGAGGGCTACCGGTACCATCACAGTAGCAAGACGCTATTACCTACTGTAGTAGGTAAAGAGTAGCAGCAGCCCCTGTCGTTGACTGTTGTGTGAATTCGATTGCCAGTCCAGTGGTGGATTTGAACTGTGCGATGCATGAATCATAAAAAAGCATAAAGGAGGAGAACCACCATGATGGTCATGAATAGAAGAATCATCATTCACGAGTCTCTTACACGGAAGAGAACTGCTGCCAAAAAATACCAGGTCTCAAAAGTGATGGAAGATTCAATGCTGCTCGCTGACGAGAGATTATTATTTGACACCACCACCATCATTGTCGCTGCAGCAGTGAAGGGTGAAGTTTGATACTACTACCGGTACTATAGATTCATTCTGATATTACTTTGATGGTCTCCTCTCCGAGCGAGTAGAGAAGCAGTGAATAATATATTAGTACCAAAGTCCTACCTAATCTATACTCGTACCAATAGTTATAAAGTTGTCCACCAAGAAGCGCGATCTTTTGGAGATTGTGAAGCTAGAGGTAGAAAGATGATGGATGGTATCACTTCTATTACTGCTCGTACCAGGTACCGTTGCTTTGACAACAACGGAATGATATTGTACAACATCGAATAGTGATTCACAAACTTCATTCGTCTGAATTCTCTGCGGCACTCATCATCGAACCAGGAGGGAGACTTACTGGACCGACAAACATTGCGTGAAGTAGGTTGTGTGCTGCATCGTGTCTCACGTTGGTTTCTGGTAGAATCTCTGTATGAAGGATGGACCTTTTGGCTTCCAGTGAACCGTTGGTACCGAAGCGAATGCGGGGATGTTAGGTAGAGGTTGCAGGTGATAGTTGGACGTCATGTCACAATGCCATATGTAAGAAACACGGGTTGAAGAAAAAGGCATAGTAATACAGTGTCATGTGACAGATGCGTCCCGGGTGACTCGAAGTGGGGGCTGGGTTAGGGCCGAAACTAGGGACTCTGTGAAACGCGGGTTCGCTGGATTTTTGTTGTGTCGCACGAACCTTGACTCGGCGTCGTCGTCCCCAGGAGGCACGGACAACTACTTCACACGACGACGACAGCGTGATCTTCCCGTAGGTTGTCACGAACCAACACCCAGTTTCTTTTTTTTTCTTGTGGGACGACATCCCACAAATCCTACAGCGGTCACCATTTCATCGAAACGCACATCCAAAAGTCCCAAAGGGAGACAAAGGAAAATGGCAGGACCCACCTCCACCGAGCAAGAATTGTCCACCGACGACCTTTCGAAGTATCAACAACTCGTTCGGTCGGATGCTGGCAGTTGGCGCGATTTGCTAGAACGTTCTCAAGAGTTTATTGGACAAGAAAAGCCTACTACTCGACCTGTCCAAGATCTCATCAAACCAAAGCACAAGTGGGGAGCTCCCGAGTCTCCGGAACAGTTCCGACCCGACGATTGGCTCGGGTCGCCATCGTCGGCCAAGCGCAAGTCGTACAAAGTCAAGGGAGTCACGTCTTCTTTGCCTGCTCCGAGTCTCGTCGAACCGGAAGCTACAAGCACGAGTTCCACTTCCACACCCGTGCCCGTGCCTCCTTCTCCCTCTTTTGGAAGGAATTCGACCCACACGGATCTTAAACCTCGAACTACGAATCAGGACGGTTCCAGTCCAGATCCGGAACTCTACAAGATGATGCTGCAAGAATCCATTCATTCGCAAGAAGATGATGCTCTCAATCGAAGCATGCCTTTTCTAGGGGGCGAGACACGAGAGCCTTTGCATGCCTTGTCGGCGGCCAGTCCCATGCCCGGCAAGAAAAAGTGGGGTCCTCCCAAGGCACCCGAACAATTCCGTCCCGATTCTTGGTTGACGGGTGGTCCACCCTCCCCCATGGCTTCCAAAGCTCGCAAATCTTATACGGTCAAGGAGTCTCCTGTTTCGGTCACTCCTCGTCGAGTGATTCCAGGTCTTACCAGACATACCTTGGGTGGCACCTCGTCGCATCACAAGAATACTTGGGCGTCGTCGACACATTCGTCGTCGTCGGGAGGATCCCTCACGGACGACAAGCCCTTGTCCAATTCTTCCTTTGGAGCACCCAAACCTCCTGTCGCTGCACCTTCTACACCCAGTGGATCGCCCCGAGAGTATAGAAGCAAGGCTCCCAAGGCATTTTCTTCCAAATCCAGATCGCAATCCATGCCTGTCAATGCCGCACCTCCACCACGAGTGGCCTCGTCCGATGAATTGCGTCGATCCCAACATTCTCCCATATCCAAGACCGAGACTGTGGATCGCAACAAGTTCCTTTCCTCCTTTGCTGCCTTTGAAAAACAAGGGACGGTTCCACAAATTTTCAACGCTCCCGCAACTCCCACTTCGGAGCGACGCAAGAAGAAAACGACCATCAAAAAGAAGAGTAAGAGTGCCTTGCTTCCCATGTCCGATCATATCCGACCTTCGTGGGGGACCAATTCAACTGTCTTGCGCAAGAATGTAACATCCTTGGATCAAGCCATTGCCAATCTGCGACGTGTTTCGGGAATTCGACCATCGGTCACCAAAGACAATCGCGCCGAGCAACAAGCCTCGGAAATCATGGGCATGCTCCGTCACTTGCGCTCCACCGACCAAAACGAACAAGGATCCGAGCTGTTTCTCTCCATTTTGGGTAATCTACGACAAGGAGGGATTTTGGAGACGTATTTGGATCGAGATGAGATTGTGGGTGTCCAGCAAATTGCCAAGGATCTTCGCAAGACAGCCGGTGGCATGGGATACAGTGATCCTGCCCGTATTGATATGGAAGTTTGCATGCGTCTGGTTGACAAGTTGACTCCTACCAATGCCAATGCATCGGCTGGGATTGAAGATTTGTTGAACCGCTTGCGCAAAACCCTTCCCAAGTTGTCTCAATCGCGCCAAGAGGTAACCAACCAAATCATTCAGGATTTGGAAGTGATTGCAAAATCCGTGGCGCACAGAGAACAAGATGAGCTTTCCAATGTCATTCGAAATATTGACGATGACAAGGATACTTCTTTTGATGCTCTCAACGTGGATGAGCTAACTCGTGTGTTGGCGCAATTGGATCGATTTGGTGGAGACGTGACCAACAGTTTCAGTGGATCCTTCCATGGGTCCAATCACGGTCCTCCTCCGTCTCGCTCGGCCGACAATTCTCCCTGCTCCAGTCCTTGGAGACGTGCTGGTGCAACCGTGTCCCCCAGTCCTGGTGCCAAGAGAAATTTCAAGGTCAGCCCCAAGGCTCGTGCCAAGAGTATGCGCATTGCTTCCCTTCCGTTCGATACACCTTCTCTCAACCAAGAGGACGATGAGTTGCAATTGGCCATCAATAACCTTCGCAAAATTGTCCAATCCCCATCTCGGTCTACGGCGGATAAAAATCAGCAGTGTGCTTCGGAAATCATGAATATTCTCAAAACACTCAAATCGACCGGTGCTGCCGATGAATCGGCGCAACGATTGAGTGGTGTCGTTCGTGACCTTCGGGAACATGGTGTGTTGAATACTACTTTGGGACCCAATCGTATGGGTGTCATTCGAAAGATTGCTACCAAGTTGGATCAACTCGCCAACCAGCTTGACCCGGATGACTACGCTCATACCGAGACACAAGAAATTATTCGGGAAATGAAAACCTTGTCCTCGACATGTCCTGATGCCATTGAGAAACTCCAAAGAATCGTTCCTCGATTGAAGGCCTTGCTCCCAGATGTTGATGAAGGGGAACAGCGAAGCATCGTGGAAAATGCCGTGGAACGTCTCGATGCCATCTTGAAGAGTATGTTGGATGGAGAAGAAAAGCAGCTTGCCGATGCCATTGGGAATTTGAACGTGTCCGATAGTTCTGGAGACAATTTTACCAATTTGGTCTCAGCGCTTCAAGAAGTGGCAAACTCCAAGGATGTTGCTCCCAAGGAGAGTTCATCCGCACCTGCTCCTAGAACCCTTTCCATTGAGCGCATTGAAGCCATGGTCTCGGCTTTGGTCAAGCTGGAGAACGCCAAGCTATCCCATCGTGAAGCCGGTGAAGTGGCGTCGTTGCTGCGAAACTTGAAAAAGCCCACCACACCTCAAGAAGACAAGGATTCGGAAGATGCTATCTTCCAGTTGAAGAGTGCCATCAAGTCGAATCGCAAGTATGAAGGAATCACCCCAGTTCTAAGGAACTTGCGTGATATTGACTTGAACGATCGGGACCGTAGCCAAATGGCTTTGTACGTTATGAATCTTGGTACAGGAAAGGGCCCCTTGCGCGATGAGCTGCAACAAGCTATTGCGAATCTGCGCAAGGTCACTTGGAGCAAACCGGAGACGGAGCATGTAAACAATATTTTGAGCAATTTGCGCAAGGCATATCGCAAACAATTTGATGTGGACAATGCACCCGAAATGGTACAACTCTCCAAGGTTTTGGGCCCTGAGAGGACGGAACTCGTGCGTGAGCTTTACAAGGGCCTGCAACCACTCAAATTGAAGGACAATGAGATTCGAAGATTTCTCCAGGCCATCGACATGCTTGGAGTGGACGATACCCCAGAGGAGAGTTTTGTGTCGGCGGACTTAGATGATGAAGGAGTTCCCCGTTTGTCGTTTAATGTTCCTCGAGAATTGGAAGAGCGCGATTGTATGAGGCACATCCAACCTCGTCCCAAATCCAAGACACGAGAATTCCACTACTGGATTGAAAAGGATCTCGATGCATCCGTCCCTGATTTCGGGATTGTCGAGGATAGTGATTATGAGGTCGAAAGCGACTCGGAAGAGTCGGCGAAAATCCCCATGTTGCCTTCCATTGATCTTGACACGGATGATGAATCCATTGGCCCTATCGACGATGAGTCCACGTTTGTTCCCCCAGTGCAAGAAGCCACACGTGAAGACATACTTGCACAAGCTATTGCCAACCTGAAGAATGTCGACTTGACACAACAGGAAGCAGCCGCTGTTGCTTTGATTGCTCGAAACTTGAAGAAGCCCACCACTGATGAGGAAGAAAAGGCTTCCAACAACAGTATCGCCAAGCTAGAAAAACGCCTCTCTTCTCCAGAGAAGTACAACGAAGTTGCAGATGCACTCAAGAAGCTTCGATCGGTCGGTCTAAGCGACCACGACAGAGAAAATTGTGCCTTCTACATTCGTGGATTGGGAGGTACCGAAGGCAAGTGGCACAATGAGATCACAGAAGCTATTGCCAACTTGCGCAAGGTGAAGTTGAACAAGAATGAAGCTAAGGATGTCTCGAGAATCATGTTCAACTTGCGCAAAGTTGCCAAGCAGTACTTTGACATCGACCAGTCCAGAGAGATGATCACTCTTCGTAAAGTCATGGGACCTGAACGTGCTGCAGAAATCGCCAATGTTTTCAAGGAAGTCGGAGTGTTAGGCCTCAAGGACAAGGAAATCGATCGCTTCGTTCACACTGTCACAGATCTTGGAGTCGAACCAACACCTCCTGGTGAATCTGATCTCATTTCTGTTGATCTTTTCAATGGCGTGCCTTGCATGTCCCTACCCACCAGCGGCCAAGTCATGATCTGCCCTGGAAGTGTGGATAAGAGTGTCCCCAAGGCTCCAAGCTACGAGATTGAAGTGAAAACGCCCATGTCTTCTCCCGTTCCTGGCCCCAAGAGATATCATCATTACTCGTCCCAGCATGATGATGTCGAAAAGGAGTTGTCAAAAGCTGGAAGTGACGACGAGAAGGAAAAGAAGATTCGATTTACCAACAAACATCAATGGAGGTTCAAGAAGCACAACAAGACCGTTGTCCGCGAAAAGGTTTGGCGTTTTGAAGAAGACTGGAATGTGGATGAAGCTATCTGGAGTCCTCTCAGCCGTGACCAATACGACAGAAGGAAAACGGTTGGTGCCGCAATGCTCAAGACCATGGGTGACGATGCCTCCATCGATGATATGCTTCTTGACGAGTTTGAACCCCAAAGCCCACGTGCTGGTCCTCGTACCCCCAAACGCAAAAGTAAGAGTATGGTTCCAACGTAGAACCAATGTAGTCATATATATGTATCTTGAGAAGTGTAGAAAAAGTGAATTCACAATTTAGGAGCCATTATTTTGAAACTAAAGATATGTCTTCATGGTTAGCTACAAATAATATAAACACGTTCTGTACCCCTTCTTAGCTAGAATTGCTGTCGTCGTCTGCCGATGAGCGCTCTCCGTCATCTTCGTCGCTATTGTTTTCCCCCGAACTGCTATCGTCATCAGACCCACTGTTGTCAGAATTCTCATCATTGTTAGAACCTTCCTGAGAAGACTCTTCGTTGCCCGATTCTTCTTGCGATTCTTCCTCAGAGGGTTCGGGCTCCTTCTTGGCCCGCTTTCGTGGAGGTTCTTTTGCACGTTTTTTCAAGTGGAAGTCGTCCTTGTCATCAATTGCAGCCTTTTCCTTCGCCGACAATTGACCAAAGAGAGCATCATTCAGTTTTCTATAATCAACTTTCTTGCGTTGTCGCTTTCCTTCCAAAATATTGGATTCATCAAAATCAGCGCCTACATCCGCAAAACTGGAATGCTCACTCTTGACCGTCTTGCTTCGGAGTCGTCGAGATCGTCTCTTGGGGCTATCACTGTCATCGTCCAAAGACGACTCCTCGTCTTCTTCCTCTGAGAGTGCTGCTAGTTCGGACTTGCCAATTTTCATTTCGACAGAGGACATATCCTGCAAAGTTGCCTGGCTAGAATGTGACGACTCAGAGTCATCATCGTCATCATCGTCGTCGTCGTGATCAGCATGCTCCTCTTCTCTTTCTTTCCGGCGTCTCTCATCAAACGATTCCTCATCAAATAGACTGTAGTCATTTTCGTCTTCCGAGTCGGAGCCCACGGGCATTGGTACTGCTTCCTTGTCTCCAAAAAAGTCATCACCGAGATATATCTTCAAGAGGCGAGCTGTATCTTCATTCTGTTTCCCAGCCTTGAGTTTCATGCTGCTATTGAACTCAAATTCTGAATCTGGAAATACATCGTCAACGTTACTCCAAGAATGCAGACTACTTTCCTCCAAGTGCTTGTATCGTTCCGTCTCACGTCGATGATCCCAATCTTCGTCCATACATGCAGATTGAATGCTGGGAAGAAGATTCGAAATGGCTTGACACAGCGGACAGAACCAATCATCTTCTTCGTTTTCGATATCCTTTTGTGTGACTTGTGGGTAGATACACTTCATATGGAATGCTCGGCAACATCCCTGTCCGTCGCACAAAATGACATCGTTCTCATCCGAAGCATCACCCACCATACAAACGCAGCACTGCAAGTCATCGAGAGTGATGCCACTGTCATCATCCTTTTTCTTCTCCAAATTCCGGATGGTGGTAACGGCACGTGGTGAGGCTGGCTGCTGTGTGGTAATAGATTTGACTTTTCGGGCTGCCTTGGGTGAAGGAACCGAGATTTCCATGGGAACTTGTTGACCGGACACCTTGGTAGACGGCGAAGTTGTGGCAACAGGAATGGTTGGTAAGGTAGCCATTTCCCTCGTTCTTGGAACCAATCGACGTTGTTTTTGGAACAATTCTACTCCGTGGGGAAATACGTGTTGAATATGATTGGGATATTCGGCCACCCAATCCAACAAGAGTTGATGATATTGTGTCAACAATGCATTCCCTGCCAATCGAAGATGCTCTAAATTCATCAAATTGGTACGAATTTTGAATTGTGCCGACGTCAATCGAACCAGTGTCTGGGCAAGCTCTTGAGATTTTTTGCCATTGGTCGTAAAATGAGCACGATTTCGTTTGGTGCTGGTCAAGGTCTCCAAAGCAGCGGCTGCCATACGAATGTTTCCAGCTTGTGATTTCAAAAATGTTTGCAACTGTTTCAATTGTAGATTCCAAAGTTGTGCCTTGGGAATAGCTGAAACAAGTTCCCAGCGCTTTTCTGTATCCGCCACGGACTCTACGGGAGGACTCATGAACAGTTGTTCGACCGATGAGGGGGCTGCAAACTCCTTCCAAGGCTCGTCATCGAGAGGAACTGGGGCATTTTTGGGACTGCCTCGTGCCTTCTTTTTGGGAGTGCGTTTGGTTTGTTGCATGGAACAAATCAGACAGGTCCAATCACCACGAGGGATGACCAGGAGTGGAACAAAATGACACTTTTGATGGTAAAGACGATTGCAAGAGTCACAATAGACCAAAGCATTGTTTCGATCGTAGAGTTGCTCTGGCAAGTATGGATCAGAAAGTTGAAAGTAATATTCTCCGTCTTCATCTTCCAACTCTTGTTTCCTATCTTTGGCGAAAAAGAGAGCCCTGTCCGAACAATCCACACCGCAATGACACAAGCAGCAGGCCGCTTCTTCCTCCTCGCTGGACTCGCTATTTTCACTTGAATGAGTTTCGGCATTGGGGGATGTCATGTGCTTGTCAGCAGCATCTGGAGACTTGGTCGGTGATTTCTTTTTGTCCTGGCCATTTCGAATGACTGGAGTATTGGGAAGCGACTTTTTGGACGCAGAACCTGATTGAGTCGGCGAGAGTGCAGCTGATTTGGCATTATTTTGTCGACTGTTCTGCATGACTTTTTTCAATTGCTTTAGGGGAATGGAGGAGAGAGAAGAGGCATCGTCCGTATCGGTTCGGTTTCCAGAGTTGACTTTGGCCTTGTGACCCTCCGATGTAGTCGTAGTCGCTGTTGCCAGTGATGGGTGGACGTCATCGTCGTCATTGGAAGGACCTGAAAAGTGTTGCATTGAGCAAATGCATTTCCGATAGCGATAATAGCAAGCATGGGTGAGTTTCTGAAACAAACAAGTCGACTGGATGAAACCAGTTTTGTGGTTTCTTCGACCATCGGATGGCTTCTCCTTTTTCCTACTCACCTGTTGCAGGCAGAGTGTTGCCCTTCATTTTCTTAGACAACCTTGATTTCCGTGATATAGTACCACAACAATAGGAAAGGATACAATCAATGGATGTCCAACAATGCTGGATTCTGTTCAAGAAGTTCTACTCGTAGACTCTTGCTCACTGTCAGTAGGCGAAACAAGCCAAGCGGTTCCCAACCAGCGACTGTGAATTTTGTGTTCCCTTTCCATTGGCAGCCCACTGAGGTGGTGTCATACTCCACGATAACGTCAAATAACCGTCACTGGTCCTTGTTTGGGAAACTCCAAATTCTGGATTCCATGTACTATATCTATTCTTGTCTGGCGTTCGTGCTTCTTTACCACGTGCCGACTGCGACCTTGACCATCCAAACTTTCAAACGAGGAGTTTTCTTTGTCGTCGCTACACTAGGTGATCCGTCTGTACTGTAGTGTTGAGCAATCATTCATCATGTCGGACAAGACGATGGAAACAATGGAAAACGCAGACACCACCATGACAGAGTCCACTACTACTGAAAGTCCTCCTATTGGAAACGACGGGACTTCTATTGTTCCACAATTGCAAGAGCATGGAATTACCTTCGACGAACTACAAACCGCTGTCAAGGTTCTCCAGGCCGTCTCTGCGTGGAATCGTCCCAAACGAAAGCGTGCCAATGATGGATCTGATCCGAGTTTGGATAGTGAGGATCACCCCTACAAGCATTCCAACATGAGACCCTTTCGCAAAGCCCTTGCATCCTGTTTGGACATTCATCAACGATTCCTTTATGAAGGCAAACCGGCTTGGGAACATTTCCAAGAAAAGATGCAGGAAAGGACGTTGAAGCGTCAACGAAATGCGGAAACGGCACAGCAGCGGAAATATATTGCCGATACAGCACTTCGGCGAGGACGTATTGAGAAGCTGCAGCAGAAGCAGGCGGAAGGACAAGACGAGGAACAAGCCAAATTGGCCAGTCAACATTCCAAACTGATGATTCCGGATGGTCCTGTACATGCACTTCCCATGAGTACTACTAATACTACCAACAATGATGCGGAAAAGGAATCTGTGACGGTGGAAACTGTGGAAGAAGAGATGACGGAACAGGAACCTGTTCGTTTGCCCAAATTGAGGTCATGCTACGTGTGCAAAGCCAGATTTCGGGAGTTGCATTCCTTCTATGATCAGCTCTGCCCTACATGTGCGGTGTTGAACTTTGAAAAGAGACACCAAACGGCAGACATGAAGGGCAAGGTGGCTGTGGTTACTGGATCCAGAGTCAAGATTGGATACCACACATGTCTCAAGTTATTGCGGGCCGGTGCTACGGTGGTGGCAACGACTCGTTTCCCCAACTCGGCAGCGGATACCTACCGAAAAGAGGCAGATTTTGCAGAGTGGAAAGATCGTCTTTTTGTATACGGTTTGGATCTTCGTGATGTCACTGGTATTGAAGCCTTTTGTCGCTTCCTCAAGGGACAATTCGCCGATAGCGGAGTCGACGTACTCATCAACAATGCTTGTCAGACCATCCGTCGACCAGCGGCATACTACCTTCCAGCCTGTGAGAAAGAGACCAAATTGTGGAAGGAAGCCGATGATACACACAAAAAGTTGTTGTCGGGTTGCCGTGCATTTGAAGCAGTTCGACGACGATTGGTGGTAGACCAAAGCAGCCAGGCTCAACCTGGAAATCGTATCACAGCGACGGGAACTACACCCATGCCTGCCATTACATCTGGGGAAGAGACAGAAACATCCGGAAATGCCTCCTCCGAAGAGGTGTCCACAATGGTCGTAGCCGAAAAGGCTGCTGACAACACTAGGGTGCCATTTGAGGAAACGGGAATTTCACATTCCGCCGCCATGTCGCAAATGATCATTCTACCAGAAGATGCCGGTGTACCAGATTCAGTGTTGCCACCAGGAGTAACGGATATCAACGGACAACAGCTGGATTTGCGAAAGACCAACAGTTGGCTCCTCAAAATGGAAGAGGTTTCAACCCCTGAAGTCATGGAGTGTATGTTTGTCAATGCCATTGCTCCCTTTGTTTTGAATTCCAGACTGAAACCTCTTATGAGTATCCCCAACGATCACTCCGGTCGCTACATCATTAACGTATCTGCCATGGAAGGAAAGTTCTACCGCTACAAAATGCCCAATCACCCACATACCAACATGGCAAAGGCAGCTCTGAACATGATGACCCGCACATCTGCCGAAGATTTGGCCAAGAATCATCGCATCTTCATGAACTCGGTAGATACCGGATGGATCAATGACGAAAACCCATTGGAAAGAGCGTCCAACACGGCTCAGAACAATCATTTTCAAACACCAATCGATGAAGTTGACGCCGCCGCTCGAATCCTAGACCCAATTTTTGATGACTTGAACAATCCTGATCGCGAAGACAAGGTCTTTGGCAAATTCCTGAAAGATTATCGAGAAACAGAATGGTAGATCTACTAAGTACATGATGTATATGTAGCAGCAGCTACCACCAGTCCAATTGCTACTACTGCTACTAACTCATAGCTTATATAGTTCTGATTACGGCCTTTGCCGCTAGAAGAACTATCGTTGCTTGAAGACTTCCTACCCAGTGGATCAAGGTGGTTGTAGGTATTGTATGATATACACTTCATGCATAGCTTCGTTACTACCGATATGCGAAAGAGTGGACCAACACCAACCACAAAAACGTTTCTAAGAAATCACAGCATGAACATCCCACCATCCTGTTGACATTGTCGACAAAGCACGGACCCAACTATAATGAGCAAGAAAGGCTTCACAAGCGACCACCCCCATCATGCCACTCAACACTTGCGACAATCGGAAACATTGCAAGTTCTCCGCCAACATCGAGAATCTCTGGTCGCACAAGGATTGACAGGTTGGGAATTGTTTGAAGCCATGTCTACCTACGTCTTGGACTATCGGATATCGATATTGCAGCTCAGCCGCTGCGAAAAGTGTTGGCATGATAAGGAAACTCATTGTATCTGCAGCGAATTGCATCCAATCGCGCCATCCTATCCAAATCTACCCCGAGTCAAGTTTTTGTTGCTTATCCATCACAAGGAGTACTACTCAGCTGGTAATAGTGGGAAGCTTCTCTTATCCATTCTTCCTCCAGGGCAAACTGAGATTTTTATTTTTGGGAAAAATGGAGATATGCAACGTCTTCAAGAAGAAATATCGAAAGACCCCGTGCACTCCATGACATTGTGGCCAGGGGAGGAGGCAGTGTCTGTGCAAAGCTATCTGGAGCAGAGAAATCTTTCCATCGACAAAATGACAAAGGAATCGTTGTCGGGAGCTTTGCCTAGTGCTAAAGATGATGGCCCTTGTATACGTGTTGTTGTTCTGGATGGAACGTATTCCAATGCGAGGACAATGCATAAATCTTTGAGGAAGCAGCTTGGACCTTTTGTCCCACCCACAGTACGACTCTACCCAACCGAACCATCCGTTTTTCACCGGGCTCAGAAGTCTTACGGAGCCTCTAGCGCCAAGGGTCTACAAAAGCAGCGAGGAGAAGACTCCGACACACCTCAGGAAGACGAGCAAGTTTCGTTGCGAACGAGCACAGCAGAAGCATGCGGATTGCTACTACTAGAACTTGGAGCCGATCCGGGAGTTCAGAAAGAAATCATCAGGGCCGTGGATGTGAACAATCAAGCCCTAGAGCGTTCGTTGAATGCGGGAACGAACCGTGATTCTCAGGGTGTCGACGGTTGATCGAAGAAGGTCCCTTCCACCTTCAATTCCGTGTTCAAAGGAACAGAATCCAGGGCTTCTGGAGTCCAACAATATCGGGACCGTCGGCTTCCATATTTTCCTGGATACAATTATCTTCTCGTAGGCCGCTTGTTGTAAACATTGACGGTATTGATATGTTTTGGTCTGGTTCGAGGGACAGTTTCTGAATCAGCCTCAATGAGGACAAGCACGGTACAAGTGCCGCGAGCTAGAGGATCCATAAACCTACTATTGTTACCGCTTTGATAAGGTAGCCATCATATTGTCTTTACGGAACAGCCGTCGTCGTCAATCTCTCAATCAATGCGGAATGAGTTTGTGGTGGTCCCTATCTAGAGCTGTCTTCGACGGTATTGATATATGTTTGCGTTGAGGTGCAACAGCGACAGTTGGGGCATAGTGTCCTTGCAGACTGTACTTGAAATAGCTCAACAACCTTGTTGGTTCAATCCCGTCCTAAGTGTTTCTGGTAAGTCGTGGGAGGAATCTCACTGGTTCGCGATCGATCCATGATCCAATGATCGCACAACCGCCGTTACGCAACCCACCCCACATTTTTTGGATTCGCTTTGGTTCACAAAACCAGCAAGACCAACAACGACAAAAAGTAGTACAAACACCATGTCCGATTCCTTTGCTGACACCGACAAGCTTGTCATCAAGCAGCAATTCGAGAAATTAGAGGCTGCTGCCAATGCTGTCGCTAATGCCATTGGAATGGATGCCCTTGGGGCCTTGGGAGAGACTGCCAATAAGTATGACGTGTACACCAACGATGGCGGACAAAAATACAAAGTGGTAGAGTCTTCCGAGTACTGCTGTCGGGTTTGCTTCCGGCCCAACCATGCATTGAAGCTCCATGTATTCCAGCCAGATGTGAGTACCACCAACGAGGTCATGATGTTTGACCGTCCCTGCAAATGTGGGCGATGTTGTTCTCTTGTCAGCATTTGCCAACAAGAGATGATCATCACAGAGAACGGAGCCACTATTGGATATGTCAAGGAGCCTCTTTTGGGAGGAGGCCTTTCCCCTACTTTGAATGTTATGGATCGTGACGATGGTGAGCCTGTCGCTACTGTCAAGGCAAACGCCGTCTGCTGCATTGGTGGATTGTGCTGCGACCACACCTTCCAGGTAACTGATTCCAAGACTGGAGCCGTCATTGGAAGTATTGTGAAGAAGCGGCCCCAAGACCTTGGTCAATTGGCAACAGAGGTGGTCAGTGATGCCGACGTATTTGAGATGACCATGGACAAGGGTGTTGACCCCAAGCGAAAGGCTTCTTTGTTCGGGGCTCTTCACTTGATCGATTACTACCTCTTTGAAAATGAGGGTGAAATGAATGTCGACGTCGTGAATGGAACTTGCAATTTCAAATGTTGCGACATGTATTGCTTCGGATGTGTTGTCCCATGTGGTTGTGGATGCGGCGGTGGTGACGGCGACGCCGATGGTGGTGACATGTTCTCAGATTAAAAACAGCGAAGTTGCAATAGATGTTATTGATGTTGTGGTCCGTGGTCCGTGGTCATGATGAAAAATATAGTACGTTCATTGACTGTCAAGTAGTGTTGACTCCAGCAACAGTTGGTGTACCTACTAGCTAGATCCTTGTCGTAGACAGAGAATAGACAGAGAATAATACGGTAGCTCCATCTTGCAACAGAGGCAAGTTTGACTCATTCGAGTGCCTGACGTCTGGCATCTGCCCGCAAGGATTCCATCGCGCATTTTACACTCACTCTCATCACCAACACAACGAGTCTAATACCCAATTCTTCCCCAAAGCGAATATGGCAGTAGATAAGCGTTCATGTTGATGGGAAATGGTGGTATGTATCGATTTCGAAAAGCGTTGAGGAGAGACGTCCTGTGATTGGTGTTGCTGTTGAACCCATTTTAGAGGGTTTTGGAAGAAAATGGTTGGAAGATATCCATGGAGCCAAAGCAAGGACCTGCTCTACTGACTCTTCGAAGAACAGTGGTAGCTGGAGCACTTCGACGTACTATTTAGGTCGGAATCTTTTGTTCCTTTGTGATAGTGGAGACGCCGTGGTTCTGAGAAAAGTGATATATTCTATGAACATCTGGTGTAGGGATTTGGGGCGTGACCTGGGACTTGATAGTGATATCGATCTTTCATCGGGTGGTTTGATCCCGATTGCCCTGATGCTTGTGTTTGCAATTATCATCAGAACCTTTACACCGGTTTCATGTGAGTCGTGGGGCAAGGGAGTTGTCATTCTTCTAGCAGTCGCTGATCCAAAATGATCGCACACGCATCATCTTCTTTGTGGTCTCACAAATCAGGAAAACCCACAATCATACTTCGATAACCACCATGTCCGATTCTTTTGCCGACACCACCAAGCTTGTGATCAAGCAGCAGTTCGAAGCTTTGGAGGCTGCTGCTAATGCTGCCGCCAATGCCATTGGGATGGATGCCCTTGGAGCTTTGGGGGAGACTGCGAACAAGTACAATGTGTTCACCAACGACGGTGGACAAAAGTATCAGGTGGTTGAATCCTCTGAATACTGCTGCCGGGTTTGCTTCCGACCCAATCATGCGTTGGAGCTTCATGTGTTCCAGCCAGACATCAGTAAGGACCACGAAGTTATGACGTTCGACCGCCCCTGCAAGTGCGGCATGTGCTGTTCTCTTTGCAGCATCTGTCAACAAGAAATGGTCATCACAGAGGGTGGTGCCACCATCGGTCATGTGAAGGAACCCATTCTCGGAGGCGGGTTTTCCCCAACATTGAATGTGATGGACCGTGAAGATGGCGAAACAGTGGCTACTATCAAGGCAAATGCCGTCTGCTGCATCGGTGGTCTGTGCTGTGATCACACTTTCCAAGTCATCGATAAAGAGTCAGGATCGGTAATTGGAAAGATTGTGAAGCAACGACCTGACGATCTCGGTCAACTGGCATCCGAAATGGTCAGTGATGCGGATGTCTTCGAGTTGAGCATGGACAAGGGCATTGACCCCAAACGCAAGGCATCCATGTTTGGAGCTCTTCACTTGATTGATTACTACCTATTTGAGAACGAAGGGGAAATGAACGTTGACATTCTCAACGGGAACTGCAATTTCAAGCTTTGCGACATGTATTGCTGTGGATGTGTCCTTCCCATTGGATGCGGATGTGGCGCTGGCCACAAGGAAGATGCCGAGGTCGGTAATGCTGCCGGTGCTGTTGGTGCTGCTGAAATTTAAGTTTCAGGAGTGTATTGGAAGAATTTTGCATGATAGATTGTTGATAAGACAAATATTAATAGGAAAAAGGAAAAAGGAAATCGGTTCATTTCGATGAAATCACCATTCTAGGTACCACTAGTACATACAAATACTCAGTTGACTCGTCCGAATTGTCCTCAACCTAATTTCCAGTGCGAGCGACATCATGATGATGTACTTGGATGTAATGAAGATCTCAGCCCATTTCCGGAGTTGTGAAGCTACTCCGTACACACAACATAGTCTGCATGTTACATAATAATGGAGAAATCACAAGAGCTTGTTGGACTTGGAAACGGGATCTTACTCAGTGACAATCAAGAGCATGATACCGAGTTGGAAGGGTTGATAGATCCAATGGAGGCAGAGAGGCATGTCCAGACAGTCTCGAAACGGATTCAGGGAGTCTCGGAAAGCACTCAGGGGATTTCAGACTGGGAAGCTGGGGCTTCTCTCGCCAAGGCTATCATGGGAGCAGGTAGCTTTGCTCTACCCTGGGCTTTCAGCAAAATGGGATACATTGCAGGCCCCTGCTTTCTGTGCATTCTCATGGCTCTCAGTGTCTGTTCCCTTCAGCTATTGCTCTTGTCCGCGCGATCTGCTGGAAAACATTCCTATGTTGAAGTGGCCCGTACAACCTTTGGAACGACAGGGGCTCGACTGACCTATGCTGCCAGCGTTTCGGCCTCCCTAGGGGTGTGTGGTAGCTATTTGGTGTTCATTGCATCCAACATTCGATCCTTGTTGGAACACGTTTCGCCTGGGTCCAACATCATGTCACAGTCGGGCTGGGTCTTCATTGTACTGCCGATTGCTATCCTCCTGTCGTCGGTTCGGAATATGAAACATTTTGCCTTTGCTTCACTGCTCGGCGACATCAGTGTCGTCTTGGGAATGGTGGTGGTTGTTTTCTACGGTGTCTTGTACAGTACAAGTGAGAATCGAGATACTGTGGCGATTGGTTCTATCAATGAGATGCCACTCGCATTTGGGGCTATGGGATATTTGTTCTTGGTACATTTCTTGGTTTTGCCCATTGAATCTTCCATGGCGCATCCAGAACGATTCTATTCCGTTTCGATTGCTACATTCAGTGCTTGTGCCGTGTTGAGTGGTTCCTTTGGGGCTATCGGTTATTTTCTGTTTGGCTCTGCGACCAATCCTATTGTATTATTGAACGTCCAAGGATCCTTTTTTGTCAGTGCAGTCAAAGTTCTACTGTGCATTGACCTCCTCCTAACATATCCCGTGGTCATGAGACCCACCATCGTCATTGTAGAACAGAGTCTACAACAAGCGCCTCCACCGACGAATGGATATGTCCCCCTTGAGTGTCATAAAGGAAAATGCCGACTTTCGGCTCCAAGAGCCGAAGTCTCAACCAGCACGCGCCTGGTCGTGTGCTCACTTTTGGGTTTAGTGGCAGCATCTTCCAGCCTGTTTGTGCCTTCGTTTGGTCTCTTGAGCGGATTAGTGGGAGGAGTTTCTCAAACATTTTTGGCCTTTGTGCTCCCTCCTTTGATGCTCGTGCGGCAGCGATGCCTTCGGCAACAACCAGCCTCATTGTTTGCCTTGATACTTCAAATGCCTACGTTGCATGTGGTCTTGACCATTGTAGGTGTGGCTCTTATAGTCTGGACCCTGATAAGTACATGGCAAGAGCTTTCAGGGCAATAAAGGATGAACTTGGAGAGACCTCCCCTTGCTTGATTATCTAGCTATTTCAGAGACGACCTGATAAGACATGATTTAACTCTGGATGACGGGAACCCGCAAGCCATACTGCCATAAAGGATAGCGTCGCCTCCCATTGACTAAAAAGCAAAGCAAAATCAGATCAGTGGAAAGCAATCCTGCTACATAGGTTGTCTCGTGCGATGATGTTTGGAGCTGACCAGCACTCGGATTGGCTGCTGCAAAAGTTGTAAAAATATGAAATTGGAAGTACCTTTAGGTGTCCCTTAAGGTACCGTCATATTCAGAACGGTGCGACTGAATTTGCTCCAATGATGCAGGGCACAATATGTGATAGGCCATCCATCATCCATCCCCTTCGAGCCTCACACTGCTGTTGTCGATGTCGAACGTCCGAGCTTTTCCATTTTGGCGATGACAGTCGAGGTTTCTTTGCGAATCCGTATCATCTTTCTGTTTTGCTATGTGACCATTCTTCACCTTTTGACGACCTTTTGAATGGGATGGTGCAATAATTGTGCAATACAGTGCTTAAGGCTCAGTGGTTTCATCGGCCGTTTCTTGTGGCGTTTCTCGCACCATCAACGTTCTTTCCACATTGCGTTCCCAAACAGTTGTGTTTACAACATAATTTTGGAGCTTGCCCAGTTTGAATCGTCCAACACTACTTTTTCCTTTTCCAAAATTCTGAGTAACATTTCCACCATGGGATCCGTCCTGCTTGTTCCCCGCAGTGTTTGCGCTCGCATGCGCCAAACTGTTCGGGTATGGCCCAACTCTTGTGCATCCGCTCTCACACCCAGCTTTTGGATTCAATATCCAGTTCGCTCCTTTGTTTCCGCCTTTCCAGGAAATCCTGGAGCTCCAGTGTCAACGTCTTTTTTTGCAAGGAATCGACTTCCAGCTTGGAACCTGATTGCCAAACGAAGTTTCGCCAAGAAAGGCTCCTGCAGCAAACCTTTGGATGCGGCGGGCTCTGATGTTCCTATCCAGAGTGCTGCAAAGGCCACCCGGCGCACCTCCCAGCAGAAAGCAAAGGAAACAAAGAAACCTCCAAAGGCACAGAGGCGTGAGCATGACGTTCGAGATGATCCGAACAAAAGGAAATGCACGGCAAACGCTCAAGCCAGCAGGGAACACAAGACTCATGACACGAGAAAGACAGATCCCGATCGAAGCACTCGGGGTGCAAACCAAAAGAATTCGAAAGCCAACAAGGAGGCAGAGAGACCTGAGAAGACAAACTGTGAACCTGCACAAACCTTGCAACTTCCGTACGCTGATATTGACGCCAAGTTGCAATGGCCTACGGCAAAGTACTGGAAGTCCACCATGGACTCTATTTGGAACAACCCACTTTGTTTTGTCGGGGTCTCTAACAAAGTGAGGGAGGCCGTTCGTTTCTCATTTTCAGATTGGGCGCTGTGGAGTGGCAGAGTTGAAGGGAGCCAGAGTACCATTGCATGTGCCAAGGAGTCTTCAGCATTTTTTCCAAAAGGCTGCTTCCCATTCTCCCAATTTTGGACCAAGCTTAGGGTGCGTTGCAAGGAGGGAGGATTGGAACCGTTTGAAATGTATTTTCCAGTATTTGTCTTTGGGGTCGTGCTGGGATACTTCGCAGGCTTGTGCTTGTTTCCATCATGTGATGAAGGTCAATGTCCCACGTCGGACAACAAGAGGTTTCTACCTCATGTAATGGATGGAAAGAACACCCATTAGATGCAGCGTGGCATATAGGCCATGAGACAACCACCAAGGATTGAAAAATACAGCAAAATGATAACGATGAAAACTAGTTCTCGTAAATGCCTAGCTCCTGAGGATATTGTAGAATTGTGGGAATTGTATAGTCTCATTCTGCATTCTCGCGGGATTCACGACATCACCAACAAGAAGATCGTGCATCCGATGACCATGATGACCGACACGCACAACAAAATCCTTTGTTCACAACATCATTCCATTGTCCCAACCAACCAACAATCCTAATGAGCGAGAAAGAAAAACGCGATGCCATGATCAAAGAGGAATTTGACAAAATAATAAAAGACACGGAAGATTATTGCTGGGAAGCACTCGAGGAAGAATTTGAACCAGAGGCCATTCGTTGCCTGGAAGTCGCTGCACAAGAGTTGGCCTACAAACGAAAGTACTATGACGTTGTCAAGGACAAAATCATCTATTTTCCCTCGGTTGCCCGTCTGATCATGACCAACTCGCTGCAGGAAGGTGCAGAGAAGCACTACTATGAAGAGGAAGACGAGTTCCCTGCGGAATATGCCAAAGCTTTGAAGACAGTGTGTCGAGAAAAAGGCCACGCTGGAGACCCCGATGTTGAGAATGCAGAAAATGATGCATACATGGAAAAGCTAGGCCTAGATGTAGAACTATAAATGCTCCCATCCAAACTACCTTTTTTCCTTGGCTCAAGGTTTCACTATTCCAAGTTTCGATATCTTAGCGCAAAACTTGAAACTAGAAATGTTCATTGCGTGTTGGTTTTACATGCCTCTAGCAAGAAAATCGTTGTTCTCTGTGTTCTCCTGACTTCAAGCCACAATTCCCACAACTTCACTACAAACTAGCTATCTAGCAAGGAATCTACGTCTACCGGTAGTTGACTCAATGGACTTCAACGCACCTTCCCTGACCTCTGCCTCCAGAGTCCAGAGTCCAGAGCCATTTTCAACGATCCATGTTGTCTGGACTATGGTCCAAATCCGCCAAAGGATTTCCTGGAAACATGCACTTGTACTCTTTGTGTTTACATTACTCTTCTTTCAATTGAAATTGTCAACTTCTGTTCTGCCTGCCGACAAGATACAGAAACCAGAATGGAACACAACAATCCAATCTGCGACACCAGAGACTATCACCTTCGGCAACAAAGACTCCCTCCAACCTCCAAAGTCAAGCCAACATGTCGTTCTTCAGTTTAGAAATCGAGAAATTGAGTCATTACCACCTGATTCGATTCCAGTGGTATTATGGCCTCTCATGGACCCCGCCCTCAAGGGAGAAAAGGCAACCAGTGCCGACATGACACATATCGAACAAAATGGGGTCGAGGAATCATCCGTCCTACGGCTTGCCAATCAAAGTGTCCGTACGTTAGAATCAAACGTGGTGTGGGTGACAGATGCGAAATTTCCCTACAAGGAGTGGTGCACGCGATTGGCTGACAAGGCCAAGGTGAACATTGAGCGGCGGCAAGAGGCAGGAATTTCACCGGTCGAGTGGCCCATCTTTGTGGTAGATTTTACAGATACAACAGAGTATGAGAAGTGCCCTCCGTTGGAAGAAGTGGTTGGTTTTCACAACGTTTTCTATTCCAAACGTTCCATTGTTGTGAATCGCACTTGGGACTTTAATGCAGACTGGGTCAACCTGGGGGAACGGTTACCTGAAACAACGTTGGAGGGGCGACGTTATCAACAGACTCCTTTGATTGTGCGGACAGATATTGTCGAAGAGATCGAGCGTCTACTGAAAGAAGATTACAACTTGAACCTATCCGATGAATTGGAACGAATGGAGACCCGAACCGTCGACGTTGCTCATTATTGGCCCGAGGACAGGCGACGAGCTGTCTTTAGCAACATGCGGAATCGCGTGAGTGCCTTACTGGTGGATCATTTTGCCAAGGACTACCAAGTCTTTTGCAACATGACGGGGACACCAGATCGGGTTGGTCGACGTTTTGCGCAGACAAGTTATGTTCGGCACATGTTGCAGACCAAGATTATTGTTGTGGCACAACGTGATACATATGAAGACCACTATCGGCTGTACGAAGGACTGGCATCGGGCGCCATGATCATGACCGACCCAATGTTGACTTTGCCAGAAGGTTTGCAGAATGGAACCAATGTTATTGTGTTTTCGAGCTTGAATGAATTTGTCGATCTGGTGAAGTACTACCTGGAGCACGAAAAGGAAAGGGTGGCGATTGCTAAAGCAGGTCGTCTCATTGGTTTGAGTCTCCATCGATCATGGCATCGTATGGAAAGTATCATTCTAGGCAGAGTGGCAACCACATGCGACACCACTCCAGACTCTGAATGTCCATACAAAGTGCATAGCACCTAGGCTTAGGCCTTTCAGCAACGGAGCAACCAGACTTACCCCATGAGGCAGGACTACTTAGACGACCGCCATGGTCCTTCTAAACATCGCATGTTGCTGCATACTATGAAGTTGCAAAAATTCACTGAAAGTTACAGGAGGATCTTTCCTCCAATCTTGAGGTAGTACTGGGGAGGGCCCATTAGCTCACCTGGCTCGGTTTCGACCACATTATTGATCAACTTTCCTTTCTGCAAGGTGAACAATGCATTGCACCTGTCTTCAACGACAATGTTCGTAGCGTCAATGGCAGGGTAGGGTCCAAAAGCGAAGGGCGCCCCTGTGTGTGTGCCGCGGATGCGAAGGTTGGTAATCTTGACAAGGCCATCGTCAATCTCTTCGATGGTGTCGTATGTGGCGATGACATCTGGAAACGACGCTGGTATCCTGAATATAGCTTCCATGAAGAGAGGCAACGGTATCCCTTTGTCAGCTCCAGCGAAAAAGAATAGAGAGTCATCGGTTGCCAACTTTTTCACCTTGACGATGTTTCTCAGGTTGAAGGCTTCGATCAAATCGGCGGCGACAAGTTTGGCATTCTTTGAGGATCCAACAACCTCCTTGCCCACCTCAATGTACCACGTTATTACTCGTTCTTTTTGTGTACGGTATTGGCTAGGGCTATCATTGGATTGTTGTGGGGGAGTATAATGATGGACTCTTAAATAATGACAAGAGACACTGGATTGCCGACGACGACTAGGTACTACTCTTCGGGTTGTTGATAGATCAAAAATGCAAGGCCGAACCAATAACAGTATAATAATGATGTTATTAGTGCTAACAACTACTAGTACTGAATACCATGTCATAATCATCGTTCATCATGATGTACTCGTACTAACGTTTACTAGTAGTGTGTTGTCGAGAATGCTGCTATCACATCCAAGAAGCAAGAAGATGAGGCCCCGTCGTCGTGGTTCGAACCAGCGAGCGTGGATTGGAGACACGTCGACACTATAAACCTTGTGTGCTACGAGTAGAACAGGCGGGGTCGCGCTTGTATGGTCATAAGAAGCTTTCTCACCATTGCCCCAACCTGGACGCGAACCCTCAACCAAAGGGCATTGTTAATTTCCGTAGTCTTTGTGGTTTTGAGCGCCAATGACGACGCTTTCGCGCGGCGCCGCCGCAGCAGCAGCAGCTCAACAAGGTAGACTCCTGAGCTATAGAAGAGTACATACGAGTACCGTACGCTCTGTAAATGGCACCGAAGTTAGTGGCCAATATTCTTCTTCTTCTGCTGCACCGGTTAAATTAGCTTCGACAATAATCGTGGAGAAGAGCAAGGAAGTTAGTAGTTAGTACTACTACGGTAGTACGGGTCCAGTAGTGCTACCGTACTACACTACCGTACTATAACACGAGCGTCATTTTTACCGCCAACAACAATAATAAATGCACCATCAACCACCACTCTACTAGAAGAGTAGACGGAGGAATCTGCGCTACCACCATCACCACCACCATCATGAAGAAGAAACAAGAAGGGCGATTTTAGGCATGGTACGACGATTAGCACTTAGTGCTAACGTTAGTACTAATGGTAAGCAGTAGCAAATCTCCCTCCTCTTTGTCATTTCACGAATAATCCAACAGAAATACTTAGACGCGCTTTCGATGTGCGGTGGCGAACAAGGGATGTCGGCGGGAATATTCTACTTAAAGTACCAACTTTTTAGGAGCGAATCTGCATCGCATGAAGAATGAAGGGGCACAGTGGCTTGAACCACCTCACAAAAAACAGGAAGTGGCCTTGCAAGTTTCTGCTACTACTAACTCCCATAAATCCCGAAAGCGACGCTGTAGGTCACTCACTCATCCCTTTCGCTCTTTTCTGATTCATCGTTCAACACCATGGGCAACCAAACATCTCTTCAAATCACCCAGGAACAGTTGGATGTGTACCGACAGACCATGAAGCTTGGACCTGAAAGTGTGGGACAGTCCAAGAATGCTTTGTTGATTCGGAAGAATGTGATGGACGCTTTCAACTATCGGATGATGGACAACTTGCGGAAATTCGCGGCTCCAAACTCTGCCTTCTTCTTCAAGGGTGCCGAAAGAGGGATGCCCTTGGAGGCATTCATCGAGTCAATGGCCTCTATGCATGCCAGTTTCCCTGATGTTGCGGTCACCTTTGATACCATCGAAGAAATCCGACCAGGTGAAGTATTGGTGAAGAATGTCCGTACCCACGGTACTCATACTGGAGTACCCTTCGGTTTTGGTCCATTCCCTCCCATCCCCAAAACTGGAAAAGAGTGCACAAGTCAATTCAACGTTCTCTTCACCCTTGAGAAGGGAAAGTTAACCGAAGCTTTGGTGGAGCCAAAGGAAGGCCAACTCATGGGACCGGCCAATTACTACCTGCAAATCGGTGGCAAAATTGATGTATCTCGGTGAGGTTAGGAATAAGTATCTGTGTAGAGATTGTTGTAATGATGATTTGGATCTCCTTGGGATGTTTTGGCAAAGTAGATTCCAAATTGGTTCCAAAACAACGCAACCATAGGACGAGTCATCATTGCGACTGCGTGGCGAAGTCGACGGAAGGGCATCTTGGGTGGATTGAAGTACCGGTAGAGTACAAGTACGGTACTCATGATTGAATAGTGACTGGTTATTGGCAGTGTTTCTCTCGCATTTTTCTTCCATCTGGAAGGTCGTGGTTTTCATCGTTAGTGGAACGACAATGACGAATCCCCGCTGCGTGCCATCAATAGGGTGCCATAGAGATCTATTCTCTCGAACCCGAAACCTGATTGCCCCTTAGTGGCGTTAGTAGTAGTAGTTAAGGCATGGAGCCTCACTACCGGTAGTCCTACTAGAAAGAATCGTTGGGGGGTGAAAGGACAGTATATTATTAGGTCATCAGTTTGGTAGGCAAAGTCAAACCAGAATGATCCGTCTATTGACTATCGGTAGTGGGCAGTGTGACGACTGGTGTTGATTGCACGAGCCTCTTCTTGGGAGGATGTTTGCATAGACCAAGGTACTCGTACGGTACGTAGGTACTCTACGGTAGTACCAGTTCGTAGTACTGGTGCACAAGAAGGGATAATAGGCAGAATGAGGGAACAACAACATCATGATGATGGGGCATGCATGTTGTGGGACGTACGAACACTCCCAACATGATCACCTGAATGATGATCTTCTTAAAATCAAGGGAATCAAACGTAGTACTATTGGTGGAACGATTGCTTAGAATGCTGTTTTGAGATTGAGATTGTAAATGTACTGCTTTGTTGCTGCTACTAAAACGTAGAAAGATGAAGTGTGTGAAGAGTGAAGATAGCTACCTTTAAAGGTCTGTGTGTCTATACGTCTTTTAACCTCCACTTGGCACTCTGCCATGTCCGAGGCAAAAGGATTTTTCTCCAACCAACGACGAACGACGACAGACTGCAACGACAACAACAACACGACACATCGTTGCCGTAGTAACAATACCATAATATATCGTGGGAGGGGGGATTGAAACTTTCACAACAAACAACTAATCAATCAACCATGGTAACCAAAAAGTATCTCTGTGCAGCTCCTCGTCCCGAAACCTGGGACGATCGAGCTGTAGCGTTGTTGAAATCGTTTGGCGGGGATGTCGAGAAACTCAACGCTTCGGTCCGCCAAACCTTGGAGAAGTTGCGAGCCATGCAGTACGTTTTGTTGCTTGTTGTTGTCGTTATTGTTGCGAGTTACGAGTTGCCACTGGAGATGAAAGGTTGTGACTTTGTTGTCTCACACTATTATATTCTTGTTTATTCCCATTTTGGTTGAAATATTAAATAGTCCACAAGAACGCCGTACTGGGCCTGGTCGAAAGTCTCATGCGGAACATGCCATGGCGTTTTATGAATATGTCCTGAGTGGTGGGCAGGAAGAAGGGTCCGATGATGATGATAATGATGATGACGACGATGATGATGAGCAGGAAGAAGAAGAGACAGAGGATCCGGATGCTCCCGAGAAGGATGACAACAACAACAACGACACATCCCGTCCTCCTTCGCAAAAAGCCCAATCCGAAGAAGACGACTCGGTAGAATCCATGGACTCACAAGAGTTTCTCAATCAACACAACGATGAATGTGATGTTTGCAATCTGGGAGGAGATTTACTCTGTTGCAGTACCTGCAGTCTGGTCTTTCATTTGGAGTGTGTTCGGCCACCCCTAGAGGCATTGCCGGATGGAGAATGGTCCTGTGCGCATTGTATTATTGGGGGAAGTCAAGGACACAAACGACATTCCAAACAATGGAAGGCAGCGGCGTCGGCGGTGCGGCAAATGGGGCGGTTGCGACGGGCCAAGTTGCGGGAGCGAGGAGAAAGTGTGGATTCCGCGACGGAGGATATGCCAGAGACACCCAAAGAGAAAGGGGGGAACAACGATGGAAATGAATCGATGGAGCAAGAGGAAGGGACGCCGGCATCCTCCTCCAAGGTCGAGACGAAACCTCAAGAAAAGGATGAGGAAGAGAAGCCTACTGAAACAAAACAAACAACAGAATCGAAGGATTCAGACGCTCCTGAAGAAGACTCGAAAGAAAAGGATGACGACCATGATGACGAAAAGGACAACGACGGCAACGACGGAGACGACGACACCAAACCCGCTGCTACAAAGGGTGACGAGGCAAAGCAAGAGACCAAAGAGGCAGAGGCTGACAAGAGTGGGGGTGAATCCGATGCCCCGACGTCCGAGGGTGCTGACGATGCTACCACAGAAAAGAAGGATACACCAGGTAGTACTACGGATGCTTCCAAAACATCTTCGGGTCAAAAAGCCAAGCGTAGTTTGGCTCTCTACAAAATTTCTGATTCGCTCTCCCCTTCTCTACGAGCCAACGAGGATCCCAATGCTGTTGGGAGAAGCCGTCGTCCGCGTCGACAGCCAACACTCTATGATCCTCAGATCTGTCCCGATTCGCGCTGGCAGTCGGATGAACGGTTTGAATGGGTCATTAAAGAATCGGCTCGCAAAAGTGATGAAGAGAGTAATCTAGCTTCCAAACAGGGTGAATCCAAAGCGACGTCGGAGGCTTCGGCCGACTCGGATACCGAACACAAAGATACCAAGGGTTCCAGCAGCAAGGCGAGTCATGATGGCGACAACGACGATGGCGATGGTGATGGTGATTCAACCGCGGTCTTGTGTAACTTTTGTCGCGACAATCCCGATGTCAAAGTATGTGTGTTTTGTGCTTGCCGCGTATGCTTTGGGAAACATGACAAGGACAAGATATTGCTCTGTGACAAGTGTGACGATGAATATCATACCTTTTGTCTTGACCCTCCGTTGGATGCAGTGCCTACGGCGAAAAAATGGTTTTGTCCGTCGTGTCAACCGGCAGCATCTACGCCGCGCAGCAAATTGTCTTCTCGACGTTCCAGCAGTGCCAGTGGTGGTGGGACCCCGAGAAGTCAAGGAGACGACACACCATCCTCCAAAAGAGAGTTTAGGACTCCAACGTCGGGAGCTTCTCCGAAAACACCCGTCAAAACGTCGACAGGGCGTCCCAGGGGCCGACCTCCGAAGGACAAGTCACCCTCCACCCCAGGTGCCGCCTCTGCCAGTAGCTCACCTAGAAAGCGAGGTCGTCCTCCCAAGGTGGCTTCTCCCGTCGGTTCTGTCGAAAGCACCCCTGTACGCAAAAGAGGAAGACCTCCCAAAGGAACCCCAGTGTCTCCTCCCAGTAGTCGAAAGAAAGTCATTACGGCCAAACCCACTCCTACGAAACGTCCCAGTCCGGCCTCGAACAAATCAGATTCAGTGGTTTCCTCTACCAAAAAGGCTCGAACAGATCCAGATCCTGTCAAATCCGCCACACCCGAGATTGTCGAACCTATCAAGACCAGTCGCAGTGGGCGTGTAGTCAAACGAAGTTCCTTTCACGATGAGGTGGAAGAGGGAGAGCAACATTTGCGCTCTGCTAGAAAGTCCATGCCCGACTCTGCCCCGGAAAGTCCAGTGTCCAAGGCCACCGAAGGGACACATGAAGATGTTTCTATGCGAGATGAGACAACGGTGGAGGAGGATGGTGTCTCGGCCGTGGAAAGTGGTACGGCGGATGACGTGTTGGTGGACGAACACTTCCATGATGCTGATGGAACGGCAAGCCATGATGTGGAGGAAGACATGATGTCCGAGGAAACACCGGACCTTCCCATTCGACGTAAAGTCATTGAACCTATTACCACGCCATCTCAACGAGATCCTCTACCCATACCGCCTTCGCCGATACAGGTACATGTTCCTGTCACGATTCCCCTTCCAGTTATTCCAACGGAGGTTGTAGAGGAACCTACTCCCATGGAAGTGGAACCAGAGCCTGAACCACAACCCGAGCCCCAGCCTGAACCACAGCCAGTATCAGTGCCAGAGCCAGAGCCAAAAGCCCTTCCTGCCGTGCAAGTACCTAGCCCTGTGAAGGAACCACCCAAAGGAGTCGAAGTGACAGAGCAGACTCCGGCTCCACCTCCAGCTCCTGTTCCGGCGCCAACACCGGCACCAACACCTTCTGTTACAGAGAAAGTTCAAGCCCCGGTTCCCCAACCCGTTGCTCCGAAACCAGTACCAGAGGTTGTCACGCCAAAGGTTGAAGTGCCACCACCGGCTAGCATTGCTCCTGTTAGTACTCCTGTGAATACTGTTACCACTGCTCCTGCCCCGCCACCCGCTGCAAAACCTGCTACAGTTGTACCTACTCCAGTTCCTGTTCCCGTCCAAACGCCACCTCCGAAACCAGCTGCTACTGTACCAGTTGTTGTGCCAAAGCCCCCAGCTCCGGTTCCAGCACCAGCACCAACCCCTGCTTTCAAGATCAAGTTTGATGTGAACAAATTGGTCGAAGCAGCCATTGCCAATATCCCCAAAGCTGTGAAAGAGCCCAAACCTGTCGGACCCGTGAAAGTTCCTCGAAGAAAACCCGGAGCCCGTGAATGCATGCAAATCTCTCGCAAGTTTGGAGTTCGCATATTGCCAAAGAAAGATATGGATGTGATGCTCGACTACTGTACAAGAGGAAAGGTGGAGCATCTGATCCGCATGAGAGAAAGGCTGGACGAGCATTCCAAGTATCTGGAGTCACAATTGGCAGGACTGGAGGCACTGGTTGCCGAAAAGGGAGAATCTTCCGTCGTAGTTCCAATCCTTCCAGAACGCCTTCACACGGAGCCACCCAAACCAGGTTCAGAGTCACATTCACATACTGATCACATCTCTGTGGCTCCAAAAGTCTCACCGAAAGCCGTGGCACCAACACCTCAACCTAAACCTGTGGCAAGCCCTGTACCACCAAAGAGTCAAGTGTCAATACCCACACCCGCTACCCCTGCAACGACGGTACCGCCCGCGGTATCCGTTCCTCCTCCAGTGCAACCTGCAACCGCCAAAGCAACTCCGGTCATCGCCCCAAACCCTACTGTGCAGCCACCACAACCGGTTGCACCAACCACACAAACAGAACCGATCAAGAAAACAGCAACCCCAATTCCCAAATCATCACAACCAGGAGTTACCGCAAATGCACCACCTGTTGTGAAAGCCACAAGTAAGCCTGTTGCAGTTCCTGTCCCTATCCCTACAGCGCCGCCTTCAGCTGCGACATCAACAGTTGCTACCCAAGGTCCAAGTGAGGACCAACCAACAGGAGAGACGAAAGCCCAACCGGTTGTTCCATCTGTGGCTTCAAAAGATCCAGAAAAAGCTGTTGAACAAAGTACCACTACGACAAAATAATCAGCTTAATGTCTCTTGTTCGACTCTAGCATCCTTTAGGTAGATGCCATTGTTTTTGGATAGTCGGGTAGTCATAGTCGAATTAGTCAAAGAAGCCGAGAAACGACGACATCCAACCGTTTCCAAACTCCCATTTTCAGCCCATTTTTCTGAAGAGAGTGTGAAACAATACCTTCAGCAGAACACTACTTGTAGTCAACATACATTGAATCAAAACCAAAATGTCTCAGTCCAAGAAAAGAAAGGCTCCCTCGTCGGCAGGCTTCTCGGAAACTTCCACCGGTGCATCGACACCAACACAGAGTTCCAAGAGGTCACTTCCAGATACTCCTGGAGCAACCCTCCAACTTCGCAAGGCAGAATTGGCAAAGTCACGGAAGCAGTTGCCGGTATATCAATTTCAGTCCAAGTTGGTGAAGCTCCTATCAGAAAACGATGTTCTTTTGGTAGTTGCAGAGACGGGATCGGGAAAATCGACGCAAATTCCTGCCTACCTCGACGAACTAGGTGGGAAGTTCCTCTACGGCAAGAACAAGTCCGACCATTCACAAGGAAAGAAAAAACATGCACAAAGTATTTGTGTTACTCAACCTCGTCGAGTGGCTGCCATTACAGTTTCCCAGCGTGTTGCAGAAGAAAGGGGTTGTTTGTTGGGGACGGCCGTTGGTTACAAAGTTCGATTTGACAACAACACCACACCGAGTACCCGAATCATTTATGCTACGGATGGTATGCTCCTTCGCGAGAGTATGGTGGACCCCCTGTTGACACGGTACGCGGTGGTAGTTTTGGATGAAGCCCATGAGCGTTCGTTGCAAACCGATATTTTGTTTGGTGTCGTTCGACGTGCCATGCGAGCCAGAGATGCCGATTATAGCACACAATCCGAGGAGGAGGAACCCAACGAGGAAGCTTCCAAAGATGTCAAAATTCAATATCGTATGCGACAGCTGGCTCAAGAGTTGAGACTACCGCCACTCAAGGTAGTAGTCATGTCGGCTACCCTCGAAATGGAGACATTTTCAAAGTTTTTCCCAAAGGCAGCGTCCATTCAAATCCCTGGTCGCATGTTTCCAGTTCAAACTGTGTATACGAAAGAGCCTCAAGAGGTACGTTGAAGTATGACAAGCATGGAACTATATATTGTGAAGTTGGTCACTGACGTGATGTGTAGGATTTTATCGATGCGGCCTTGGCGACAGCCCTCCAGATCCATCACGAAGCTGAGGAAGGTGACATTCTCATTTTTCTCCCGGGACAAGAGGAGATTACAGATTTGGCAGCACTTTTGAAACGACATTTGGAACAAGATCCGACCGAGGCATTTCAAAAAGATTTAGCTGGAAAGGCGGAGAATACAGGGGTTGATGTGGTACAGAGTTTGAAAGGAATGGGGACCAATATTTCGAGTCAGGCAGGAACGCTTGTTCAGGGGGTCATGATTTGCGTCTTGTATGCTGCTCTTCCACCAGAAGCTCAAATGCTGGCGTTTGCTCCTAAACCACGTGGATGTACTCGTAAAATCGTCTTGGCAACCAATATTGCCGAGACATCTGTAACCCTCGACGGGATTCGGTATGTGGTGGATTGTGGAAAACAAAAAACACGCGACTTTAATGGGACTACGGGGATGGAAAGTTTGACTGTTCAGAACATCAGTCAGGCTCAGGCAGCACAACGTACAGGTCGAGCTGGACGTGTCTCGGCCGGTTTCTGCTTTCGTTTGTATACCGAGGATAGTTTTGGGAGTTTGGCAGAAGCGTCGGTTCCTGAGATTTTGCGTGTCAACTTGGCCCAAGTCGTATTGATGCTCAAGGGTATGGGCGTGCACAATCCAACGTCGTTTGATTATTTGACGGCACCCAGCAAACAAAGTTTGCAAAAGGCGTGCGAACTGCTGTATGCCTTGGGAGCACTCGATGATCAACTGGAATTGACCAGCTACGGAAAGAAAATGGCACAACTTCCCGTAGACCCAACCTATGCGCATTTGTTGTTACAGAGTGCTCAATTTGAGTGCACCGACGAAATGTTGACCGTGGTCTCCATGTTGAGTGCCGAGAATATCATGTACCGACCGGGTGGAAGCGGTAGCAGTGACATTACAGGAAATGCCATGGCTTCCAAGGCAGCCGCAGCCCATCGACGATTTGCCAGTTACGAAGGCGATCTCCCCACATTGCTCAACGTCTACCAATGTTGGCGCAAAGAGGCAGTCTACACGACATCCGGTGGAAAGAAGGCTCAAAAGCAACTCCAGAAATTGGCCGCCTCCAAACATGGAGGCAGTCCATCATTGCTCCTTCATGGAGATTGGTGTACCCGGAACTTTATCAGTGGTCGATCCCTCGCGAGAGCTCACGACGTTCGTGCCCAACTCGGAACGATCCTCAGTCGGTCGGCCGAAAAGAATGGATTGGGCATTGACATTCACAAATCGTGTGGAGATGATATGGAACTCTTTTTGAAATGTGCTTGTGCTGGACTCTTTTTGCAATCTGCCTCTCGGTTAGTAGTGAATGATGCCACAGCGTCGGCACCAAGGGGATCTGGTAGTTTGGGACCCTCTCGGGGAAGGTACAAGACCAAGGTGGGATCCACTGAAGTATCCATTCACCCTACATCCGCCTTGTTTGGAAGGAATCCAGCTCCCAAGTGTGTGGTTTATACAGAGTTGTTAGTGACACAAAAGGCGTATATGCGAGGAGTAACACAAGTCCGGGAAGAATGGTTGACCGAGGTGGCGCCTCGGTTCTTTCGCTAGGTACAGTACGGAATTGCAGTAGTTACCATTGGAATCTGTAACTACGAGTAGTAGACAATACTAGTACAGTACTGTAGTAATAATAATAGATGTGGTTATACAGATTGGAATTTGAATTCAATCTCTTCCAGCGAAACGGGAACATCATTGTCCGCATCGTACTCGGCCCATTCCTTTTCTCCCAACTCGATATCTTCATCAAATACACAACCACCTTCACTGGTAATCACAAACTCATCCTTCATGGGAGAAAAGGCATATGGTTCCAATCCACGACATTCCATACACAACAAAGGAACCCAATTTCCACTATCCTCTCCTGTGAACGCACGGGGTTTGTCTCCCTTGTACTTTTTCTTCTTGAGCGCGGACGCTGTCTCTTCGTCCGTCAATACTCGAAGAATGGAAGGTTTCTTACTTCCTTCCCATTTGAGACCAAAATGGTATGGGGGTTCTCGAGACGATTCATCTTGTTCGACGGTTTCCGATGGATTCACCACCACGTTTTCCCGGACTTCATCGCCACTTTGAGGATTCATGACGGAGATTCGGAGGTTGGCATCCTTTCGGAGTTCAATGGTGCCGATGTTTTCAGTGTCGGCTTTGATGCACAAAAAGAAGAGGACCATAGTAACTAATGATAAATTGTTTGTATTTGTGTGTGGGAAATAAAGGCAACAAGAGAGAGCGAAGTGCTGTAGTTGCTTGCTAGGTGGAGCTTGTGGATGAGAAAGGTGGTGTCGTCGTTCGAAATATTTTGGGGCGCAAGAAGGGGTTCAAAATGAAGCTCCCTCCCCGTAATTCAAAGAATTCTAGCATCTTCCAATGAAAAGGGTTCGATGCATTCGGCATTTGGCGGCAGCGAAGCAAGGACCGACTCGTCATTCATCACCACAACAATAACAACAACGGCAAGTTGACATTGTTCCCATTCCTCCCTTTTCTTACTACTACTGTATTTCTTGTATCTCTCCATTCTTAAAAACTTCCAACATGTCGGATGCCAAAGAAGAAGCCAAGGCTTTCATTGAAAGGACTGTTTCCGGAGCTCAGGTAAGATGACGACGACAACAACAACATGTCCACGACCAAGATCCAGAATCGTTCTTTTTCGGCACAGCCACTTGATTGGGCACGTTCGGGAACTCCCAAACTTTTTGCAACTGTATTTTATCTGACATGATTGCTTCCCTCCCTCAGGTCGCCGTCTTTGCCAAAAGCTGGTGCCCCTACTGCGACAAAACCAAGGTCTTGTTGAAAAAGCCAGAATTTGCCAATGTGACTACTCGTATTTACGATTTGGATGAAATGCCCAAACATACTCCCAGTGGACCTGCCGTCCAAGCAGCACTTCGGGAAATGACGGGACAATCGTCGGTTCCTAATGTTTGGATCAATGGAGAATTCTTGGGTGGAAATGACACCACCTATGGTGCCTACCATTCGGGCAAGCTTCAAAAGATGTTGAATATTGCATAAAACAATATTATTATGATGGAACCAAACGCTGACAGATGATGGTGTGTGTATGCGGATTCTTGCAATGTCCATTATTGTCTGGATTGTTGGGAATTATTCTACCATTGGGTTGTCATTTGTGTCGTGGCGGCATTTCTTGGGTTGCCTTGTTGGAATTTGTGACGAAATTCTATGGGAGATCGTTGCCGATATAGTTGGGTACGGACAGATCTCCAGTGTGAACTGATTCATTTGATCCAACGAGTAGACAATGACATTAGAGGATCTTTCTCATCGTAGTACTATCTCTTTTCCTCTTCCAATCGGTATCTTGTCACTGTCAGGGTGGAAGAGAATGAATCGTCCCTACATCTTGGTTGGAAAGTAGGACGCTCCTCCAAGTGGTCAGCCATCTGTAGTTCCTTTTGAAGCACATTGTATCATCGTCCGATGGTGGTTCCTCTCGACGAGAAAGGAATATACCCATCATGCATGATGATGAATGAGGGATGAGGCATGTGGTGCAGCAGCATCAGCATCAATCTAACCTGCACATTCTCCGGTAGTTTGCACACATAAGGAAAAATGAACCTGACGAATGGGACGCAAAGTCGGGTCATAATGGGAATAGAGTTATATACCTGCCTCCTTTCTTCAGAACGGAAATTCAGCATTTTTGCCGTAGTATTCTGTAGTACGTAGTTTTCAGTACAATGACCCGTTCACCAAAAATTATACGCACGCAGCATTTCGAGCGGCAGAAATTACTGCACTTTCGAAAGATACCCGGGAGGAGAATTTGTCCGTCCGCTGTACGGGAATTCTGTGGTGCCAAAAGGGCACTCATTTATCTTCCGTAGAAAACCTACGGAGGATTTTACATTCGCATGAATTTGCAGGGTCAGAAGCGGCAGCACGGATCTGCAATTTGATTGGACCGCGTTGGCGGTGCCAGGTCACTAGATGGGCAAAGGAGCTGAGAAAAGTGTGGCAGTTTGGACATCCCACAAAAAATCAATTCTTTGGCTGACCATGCTTTCTTCATCGATTGTTTCCCGAGGAAGAGTTCTTGCCCGAACCGTTCGTTCCCAGGCTGTTCGAGCGCAAAGCACTCAAGTTGAGTCTACTGGCCCCATTGCCAGTGATGGTCGCCATGAAGTCTGGCGTGAGGACATTTACGATCATGATAATGAGCCCAAGTGAGTAATTTGCGTACCGGTGGTAGGCTTTGTACGGGGTGGAGGGATGTCCAGATCTCCCTGCCTCGGTCGAACGAGCGAAAATCATGCTGTCCAAGTCCACGATACAACACTGTATCACTCCATCTTCTCCATACCCCCACTGTTCTTGTGGTTGGTTGCCATTGTAGTTGTTTGGGACATTGTTGGCTCGACATTCGCAAGTTGCAGTAAAAGATCGTCTCGACAAAAAAGTATTCTTGTATGGTTTCTGACTCATTGTTTGTTTCATTCTCTCTCTTCTTTCTCATTATTATTACTATTACTATTATTACTTGTAAACAGAGTCCGACGAAGGGATGGATCCTACCAAAGTATTGAGAAACTTCGCGGTTTCTTGAACTATCAACGAAACCCCGAACCCTACCGTCCTCCTTTGGAGCGTCTCGAGGACTGGAAGGAAATCAACCCTGTCCCCGATGTGGATGTCGAAGTTGCTCACACCTCTATTGAGCGCAAGGTCCAAGCTGCTCGTTGCATGGACTGTGGAACTCCATTTTGCCAAACCCACGATGGATGCCCTGTGAACAACCTTATTCCTGAGTGGAACAACCTTGTCTACCAAGATCAATGGGATGAGGCCATTGAGCGCTTGCACAGCACCAACAACTTCCCTGAGTTCACTGGACGTGTCTGCCCTGCTCCTTGCGAGGGATCTTGCGTTGCCGGTTTGATTGATGGACCTGTTACCATCAAGAACACTGAGTATGCCATTATCGACCGTGCTTTCCGTGACGGAAAGATCACTCCTCGCATCGTTGAGGAGCGCAGTGGAATGACTGTTGCCGTTGTTGGATCCGGACCTTCTGGATTGGCTTGCGCCGACCAACTTAACCAAATGGGACACAAGGTCACCGTTTTTGAGCGTGCTGACCGTATCGGTGGATTGTTGATGTACGGAATCCCCAACATGAAGTTGGAGAAGGACACCGTCGACCGCCGTGTGAACCTCCTTCGCGAGGAGGGCATTGAATTCATCACCAACGCCAATGTTGGTGAGAACGTTGATGCCAACGACTTGAGGGATAACTTCGACGCCGTCTGCTTGTGCCTCGGAGCCACCAAGCCTCGTGACTTGCCCGTTCCTGGACGTGAATTGAAGGGAGTTCATTTTGCCATGGTACGTCAAACATTTCGGAACCCAGAATATGCGCATATATTTGCTTTAAAACATTCGTCTCATCCGATTTTTGTTTTTACAGGAATTCCTCACTGCCAACCAAAAGAAGCTTTTGATGACAAAGGATGGAACCCTTGAGTCCCAATGGGAGAAGGATCACTGGATCAATGCCGCCGGAAAGGACGTTATTGTCATTGGAGGAGGAGATACCGGAACTGACTGTATTGGAACTTCTATGCGTCACCGATGCAACAGTGTCACCAACTTTGAGTTGATGCCTCAACCACCTGCTGAGCGTGCTGCCAACAACCCTTGGCCTCAGTGGCCTCGTATCTTCCGCACTGATTACGGTCATGCTGAAGTCGTTGCTGCCACCGGAAAGGATCCTCGCGTTTACTCCGTCATGACCAAGAATTTCATTGGGGATGAAGAGGGCAACGTCAAGGCTTTGGTCACACAAGACGTCGAAATGACCCCCAAGGGCCCCAAGGCCATCGAAGGAAGCGAACGGGAGTGGCCCGCTGATTTGGTTGTGCTTTCTATGGGATTTTTGTCCCCAGAACAATATGTTACTGAGGAGCTCGGATTGGACATTGACCAACGAAACAACATCCACGCCGTCTACGGAGATTTCCGAACAAATGTGGAAGGTGTCTTTGCCGGTGGGGATTGCCGTCGCGGTCAAAGTCTTGTTGTCTGGGCCATCAATGAAGGACGAGGAGTCGCTGCCTCGTGTGATGAATACCTTGAGTTGAAGCGTGCTGAGCGCGACGACGTCTCTGACACCCACAGTGCTTTCACCAATCTCAGCAGTCTTTCTCCCACCATGTAAGAAGCATGGGATAGCCTGTGGACGATAAAACATACAATGTTTCCAAAAGTTTCAAGAAATTTGGAAACTGTGCCACGTTGCTAACAATTTGCATCAGGTTTCTCTCCATTCCGGTACAAAAAAGTTTTATGTCTAGTAATACACAATTGTTCTTTACTTCTTAAAATATTCTCTGGTTCAAAAAGTTTACTATATTCACTATTCTTCTTGGTGGAGAATCTAACTAACTCTAGAGTCGACTGCGAATAGCAGTTGCCAAATCATCCGTGGACGACAAATTCTTCAACCAATCGACCATGGCTGTTTGGACTCGCCCTCCTAGCATCAAATGGATGACGGCATCTTGATGACCTGTTTGAGGTGCAAAATATTCCTGTAACTGTAAGACACCACATTGGCGCAAAATCATGGCAGCTTCGCAGGTCGATGTAAAAGGAACAGTATCGTCTTCAATACCATGAATCAATAGCGTACGTGGGAACAAGGATTGAATCGCTGATTCTGTAGCATAGGTTCGGTCTGAAGGAGATTGAGACAGAAAATCCTTGAGTCTTTGTGCTGGAGTGTTGATATGAAAGGTTTCTCGTGTATGACCGTTGGCAGGTTTCATGGGGGAGATTTCTATGGTGTTTTTTTTTGCGCGCGCAAAACAACGACGCAACAAGTAGGTCTGTGAGAATGCTTCAAAATCAACCCCAATCGTTTCACCGACAACCATAGTACGAGTACGTACCTTCCACACCTCGAGCTGCTTCATAGTCAAAATGATGACTAATATCATATGGTCCTGAAATTCCGACATACGAATCTGCAGGTGGACGAGGCAAGAAGGGTGCCTCCTTTTCGTCCTGCTTTGCCTGCTGCTGCTGCTGCTCTACCACCATGCGCTTGATTTGTTCCACCACCATATACAAGGCAATATGAGCTCCAGAACTATGTCCCGACACACAAAAACCAATGGGAAGTGTAGAAGATCGGTTGGGTCCACAAAGAGTAGGGTATTCTTGGGACAAGAATTGGTAAGCAGCCTCCAAATCATCCACCTGACCAGGAACGTCGGCATCGGGGTAGACACGGTACCCGACAATGGCCACCACCATATTCAACTCCAAAAAGGGTTGTGCCAACAACCGATAAAACCATGTCTTTCCACTGCCCCAGGCACCTCCATGGACAAAAAAGAGCATTCCAGTCCATTCCGACGGATCCGTACATCCTTGTGGTTCCATAATGTCCACAACTTGACTAGGATGCTCTCCATACGACGCAAAACGACACGATTGTGTCAATCGCACAAACCGAAGAGCCGCAGAAGGATTCACCATGGCACCAGGAACAAAGGATGCGGTGACGAGGCGATCACAAATCGAACGAAAGGATCCTGAATCGCGGATATGATTCTGCCAAGCCAAGGGAAGGACACCTCCAATGAATCTTGTCAAGGCATCGGCACCTTGAGGACCAGGTGCCAAATGTGGGTTGGAAGGATGGCTGCTTGGAAGATGCGCATTGTAAAGCAAGTGTTGGATACGTTCTCTGGCACCCGTATGATGGTTGTATTCACTGTGTGCTGCCTGCGCTTTTTCGTCAGTGGCAGTGTGGTGTTGGGCGAATGGCGCATCCAAAGGTTGTTTGCCCAAGAGAATGGCGTGATGCGCCGTTCCTGGAGGTGGGCATCTGGGAGGACTTAGAGAGAGTTGTAGTGCTCGTTTCGTGAGCAAACTCTCCTTCTTGTCGTTGCTTGGTTTCGACATGATTGGTGGGTGGGTGCAAGTAGTGGCGGCAGTGGTCGAAAGATTTGTGGCAGCATTCACTGCAATCATTGTGGAAAGAATAGAACTATTCTAGTCTGCATGACGAGACTGCTCGTCACATGTTTTGCGACATCGCAGAGACACATCACAAAGTGAAGGATGCCGATTCGATTACATTCTTCTCCTGAGTCTGAGGAGTCATTCCATGACCAAAAAAATGCCTCCTTCGCTAAACGAGGAAGAGTGGTCGCCGGCGCCGATGCGGGTGCACTTTTGGTTTCCGTGGTTGTGCCAGTGAGAGAGAAAGAGTTCAGTCGGACGACCAATTATTTTTTTCCGTTGTTTGGAAAAAAAGCAACCAAGTCCAAGAGCCATCACACCACGTTTGCGTTCTCATCCTAGTATACAAAGTCTTCCGGAACTCATTCTTCGAGAGCAAGTCCTTCTCTACAAAGAGAAGACAAAGAATACAACAACGACAACAACAACGACATCAACTTTACCACTTCCACTCTGATGGCATCCACTCTGATTGCTCCCACGCCCTCCTCCTCCGCCACTGCTGCTGCCAACGAAACCACCAAGATTGCCACAACACGCCGACGGCCAACCACACGAGTCGCCACGAAATCTTGTTCTACCCAGGACCAGTTGGTCTCATTCACATGTGGTCTCGTGGCAGGTGTAGTACAAGCAGGACTCTTTAATCCCGTCGACCGAGCACTTTACTTGAGTGTCAAGAATCAGAAACCATTTCTTTCCTGGGAACATTTCCGACGGCCCTACCTCGGATTTTATCAATCGGTCGGCCATCGAGCACTTTCAGGAGGATTGTACTTTCCACTGGAAAACTTCTTTCTTCAACTCTTTATTCAACAACAACAACAACAAGACCACCATGAGTGTCCCCAAGCGCTGGTGACGCTTGGAGCAGGAACAGCGGCGGGGACAGTCAATGCTATCATTTGTAACCCGATTGCGGCCATCAAATACAAAACCTGGAGTCGAGAAGTCAATCGGGGAATGTTGGTGGAGTCTATGAGTATGTTGCGGAAAGGTGGGTTGAGGCCCTTTTTGAATGGCATGTCCCCTACCATTCTCCGGGATTTGGTGTTTGGGGGAACCTATACCTTTCTCCGATGCCAACTCCATTCCTATTTCGAGATTACTTCGGCAGATCAACAAATGGGAGCCAATATGATTGCAGCAGCCTTGGCTACCGTCATTAGTGGTCCTCTCAATCTTGCACGGAATGTTCAATATGCTACCCGGTCCCGACAAAAGGCCGAGTCCACCATGTCTGTCATGAAACAATTCATGGAAGAAGTGGCGGAGCGTCCTACTCTCTACCTCAAGTGGAATGTCATTCAGAATCGTTTACGATTGGGATGGGGAACAGCACGTGTGGCGTTGGGAATGGCCTTTGGTCATTACATCTATGACCAATTGTTGGATGTGTACCAGCATACCAGTGCCAGCCAAGTGACGTCGCACCACCATCGTTCGTAAGAAGTACGAGTGGTAGTGATGATGATGAGAGGACAACAACATCATGAGACAATCCTCCTTGCTTGGGGTTCCCCGGCACGACGAGGAAGAGAGAAGATAGATTTTGTATAGTAATTCTCCTGTATAAAGAAACGGCACAGAACCAAATTGAATGGATACTACAGTAGTGGCACACTAGGAGACGCCGTTGCAAGGTAGTCACTATGGACTACGAGGCACTTCAATACTAAACACATAATATGCTAAACATCCTTCAAGGTTGACTATTTGTACAAAGCTAACGGATTAGTTTCTCTACCCAAAAGAAGCAACACTCGGGATGCTATGAGCGGCGTCAGCCAAACTAGACCAACAAGACAGCATTGACACAACCATCCAATTCAGGGTTGTTGGTCACTTGCGCCATCTTACCCCAAGCTACCTTTCCAGAAGTAGTTACCAAACCCAATTCACTGACATTCACCTCAATAATTGTACCCTTGGTCAAAACTCCCAAATTGGTGTAAATTTGAGACGAAGGATTCTTCTTGACTCCCAAAATATCCAATTGGAAGGTCGTCTTGAGTTCTGGATGCGTGACGTTGGCTTTCTTCATACGCAGACCGCTCGGCCGAATGAAGCGTTCGTATTTGGGATTCTTTCGAGTAAAGGTATCTCCGACAAAGGTACATTTGGTAACCATACGCTTCCATTGCTTCTTTTGGCGTTTTCCACTGGCGAGGACTTTGAACATTTCGTCATCGGCCACAGGCTTGACCTTGGGAATGGGAACTTCCCACTTTCCAGCTTTTTCCTTTCTCTTTTGCTTGACAGTATTACTCAAAACCTTGGCACGAGAAACTCCCTCACGATCCAAAAGGTAGGCAGGAACAGCTCCTTCTGCCACAGCTTCATCGTTGGCGTGTTGGTTGTTACGCTCATTGTGCATGGCAATGGTCTTGCGCATGGTAGCCTTTTCCTTGAATCGGCGCTTTTGGTAAATCTTAGCTCGAATACCATGAACCTTTTGGGCAAACTCGGAACGCTTGTGGGCCAAACGAGCTTCCTTTTTTCGGTCTCGCTCATCGGCGTCCAAACGGCGGCCATGCAACTTGCGATGGCGTTCCATGTGCTCATGTTGAGGCATGATTCAAGATTAGGTTGTGTAATACAATACTACGAAATAAAAGAGAAAAGAGAGATTGCGATGGAACACTGCTTGTCCCAAAGAATCAATGATGAAAGAGTTGGGGGATGGTCCCAAAGAACAATGGGCAATCCGGTTGCCGACAGCGGAAATGGTTGGAGACCGAGCCCACCTGATAGTTGGACAGACGGAAGTGTCGCGAGGTCGCTCGAGACTGAACGGAGCGTGTAGTCGAACGGGTCGCTTCAAAAGTGGACGTTGACAACCAACTCCATTTTTGTGTTTCGCTCATTGGCTGCTCGTTGCAAGGAAGGAGTGTTGACTGCATCACTGCACCTTGATGCCCAAGCCAACAACCAGCAGTGATTCAAATGACTGCTATTGTCAATTCCTACTGGACGACAGTCAGGAAGAACCGCATGCAACGTATCTACACAACAATACAATGGCCTAGCTAGTCCTTGCATGAAATTTTGCAAGGGCTGAGAGTGATTGGGATCGAGGAAGAGAGGCTTCAAGGTTGTGATTTTTCCAAACTGTACTGTTTTGTGGAGAGGAACTCCCATTCAAAAGGATTTTTGGTGTCCTGTTGCCGTGTGCAGCGATGAATACACTGCCAACAGTCCTTCTGTATTAGGGCGACAGGAATCGATGACAACTGTGTGTATATCGACCACCCCTCCCGTCTTGTTGACGATGGTGGAACCAACCGACAAGGCAACACACCTACACACGATTCTATCTAGTCAAAGACAAACTCTCTGGACGATCCATGACCACTTTCCAACAACAATTCGACATTTTGACGTTGGACGAGCCACCTGACACTCATCGCTAGACGTCTCGAATGGGTGTTACATGAGCATGGCTTACAATACACCCTATGATATCAAAACTCATTGGAATGTCATATGTTGAAGATACGAATACATCACAGAATACAATCTGCAAAGGATTGGGAGAGGATGTTTGATGACCGTTGCCGACGTGGAGACAAGAATGCAACAACCAACCCCTACACTACGTGGGGCTGAAGGACAGGACATCCTTGCGCGCCAATACCAATACCAATAGGAGTTGAAGGTTCTATTCTGTGTGGATTGTTGACTTCCTTTTCATTTTGATCTCGTGTTCCATGGAGGCGGAAAATACGAACCCCAAGGAGACGAACGTTCCAAACAGTGGCTTGGTGGGACCTGCGAGAATGCTATCCAAACCAGTTTCTGAGTCTATAATGCCATCGTCAATGATATCAGCTAGATTTCTGTCTCTTGGTTGTTTCGATTGGTCCGTTGCAGAGGCAAGAAAACTTGACAATCCATCCAAATCATTCCCAAATTCGATGAGAACCTTCAAGAAAATGGACCTCCATTCACGATACAGGCACTGAAACATCCAGGACAAGCCATGCAACTACACCATGGGCTATCTCCATTCCGATCTCTGGTCATTCATTGATTACATTGTAGAATAACCACACACAAACTAATAGAGGCTCTGCATTGTCATGGTGCTCTCCCACAGAAAAAAGGCCTGCTTCCCGTTTCTTGTCACACGCGACTGTCTAAGCTCCGTTTTTGGCGGTCTGTAGGACCGTCCGTTTTCATCTCGAGTCTAGACCCGTCGTTGGCTTTCCGGAGCGAGCCTTTGATTGCTATTAGTAGAGAAAAGAAAAAGTAAAAGTAGTGAAGCGGTTAGCCTGAGATTATCAAGTGGCAGCCGTTGTTGACAATATCAGTGTGGTCCCCAGTCCATAGGCCTCAAGGATTGCTACCGTCAAGATGGTAGGTTCGTTGTGCAATTGCAACCATGGCAGCTCCACCACATTCTTGGTGTTTTACTCTTTGAACTTGCAGTCCTACCAACGACGAGTACGGTCTCTTTTAACTGCATCAAAGGTAGCATGGATTGGAGGATTATCATCGTCAGTTTTGAATCTTCTTGCCTCACGCTATCAAGCCGCGTACAAGAGAATAATATTATAGTTCAAGATTGCTTGGTTAAAAGGCTGCCACTACTACTGTACTGGTAGTGCATTCTTTTCACCAAGAAGATGTTATAGTCTGAATCGGCTTGGATTTTGGAATGCATTCTATAACCTCTCTCCCGTAATGCTTAGCTGTACGGACCTCTGGATGGTTCAAGAAGAGGTATATTCACTTACTGAAACAGTTTTTATCATTCTTGAAGTTGTCACTGTCGCCACAACCACCGTTGGCAGGCACGATCTTCCCTTCGGGAAAACCAAGGCCTATGACAAGCCTACGACAGGTGCGACAGAGGAGCGAAATCGACGATTTTCTGTATGTCGTCCGTATTCCCAAGGCCGTTCCTGAAGTTTGGTGGGACTGCAAATGGGTAATGACGCCATCCGAGGACATAAGTCTGACTGTAGGTTATACAATGGTGGGTGGCACATCATACAACGCCGTAAAGTACTACGGATTTATGGGTTCCTGGGAGCAAAAGTTCAACCAGTAGCTTCGGGAGGAAACCCAGTTACTACGGCGGTACCAGGTACACACGTGAATTCACTCCTCGGCTCTCCTCATCACAAGATGACCAAAGCCAATCCCAGGCGTTGCCCAGGTGCATTACAAGGAGTAACAAGAACGTAAATAAACTTGTGATTGTAGTAAGATGAAAGTGGTCATCCTAGAAGTGTATTAGTAGGCTACCACTGTAGATACGACGTGTAGCAAGCAGTATGGAAGAAATGGTTGCACTGGAAACGTTTGTGATTGAAAGTAGGGTGTATGATCTAGACAGCCACCAAGGGAGTGTCGTCCATCTCCATGGCCATGCTCATGAAATCGTCCACCTCTTCTTGGACCGAGTGATCCAACAATTCCAACTCTTCGTTCTCGGAAGGTCCGTTGTTGGAGCCCTCCATGTAACGGAAGGGGCAGCCTCCAAAGATGTAGCAGACATCTCCATTGTGGGGAACAATCTCATCCTTGCGGCACTTCTCTTCCAACTCGGCTGCCAAGGAGGCGCCAGTGACAAGCACCGATTGGAAAACATTCTTCCATTGAGGAGCAGGAGAAGGCAAAGCAGGGGCAGATTCACTGTCCATGGTCACAACGGTAGGCACCGAGGCAGCAGGGGAAGGAGGCGCCCAAGTCTGTTCAGGAAACGAGTCCATGTGCATTTCGACGTGATGCGATTCTTCCTTTTCATGAGCAGCAACAGCAGCCTTGTGGAACTTTCCCTTGATCTTCTTGGGACTGAGGGAGAGACACAGGGACTTTTGGCCTCGGATGAACTTGGGGTGGCAATAAGATCCCGCCTCGGGTCCACGGGGGGTCCTGACGAACTCATACAAGTGAAGTTGTCTTTGGAAACTCTTGTACTTGGATTGTTTGAAGTAATGCGGAATGATTCGTTCCACAAAGGACTTGGGTCTATGCACACGAAAGCCCTCTCCATGGGGCAGCCAACTCACAATATGATCGTCTCCAGTCTTCTCCACATCGTCCAGCATTTCATGAAGTTTCCACAAAAATGGGAGTTTGGAGTGTGCCAGATTTTGACCTTTCCGAAGGTTGGCAATGGTTAATGGGTTGTCCGGAAGGGTCCCAGCGGCTCCACCGTTAGCGGTAGGTTGCGAAGCGTTATTTCTCTCGTGGTTTCGGAGGTTCTTAGAGGGGTACTTGTCCATCATTTCGGGTTGCTGAGGACCCTTGGCAGGGCCCAACAACTGCCATAGCTGGATGCGAGAATCAGAGCAAATCTCAACGTGCATGGTGACTACTGACGCAGAGTGTTCGGATTAGAATTTTGTGAGCTGATGATCAGTCGGACAAGAGGCCATCCTCCAGGCCGAAAGGCCTCTGCGCGCGGGGGTATCCGAAAAGGGGTCGAAGTTCGCATTTGTCCACTCCTTGAAGTCTACACGCCTGACTGGGTAGTAAAAGTTCCGCTCACAGACAACCCCTAAGTCCTACCAACGACCATGGCGTCATCTCCTAACTGTTTTTATGTAAGGATTAACTTTCCAAGTTATAGAGTGTTTTTGCCACGAACATCTGGGAAATGACAATGATGTTCATGCGTGGCAATCGGCACTAATGTGTGAACTCTAGTACTGTGTAGCTGTAGACAGGACGGTGGAGAGTGGTAAGGGATGAAGACGTCAAGGTTGCCATGAACTTCTAGGATGTTGTTGTTATAGTTAAGAAGAAAGCGATGTGTGATGAGGATGAGTGGTGGTTCAACGCTTGCTGCTGCTTCTTGCGTGAACTCTGGTGGGCCAACGCTGCTTCTTTTACTGCATACTACTAGTAGTACAGTACTGGGTTGATATACTCATGCTTGGAGGAATTGGTAGCTCTCGTACTGTACCACCGCTAGCACTCTTACATCGTCTTGTTGACGCAAGCCACTTCGGGATTGTTTCCCAGCTAGCCTTTGGAACATCCCTCTCAACATCTATAATACCACACTCTTGTTCACTCATGGTGGTGCACGCTCCTCCTAGGAGAAGGAGAAAATGGAAATCGATGTATCATGAACCTATATATACCAACATGAATGGATTACTGTATTCCTAGAAGTAGTTTGAAGTCAACGTTGGTGTTCTTCCCAAAGATAGAGAGAGCTAGAGGGCCGTTACGAAGTTCTTCGTTACTATTTTGAAGTTTCCCAGCAACTAGGAATACTTTCCTTGCCTCTGAGAAAGTCTCTTGGGTACACATTTCAGGGAAGGGTTGCGCTAGAGTTGCGTTGGATTATATTATAGTGGTTGCCCCGAGGAGCGACAGACGACGATTCCAATGAAGGCAGAGTGGTATCAAAGTACAAACATAGAGTACATATTGTGATAGGTAGGAACGAGATGAAATTCGTCAAGTTCGTTACCTACGTAGTAGTCAAGATGTTTTGCCACTTTGTTCTATTGATTCATCTACAGCATTGTTATCAATTCGTGGTATCGCAACTTTGATCACGATCTAGAACTTCATGGAATTTCGATAGTATTTACGTGCTACGTGACGTTGGCCAAGAAAATGTCCTCATGCAACTTCTGCACGAAAGGAAGAAAGTGCTTTGATACTCGCACAATACTCTATTCACAATACCAGCAAAGCTATCAACAAGGTTTCCAGCATTCATATTAGCTAAACAAAGAACTCCAAGTATCGTGATGAGCTTGTAGCTGATGTTTGGTGGAAGGATGAGAAGGCAAACGTTGATCCTGTCCTGCTGCTGTCGTGTCCTTGTTGGTTGGTTGACTATACAATTCCTCCAATTGACGTATTCTAGATTCGAGATCGAGCCAATGACCCAATGCCTTTTCCCCGAGTGTTTCCAAGTCTTCTGCCCCCGTCGTCGTAAGAACCCCATGCGATTGACTGTCCAAAATGAGCAAGGTCGGAATCTCAAACTTTCGATCCATATTCAGGACATCCACTTCTGGCTTGGAACAAACACTAAAGTGCTTCTTGAGACCCGTACGCTCTTCTGACTCGAACGGTACTGCTTGCCAATTGTGATAGGACTGTAGGTATTCTTCATAGTCTGCAAGCTTAGCATCCGAAGAAACGTATACAATCGACAACGATGCTGGTGTTGCAGGTGGTTCCTCTCCTGAAGATTCGGAAGGAAGCAACGACGAGGCCAGATAGGATTCAATCTGATCTGAAACAGCAGTGCTCTGTGGACACCATGATGCCGCAAAGTAAAGACCAACCAATTTGGAATGCTGAAAGGCATATTCCAATGAAGGATATTGGGCCAGTGGTAGTTGATTGGAAGGTTGTAAATCCGGTATCAGAGCTTGTTGCTCTTCATTGGATCCACCAAGGAGCTCCTTTCTCATCCACCAAAGCACACCAATAATGACTAGACACAAAAAAGCAGAGTAACTTCTCAACAATGTCGCCGAACCGCGGTTGCCCCGCTTTCTCCGAGGACGGAAGGACCGAACTCTCCGTGGTTGTGGCTCTTGGATTGATACATCGTTGACAGTCAATGGGAGACTGCTTTCTGGATTGCGATGATGAACTCTTCTCTTCTGCATGTTGTCAATGGCGGGATTCTGTGAGGTTCGAAGATGTTGGAGAGTCGGGAGTCGTTGTGTTGCCTTCAGCTTTTGAGTCGAATTTGTCAAACCACGGAGCACAAACGCCAGTTCCGGTGACACAAGGATGTGGAAAACGCCCGCAAGGCATAATATTCGTACACGCTACTAGAAAAAAATAGTTAGTACAATCCATAATCAGAGCGCTCTAGTGAATCCATTCCATATCCGACGACTGCGCTAAAGTCGTCACATACGCTACTTCTCCGGGGTACGACGACGGAACCCAACAATAGAACACATTTTTTCAACCAACAGTATCAACATGGCATCCATCGCAACTCGATTCGTCGGCAACCTTGCACGAAAGACCCCCGTTGGGCTCGCCCGATGCAGCCGACCAGCTGTGGCTTCCGTCCGATCTTTCTCTGGTGACGCAATGGAGTTCCGACCTCCTGTCACTTCCTTTTCGGAGGATGAGGAAATGATTCGTGACGCCGCCAGGTCGTGGGCCACCTCTGAGCTTTTGCCTATTGTACGAGAAATGGATAACGATTGCAAATTGAAGCCTGAAATTATCCAGAGTTTGTTCGACCAAGGATTTATGGGAATGGAGATTCCAGAGGAGTATGGAGGTGCCGGTTTGAACTTTACCAGTGCCTGTTTGGTCGTCGAGGAAATTTCCCGTGTGGATCCTTCCTTGTCCTTGTTGGTTGATATCCACAACACCCTCACAAACAATGCTGTGAAATTCTGGGGAAGTGACGAGTTGAAGGAAAAGTGGTTGCCTCGTTTGGCTCAAGATACTCCCTCCAGTTTCTGCCTCTCTGAGGCTGGAAGTGGAAGTGACGCCTTTGCCATGAAAATGACTGCTGAACCATCTGCTGACGGATCTTATTACACATTGAACGGAACCAAACTCTGGATTTCCAACGCCAGAGAAGCCGGTGTATTTTTGGTTTTTGCCAACACTGATCTCTCCAAGGGATACAAGGGTATTACCGCTTTCATGATTGACGCTGAAACCGAGGGACTTACTGTCGGACCCCCAGAGAGCAAGCTTGGTTTGCGAGCCAGCTCCACATGCCCCTTGATTCTTGAGGACGTCAAGGTGGATGCCAGCAATGTTTTGGGAGAAGTTGGTATGGGATACAAGTACTGCATCAATATCTTGAACGAGGGACGTATCGGAATTGCTGCCCAACAAATTGGAATTGCCAAGGCATGTTTGGACTTGGCCATGCCCTACTTGATGGAGCGAAAACAATTCGGATCTGCCTTGGCTGACTTCCAAGGAATGCAACACCAATATGCTCAAATTGCTACAGAGATTTATGCTGCTGAATTGATGACATACAATGCTTGCCGAATGAAGGAGAGTGGCGTTCCATTCGTGAAGGAGGCCAGTATGGTAAAATTGTACTCTGCTCAAGTTGCTGAGAAGGCCGCCAGTAAGACAATTGAATGGCTCGGAGGAATTGGTTTCACAAAGGATTTGTTGGCCGAGAAATTCTACCGTGATTGCAAGGTTGGATCCATCTATGGTACGTGTTCGAAAGCTGTGAATGATTTTTCGTCTTTGGAATTTTTTCTAATATATTGTTTGTTGTACAGAGGGAACTTCCAACATCCAACTCCAGACTATTGCCAAGCTCATCCAACAGGAGTATGCCTAAATTTCATAGACATCAAGTGATAGATATTTGTTGTGTCGTTTGAACTGATTATGCAAGTGAATGCCGTCCAATCCAGCTACCTGGGTACTAACTGTTAGTACTAACTACTACTAACGTTAGTACTAGTACAAGATTATTGAGGATCTTGCTCCAATACGAATCCTCTACGATAGCTCTAGGCCTTCCAATTCGCCGGCTGAATTTGACAGCAGCCATGATGAGAATGAAATTGAGAATTCTTCAATGCGGAATGTCGTTTCAGTTATCTCATCCAAAGCACGGACAAGAACGTGCACTTCCACCGGTAACGTACAGTTAGTTAGTTTCAGTCCATACTAGTCCTCGTACAGAAGGAGAGCAGCAACGACGACAACCGATGACTTTCTATTTTCCAACAACAACAACGAACAAAAACGTGAGGGTGGTTTTCCTGTGGTCGCGCTCATTTGGATGTCCTTAAATGGGACAACTAAGGGCGCTACCCGCATCACAGCCGCTACTACTACACTGCGACATTTCGCTCCTTCGCGATCTTTCTTTATTTTACCCTCCATCATCATCATCCTCTCTTGGCTGCTGCCAATCCTCCTCCTGTTGATCCACAACGGCAGATCTTTCCATAATACTAGTATCTTGTGATCTTTTCAGTACTTACAAACACAATCATCATGGCATCAACCGCTCGAGTGCTAAGTAACATTACCAAGAAGGGTCAAAGTGGTTTGTCCCGATTGGGCCGGACTCAAGCTGTGTCTGGTACCAGCAATCGTTTCTTTTCCAGTGACTTCGAAGGTGCAAGGCCTGCTGTCAACACTTTCACGGAAGATGAGGAAATGATTCGGGATGCTGCCAGGGCATGGGCTACCTCAGAGCTTCTACCCATTGTGAGGGAAATGGATAACGACGGAAAGATCAAGCCAGAAATCATCCAAAGCTTGTTCGACAATGGATTCATGGGTATGGAAATCCCTGAGGAGCTCGGTGGATCTGGATTGAACTTCACCAGTGCTTGTTTGGTTGTCGAGGAAATCTCCCGTGTGGATCCTTCTGTTTCATTGTTGGTCGATATCCACAATACATGCACGAATAACGCGATTCGATTCTGGGGTAGCGACGATTTGAAAGAAAAGTGGTTGCCTCGTTTGGCTCAAGATACCGCCTCTAGTTTCTGTCTGTCTGAAGCTGGTAGTGGAAGCGATGCATTCTCCATGAAAATGACTGCCGAGCCTTCCGCCGATGGATCTTACTATACCTTGAATGGAACCAAACTCTGGATTTCCAACGCCAGAGAAGCCGGTGTCTTTTTGGTCTTTGCCAACACGGACCTCTCCAAGGGATACAAGGGTATTACTGGTTTTATGATTGACGCTGATACCGAGGGACTTACCGTTGGACCCCCTGAGAGAAAGCTTGGTTTGCGGGCCAGTTCAACTTGTCCAGTCATCCTTGAGGATGTCAAGGTTGAGGCTAGCTCGATCCTTGGAGAAGTTGGTATGGGATACAAGTACTGTATCAATATCTTGAACGAGGGACGTATCGGAATTGCTGCCCAACAAATTGGTATCGCCAAGGCATGCATGGATTTGGCTCTGCCCTACTTGATGGAACGCAAGCAGTTCGGATCTGCCTTGGCTGACTTCCAAGGAATGCAGCACCAATATGCTCAAATTGCTACCGAGATCTACGCTGCTGAATTGATGACATACAACGCTTGTCGTATGAAGGAGAGTGGACTCCCATTCGTGAAGGAGGCCAGTATGGTTAAGTTGTACGCCAGTCAAGTCTCAGAGAAGGCCGCCAGTAAGACAATTGAATGGCTTGGAGGAATTGGTTTCACAAAGGATTTGTTGGCCGAGAAATTCTACCGTGATTGCAAGGTCGGATCTATCTATGGTAAGGAATTGCTCGTTGGCGTTAGTTTCTCAATATCTACAGGACCTGCTGAACTAACAATTGCTTTCTTTTCAAAACCGCTACAGAGGGTACCTCTAACATGCAACTGCAAACCATCGCTAAGCTCATTCAACAGGAGTACGCCTAAATGTATTAGATGTTCTTTTATAGAGATAAGAATTGTCAATAGAATCATTGCGCCTCTAAAAATAAGGATTAGTTCCAGCCGATCACCGCGATTCTTGTTGGTTCCCTAGTGTTTGAGTCTTGGATGAACATACAAGCCCGATTGGATGACCTCGCCCTTCGTCGACTGCTACCTCTATTTTGGTGACATGATGCACTCCTAGCTGTATAATAGAAACGAGTCATGACATCCCCTAGCAGCTCAAATGGGATTGTCCGAATACAAATGGTTGTATTGTTTCTCCTAATCATCTATCAATTGATGTTTCTGCCAAACCTCGGAGATGATTTTCAACAAGAAAGTGTGGATGCTCCTCGACGTTCTTGTGATGATTCGGTGAGATTGTCGTCTACTCAGACCATTCCGCCTCCTTCAATTGTAAATATTTCGATGGAAAGGTCATTTGGGGCATGTTTGATCATGCAAGGTATGGAATAGACTTTATGCTTTGCAAGCAAGTTCGGTTGTTCAATACTGCATCTCACGTGCTATGTCCTTGAACTCAGATGACAACCACTTGCTGGCAGAATGGCTTGCTTACCACCATCATACATTGCCACTGCGCCGACTCATAGTGGGGGTAGATCCTCGATCCATAACGTCACCTTCTGCGATATTAGATCGATATCGGCGGATGGGTTTGATGAAAATTACGGAGTGGGATGAGATGGATATGATGCCTCCTCACTTTTTGGGATTGCATGCCAAAATCAACGAATCGGATTCTCAAGCCCTGACCGATCTATATGTTTCCCGTCAATTCAACTTTTATACTAAATGTATGGCCGTTCTGAAGCATGAAGGGATATCTTGGGCAGCGTTGACAGACACGGATGAATTCATCCTCCCAAACTTCCGAGCCGATGAAATGTATCGATTGGACATTCCTGACAAGGAAACAAACCATAGCGATACCATTTTTGAGTTGCTGCATGAAAATCGTCGAAAACATCCAATGATACACAAAGGATGCGTCAGTATGCACCGTCTCCAATTTGGGTACAAAGAGAGTAGTCAAACTGCCGTCCAAGCCATGGTTCCTAGCCCATTCAATGGAACGGACTTCGCCACGATGAGATGGAGATATCATGATGAATTAAACAAACGATCGGGAAAACTTCCAGGGAAATGCATGGTGAACTTGAACATGGCCAAAGAATCAGATTTTGTTGTGGACACAGTCAACTCGCATCGACCCATCCAGCGTCTATGCTCCAACTTGTACACCTATTTGCAACATCATGAATCTCCGTTTACCGTCAATCACTACTCGGGGAGCTGGGAACAATGGAATTTTCGCAACGACACCCGTTTAAAACGTCAAAGGGAATTCTTTGACAAGCTATACTATGACAATCCCAAAAGGCAAGATGATACGATACGTCCATGGCTACGAGAATTTGTCGAGACAGTAGGCGTCGATGTTGCAACCTATCTCTTGGAAGGAGCTGGAAAGCTAGAACGAATACCATAATGGTAGTACATTACAAAATGACACACTATTGATATGAATTATGAACATTGGACCAACAACTTCACGGCTCATCGAACGATAGTTCATAGGGTCCGGTGACTTCATTCTGACCTTGAATGTAAACGAAATATGTGACTCCTTCGGTGGTGGCGATTTCGAGGGGCCCTTCTTGGGCCAAATCACTCATACCGTCAACGCAAATCAGGTTATCACAGGAACCTTCAAACACAGTTACTTCAGCCACAATCATGGATTCCAGGGGCACCGTGCACCCTTGTGTACATTCGGTAATCAACACGCTGTCACCTGTTCCTGTAAACTGATACCACTTTCCTGGACTAGCTCCATACGATGCTGTACCACAGGTTCCAGCCGAGTTAGAAAACAAATTTTCGTCTGTCGAGCTGAGAACTCCGACATCGCTAGAACCATCCAGTGTGGAATCAATGGCAGAATAGCACTGATCGTTGCTGATCAAAGTAGAATTCACAGTGTTATCGATGCCTTTGTTCGTTACTTGAGGATTGTTGTTGTTGCCACCAGAAAGTGTGACTCCCAACACCACAGCGAGAATCACGAGCAAGAGACAAAGTCCGGCAGCAATTAGTTTGGACAGGCGACGCCGACTATCACCTTCTTTGGGAAGTCCATCCTTGTTGACAACTTTGGGTGACTCATGGTAGACAATTTCAGTATTTTCCTCATCTTCATAGATTTGAGGATCCAACTCAAATTCTGCCGATACCTTTTTTCTTCCCATGGTTGATCTACTGTTGCGTATGAGTAGTGTGAGCCTCCAACAACAACAACAAAGAAAGAATGGAGTTGGATGTGGGACGATCCGATATCTCTGTTGGTGTCAATCGTTGAGACAATTTGGTGGGAATGGCAGGCGTGTAGTATGCACCAAACTCTATGTTCAGATTTAGAACGGAAACTTCCCACCAAAATTCGGGTATGTATTTATAGGCAACCTCCAATGCCTGCCTGCTACAACGCGATATTGATCGCACCCATCACGCCAACTACCTGTGACTTGATTCTTCTGGATGCTGTGCTTGGACTCCTGCTAAGAAATACATAAACTCGAACAATTCCGGTTCTGGTACAAATCCTACGCAAATCCACTGCCATAACTCGAACAGTTTTGCGATGAATCAACTTCAGAGGGGTGAAATGGGACCATCCACGAAGTTTCTAAGCCAACAAAAACGTTGAGCCTTTACAATTGCGATCGAAGAAAAAGTAGGTCGAAGAGGTGAGGGAAATGTCCTTTGGATTACAGAGCAGCTTGCATTTTAGAACGGTGCTTTTCTAGACCTTATCCAATTCTACGGGATTTGTACGCACCGTTTTGTACGGAAAAGGGGAAAACTATCTAGAGACAAAAAGTCAAGTAGTAAAAGACCTAACTGAAATTTTCTTGCTTGGACACTTGAATTACATGCAAACAAAGACAGTCTCAAAAGTTTTTGTCTTTTAAAGGTTTTCTCTTGTAGTTGACAGCAGTTGGTATGTTTCTCAAGATTTTAGAAAAATTGCACGATCCACCGCGCGAAAATGAAACTGTTCGAGTTTAAAACTGTTCGAGTTTATGTAATTCCTAGCCTGGTTGTGTACCTGGTAACAGTTCCTTGAGGCTTGTTGTACTAGAACTAGAACTAACTTCGAAAGAATCTTCCCGAGCCATGTATGCTAACTTCTCGTTCGTCTATCCTCAGTTTTACAATCCCCTCAGCGTCCATCGTTGAAGGAAAGTCCAGCAAAAAATCTGGTACTACTAGGTCTCTCTTCTCCTTGGATAAAATAATGGATACAACACTATTATCGTTACTTTAAGTTTGCCTCATCAGCTTTCAAGAAAGGAGAGTTCGTACAGTCCCGTAGATCCTTCTTCTCCTTGGATATACAGGTAGTACGTCTTTCCTTCTGTGGTCTCGATTTCGAGTGGACCGTTTTGACCCAAATCTCCGATACCGTCCAAGCAAATCAAATCATCACAGGAACCTTCGAATACAGTTACCTCAGCAACCACCATTGAGTTTTCGGGCACTGTGCAGCCCGAAGTACAAACAGAGATTTCAATCGTCTCGCCAGTTCCAATGACATAGTACCATTTTCCAGGGCTGGCCCCATAGAACGCAGATCCACAGATTCCTTCCGTGTTGGAGAACCAATTCTCATCCGCCGAACTGATAACACCAACATCACTGGAACCATCTGGGATAGCCTCGACGGCATCATTGCACTGAAGGTTGCTGATCAATGTTGAATTTGTGGAGCTACCAATGTCACGATTGTTGTCTGAAGGAGTACCGCTATCATTGTCGTTGTTGTTGTTGGACCCGGACAACAGGAGTCCCAAAACAATTGCAAGGATCACAAGTAAAAGACAGATCACACAAGCAATTTGTTTCATCAGTCCCCTTGGACGTTTTTCCTCATCGTTCTCGTTGTTGTACATGATGGTTCAAGCAACAGGCAACGAAAGTAGTTGAGAATCGAAGAAGCCAGGATAGAATGTGGAGATTTCGGTCTCAACTTTTCTGAACTTTGACTGTTTGTGGGTTTCCAGCTGTATCTGTAGTAGTTGTTGTTATTGCTTTGAAACTTCCAAGCAACGACGACGGGAGGGTGTGATGGCTCCATTATTTTTTGAATTCTGAACTTGACCTACATACATTTTCGTACTTAATTTGACTCCCCAGCGTTCGGGAACGACCATACCAACATGACAGCACCGCTTCCCGTCCGCTCAGCGAAGTTAAGCATGTTCGGGCTCAGTTAGTACTACGGTGGGGGACCACGTTGGAATCCTGAGTGTTGTTCTCTTTCTTTTTCGGCCCTTTCACTCTTTTTGTATCTTGTTTTGAAGAAAAGAATTTTGTCTTTCAAGGTAGAAATGAAGTTGCAATCAAAATAACCTTTTTCAGCTGCTGCCACTCAATCCTAGTGGATATATACTACCAATACCTCCCCAACTTTCGGGATCGACCATACCAACATGACAGCACCGCTTCCCGTCCGCTCAGCGAAGTTAAGCATGTTCGGGCTAGGTTAGTACTACGGTGGGGGACCACGTTGGAATCCCTAGTGTTGATCTCTTTTTGCGCTTTTTTGCTTTTTCTGGCGCTGTTCTTTTTCTTGGCATCAACTTTTTGCTAGTTTGTGCCGCCACCACACACGTTCCTGACACACAATGTATGGATTCCTCTTGGACAGAAGCATTATATTACAGTTTTAGTTGGAACTTCCTCAATTGCTTCTGGATAGTACCTAGTATATTCGGTTCATCATGGGAGTGCAGGGCCTATGGCGACTGCTAATGCCGATTGGTCGGAGGATCTCCATGGAAACCTTGGAGGGGAAAATCTTGGCCATTGATGCCAGTATTTGGATTACACAGTTCTTGTTGGCCATGCGAGATCCAGAAACTGGAAATGCACGTCCAACGGCTCCTTTGATTGGTATTCTTCGACGTCTTTGTAAACTACGGTTTCATGGTATCCGACCAGTGTTGGTGTTTGATGGGGCAACACCAGAAGTGAAACAACGGGAATTGCACCAGCGTCGACAACGGCGGAGAGAACGGCTCGTCTATCAAGATGGAACGCCGACAGCCTTGGGGGATTCTGTACAGCGTATTGCCAAACGGTTGCTGGCACAACAACTTAAAAATGGAGGGGCAAGTTTGGCGGCAGCATTGCGGCGGAAACAAAACAACAATACAAACAAACAAAGTGGTGAACAAGTCAGCAAAGGACTTGTATCCACCAGTGATTCTGCGTCTGTAAATAATGAAAGCAAGGCTCTTGCTGTTCTGCCTAGTTCTTCAGGTGGTCAAGCTCCTGAATTTTATGACCCAGAGGCCATTGATAATGTACCACCCAAGTCAGAAGGTACTCCAACAACAGGCGCAAAGGAGTTGCCATTGCCTTCCACAGAAGGAATGGACATCCAAGATGATCTTTCAGACACTGTATTTGAGGAAGATCGATCCTCTTCTCCACAACAAAATGACTGGGATAACCCTCCTGTTCCTTCCACCACAGACCCGACATCTATTGCCGATGGTGGCAAGGACGAGGACACAGACGAGGAGGATTCCGACAAGAACCCCTTTGCCCTACGAACAGAATCCAGCGGGGCAAAGCTCTTGGTACAATCTTCCATGACTCAAAATGGAGAGTTGGACGTAGAATATGTTGCATCCATGCCATCGACACAACGCAAAGAGCTTGTAGAAACGGCCCATCGGGAGCGTCGATTGCAAAGTCGTCGCGAATTCATGAAAGTCGCCAACGATCCACAAGGATTGTCTTCTTGTCAGCTGCGCAATTTTCTCAAGTATGCCAAACTCAATCGAGATGTACACAAAATGGCACAAAAGGCTGCGGCGACGGAATATCAAGATGTGAGTCGACGAATCGTGCTGGAAACGACCAATGTGGAAACTGGAAAATTGGAATCGGTGGACCTGCAATCGCAACGTGTGGATAAAGCATACCTCAAGGGAGGGACGAAGGATGACAGTGAAAGTGACTCTGAAGATGGTGGTGGTTTCCTGCCCACAAGTCCTCGCAAGACTAGGTCACAATCCGACAAAACAAAGCAAAAAGCTATTACGGCCTTGGTCGACAGCGAAGATGATTCGGATGAAGGCGAACACGAGTTGAAGGATGATACAGTATGGCAAGAGGGGAATGCCGGTGTAGCACGCGCCAGTGGGAATCCAAATGATGCTTTGGAACAAGATGCCAAAGCTGCTCAGGAAATGCAAGATGAATTATTGGCAAGGGCGTTACAAGATGAAGAAGATGATGAGGGGGGTGGCTTCCTGAGACCCGACAACGGCGATGATGATTCCATGGCCAACCATTCCAGCAGCACTACGGGTCGTGGGAAACAAGACTCGAAACCAGCGGCCCGTCCGTTGGCATCGAATTCGCAAGACAGTGATATCGATGAATGCGACTGGGAAGATGGTGGTGTTGCTACCACAACTACCAGTTCTGCAGCATATGGCGCCACCGCTCATGCTTCTTCCACACACTTGACGGACTCCCAAAGGGCGCAGGAAATGCAGGATGAAATGTTGGCAAGAGCACTACAAGACGAGGAAGACAATTCTGGGGGAGGATTCCTACGGCCACAAGACACCCGCGACAAGAGGAAAGATGATGATGATTCCATGGCGAACCACTCCAGTGGTAGTATGGATGGTGTTGCATGGGAGGAGGATTCCAAACCTCATGCTCGAGATATCCCCAAAGCACCAGGGAAGCGACATGATAATGGCGACTGTCTCGAAACTGTTGCACATGCAAACGGGGCTCGAAACCACACAGATCATCCCGCCGGCGGTAACTTCATGTCCCTCCAAGAAAGTCGCGATGAGATATTGGCACGATCGTTGCAACAGGAAGAAGATGCTGAAGGAGGCTTTCTCCCTTCCGAACAACGACCCTCAATCGTGGAAGTTATCAATGTTGATGACAAAGAATCTGTGGAATTGGACAAGACCGTCCCGGCCGTTCCTAACATTCTCACACCAGCGGATGATGATGACGATGAGGATGAAAGTTGTGACTGGGAGGATGGCGATGAGCAAGAGGCAGGCTCTGTGGCCAACCCAGATGATGGTGAAATGAACAATGAGGAAGCCGATAGTGCGGAAGACAATGAACATCCAACACTTGCCAAAGAGTCAATCAAGAAAGGTAGCAATCCAAAAGTTGTAGAGGTTGACGAGGAGGACGAAGACATCAAGGTGGAGGATGACGAATCCACTAATGGTTTCGAGGACGAGAATCCATTTGCCAGTTCCTACAAGGGGCGAGAAAAATCGCAACAGGAAATGGCGGACGTCCTTCAGCATGCTCAAGCAACTGCAGCGAGATTAACCGATTGGGCAGGCCGTGCCTTCCGAAGAGCCATCTCGCAACATGCCGAGGAGTCAGGTTTGACCACAGCCAGCACCAGTAGTCATGTCAAACCACCATCAACAGCCGTCGGATCAGATGACAAGAAGAAACCGGCTTCCCCCATCAAACCAGCCGAGACACCTCAAAAGCACAGCGACGGCGGGCAGGAAGAGGAGGTAGAAGCCAGCGGTCATCCTTCATTGCCTGCTGCTGCTTTCCATGGCAAAGACAATGCCGTTGCCCCCAATGATGACGACAACAACGCATCCGCAACGATGAACCATAATATCTCACAACAAGACATGGTGGCAGACTTTCAAGAATATCAACGACAATACGAGCAAGGCCAACACCGTCGCCCTACCGCCGACCCTATGGATACCGGAGATCTTTTTGTATCGGACGAACTCCGCGCCGATGTCATGCAACTCTTACGATTGTTTGGTATCCCTTACATTCAAGCTCCCGCCGAAGCGGAAGCCCAATGTGTCGAATTGGAACGATTGGGTTTGGTGGATGGCATTGTGACAGAAGATTCGGATGCGCTCGTGTTTGGAGGACAACGTGTGTACAAGAACATTTTTGAAGATCAAAAGTATGTGGAAGTGTACGATGCTGGAGATGCAGCCAAGGAAATGAACTTGACACGAGATGGGCTGGTCGGTCTAGCCATGTTGTTGGGAGGTGATTATACCGAAGGTGTTCGTGGTGTGGGGATTGTGAATGGAATGGAGATTATCCAAGCCTTTGATGTGTCGGAAAATGTACAGGAAGGATTGGAATCCTTCCGCAAATGGCTAGATGGATTTGATCTACAAGACATATTGGGTGTGGCAGGCCAAGAACATCGGAATCAAGAACAAATGAACCAAAAGACGAACGCCTTTCATCGGTCCCATCATGCGGCTCGTATGCGATGGATTGCCCCCAAGTATTTTCCGGATCCCAAAATCTTGAATGCTTACCTCCACCCTGTCGTCGACACGAACGAAGATCGATTCACTTGGGGAACTCCAGATACCGAAAGTTTGATCCTCTTTTGTAACCAACAAATGGGTTGGTCAGCCGAAGAAACCCATCAGCTCATTGATCCTGTCGTGCAACGTCTAAACACGCAAGGTTCCATGCGTCAAATGCGTGTGGATTCGTACTTTATGCGGTACGAAGATGGAATCAAGTTTGCCAATGTCCGATCGAAACGTTTGCAATCAGTGTTACAAAGTGTACAAGACGAGCAGTCGGGCAACAACAAGAAACAAAAGCGCAACAAGTAGAAGTATATAATGTACCATTTTTAGCCTCGTTTCTTCCTTGTCCAACCTTCTGTACGTCGTTCGGTAGCTAGGTGGAATTTCCACGTGGTGACCGTCTGCAAGTCGTCTGACTTGTCCATGGCCGCGGCTCTCTTTTACAACAACAACAACAACAACGCAAGTTGTTAGTGACCCTCTATCCTTTCTACCAAACATTAACACTAATACCAGCCCCAACATGGCCAAGAAAAAGACCAAGACTTCCAAAAAGGAAGAAGAAGCCACTACTGTGACAGACAACAACACAAAATCTCCTCAAGAAGAAGAGCAAGAAGACGATGAACCCGAAAGTTCCACCGTCGCAGCGGACCCCGAAGATCTCCTCCAAGTCGAATTGGGTGACATAGTCAAACTCAAACAAGTCTTGGACGAAACCGCTTGTGAGTACATTCAACAGAATCTCTTGCCAGAAGATGCACGAATGGATTATATCAAGTTGGGTCTCATGACCTTGGCGTGTGTCGTGGCCATTGTTGCTCAAGTCGCTAGAATTCCCTTTCCGCAATCCCGTCCCTTGTTGGGGATTTGCTGTCTCTCCTACTTTATCTTGAGTGGAGTCCTTCAGTATATTACCACCTTTATGGATATGGATGTCATTTTGCGAACTCGTCCTGCTACCACATCATCCAATAGTAGCAGCAGTACTACTAATTTACTCCTTTCCCAACACGGAGTCCGGGTCCGAAGCCAATTCCCTCGTTACTCTGAATGGTATACATTGGTCATGGAAATCGATCAGGGAAAGGGCCATGACAAGAATCCGTTGGTCGAACAAAAGTGGAGTGTGGGAAAGTTCTTTGATCAAGATGGATATTTTGATCAGACTGGATATCAAAAGCAAGTCCATGAACTCTTTCGACGATTGGAACAGGCCAAGTACGATCGGAATGCGGCCAATAGCAAAAAGGAAAACTAATATTAGTACTGTAGAACCATACGCATATTGATAATAGTTGGATGATAACACTTCTACTAGAATGTTGTACTGGGTAGATAGTGTACAAGAGCTACAATACAGTTACTACCGGTGACCAGTGACGCTAGCAAAAGAAGTAGGCAATTCTAGGTTGCCCCCAAAAATCCATCCCATATATTGGTTGGAGCGTCGTCAGTCACCTTGGTCTGGACATGCAGAGTGGAAAAGTAGGTGCGTAGGCGGATGAAGATTTCAAACTGGTGCCTCCATAGAAAGATGCATATATCCATCCATGCGGTTGTGGCCACTCGATACAGGTTCGAGTAGGGTACTTGTGGAAATCTGGGTTTCATAAAGCAAAGCAGAGCCATCCAGCATGCACTCTCATGATTGATGGAATCGATGATCCCGGCGTTTCCATAGCTTGCCTGAAAATTGTGAAAAAGAACCAAAAGAGTTGGTCAGACATGTCATGATCATCATCATTTTGCACACAAGGTTTTTTCATACGTACTTATCGAGTCATGTCCATTCTCCATGTCCACATCATGCGACTCATCGTCATGATGAGGATTCGAGTCATCATTGTTGCTGTCTCGGCTACTGCTGGTGTTGACCATTTGAACCGAATCTCCTTGCCGTGGAGAGGTTGTTGACGTTCCATTGATATGGATGGTGGAAGTTATTGTCTTGGCATTGTTGGATGCACCGCCATTCGTCGTATTGGCTTGGGATGCTTTTTGTTGTTCCTTTTGTCGAATTTTCCACAAACTCGACAAGAGCAATCCACCCAATACCAAGACTCCTCCCCAAACATACATCCACGAGAATTGTTTGGGAAAGAACAAAAAGGACAAGACCAAGGTCATACCTTTGCGACCCGTCGCGACTAAAACAGCCGTGACACCGCCATACCGACGAACCACGGTCATGTGCACCGAAATGGCAATGTACGCGACAAACGTATAAATGGTCATGTATATACAAAGCAATTGATTGTGTTGGGCAAAAGCAATGAGACCAAACAGATCTCCCGACATGGTGGTGGTGATCGTCATGGCGACCAAGGTAAAAATGTTGGTAAACAAGGTAACTTCCAACCGCGAGGCTCCCATGGAAAAGAGGCGTTCTTGAGCGTTGGGTAGAATGGCATCGGCACAAACACTCAACGACACAAAGGCCAATCCAATGGGATGAAAGGATGGAGTGAGTTCCCAATCCGCGGCAGCAAACAAAATGAGTCCGACCGACACACTCAATGCCAATAGATACTCGACGGATGTAAAGACTTTGCGATTGACAATGGATGCCACAATCATGGTAGGAATCAATTTACAACTCCGGAAAACCACTTTGGTTGGAAAGTTGATGTAATTCAATGCCAAATTGGACAAGGACGACGAGGCCATGAGACAAGCCGTCAACAAGGGATAGGCTGACATGGGTGCGACGCGGCCTCGTTCCTTGGCCAAGTACGTTCGTTCAACAAAGGAACAAATGGTGACGCCCAAGACTTCCAAATATCCCAACATGACTCCAAACTGGAAACCAGGAATGTTCATCATGGCTTCTTGTAGGAAATTGTGAACCCCGAAAAAGAGAAAGACTCCCGAAGCCAAAAGCGAGAATTGGAGGGGTGGACTGAGTTGGTCCAGCCAACTTTTGGAAGTCATTGTATTGTTGTTGTTGTTGCTGTTGTTGCTATTGTTGAATGTCGAAATAGTTGTTGTATTATCAAGACAGGTAGTAGTAGTTGCAATTGGTAAAGAGACGTACAACAACAACAGTGCTTCCACCCAATACTAAACTAACGTACTCGTACTTTTTTGAACGCATTGAGTGGTGGTTGGAGTTGGTCCTGGCAAGAACTGTCGTTTGGAAAAAGAGAAAATGACTTACGACTCCTTTGATTCACTGCGTCGTGTGGTGACGAAGGACGAACACAAACCTGCACAGGACGGTACGTACAAAATGCAATATGCAAAATGCAATTTGCAGTTCATTTCAACAGCAACGCCACCACAACACCTGCATTTCATGTACTACTAGTGTACGACGAGTAGTAGTATAACTTGTTGATCGTTTAGTAGAACAAAGAGTTCAAGACGATAGTGCCGTACAAGAATGAGCACGATCCATGCGACTAAACTACTAAAAACGTCAGTGTATCCTATTATGTATACAGCGTATACTCGATTGGCATGTTCTCCAGTCGCACCTCACTCGTCGACGCCTCCACCCATCCAACGGCCCGCCCACCCTCCAACAATTCGTTTCATTCTTGCATCGTCGTCGGTGGTCATTCCAACATTATATTATCTGTAACAACAACTGTTGCCCATTATCATGTCATCATCTTGGATTTGGGATACATGGACGTCTCTTTGGCAATCCCTATGGTCCGCCTTGGGCCTTCAAGGCAAAAAAGGCACACTCTTATTGTTAGGCCTGGACAATGCCGGCAAAACAACCCTCCTCCACCGCCTCCGCACGGGTGATGTCCAAAGCTTCCCTCCCACGGATAGACCGTCTCGTAGCAACGACTCTTTTGTAGTACAAGGAATTACCTTTCAAGCATGGGATTTGGGAGGTCATGAAGCCGTCCGGCATTTGTGGGAGGATTACATTTGTGAATGCCAAGCTGTGTTGTTTTTGATTGATGCATCGGATTCGGAACGATTGGAAGAAGCTGGATACGAATTGGATGCACTTTTGATTGGAGATGGCAAAAAGAAAGAACAAGGTATATTCGATGGCATTCCCGTCGCAATCTTGTGCAACAAGTGTGATTTAGAGACGGCGTTGTCCACAAAAGAAATCAAGGAACGGATAGATTATGCGTCGTTGGAACAAGCCATGAAGCAAGATGATGACAATGACCACGAGAATCGAATGGCCATGTTTCGAATATCTGTATTACAAGGTGAAGGGTATCAAGCTGCCTTTCGATGGTTGTCCAAGTTTTTGTAACACTATAAAAAGAGAAAAAATAGAAAGGAAAAAGACAACGAGTCATTTTGATACTCATAGCTCATAGCGGTATAGTTAATGTATGATACATACATATATTCTCGCCTACACTTGGTTGAAGAAAAGATCGCAGGGGAGGACTTCGACCTCCCGTCGCACGTAGTTCGCAGTACGCGCGCCTACGCAAGCAGCGACTCGCTTTCTCCCAAGAGGCGGCAAGTGCAAGTCGATAGCAGTAGTACTCGTAGTTGGTTGCTGTTGTAGCAGAGACACAAGAGGGACCATGACGATCACGTTCAAAAAGGCCGTCCAAGGGTCCATCACCTTCAAAAAGGCCGGCGAGGCTGCTGCTGCCAAGGTGTTCCAAACGACCACCAAGGTTCTTCCCAAGAAGAAGGTGCACGCCCCCGCAGCTCCCATTACGCCCTACATTGAGTTGACGGAACCCCGGGCAGTCACCGTGGAGGAGGCTCCCACCATCATCCCCATGAAGGAATCCACCAAGGAGACCATGATGCCTTGGAAGGGATGGGTGGACCGTCTTCTCCAAGAGAAGTTGTCTGACACTCAGTACAAGTCCATGATTGACTTTTTCCACTTTTGGCCCGAGGATCCCGCCAAGTTGCACCAAATGCCTCCCATGGCCTGGCAAGTTCCTATTGCCGAGGGCATGACCGCCAACACCCGAAACGTCGCCCCTGGATCTCAACCTCCCGTCGACATTCCTCTCCATGACTTGACCGACGATCCATATGATTCCGGATACTTCAAGCGAGATACTCGCCGCCGATACATTGACTACGAGAATCCTCATCCGGAAATTGAGGGACTCAAGATTGACATGTTGAACCCCAATGACCCTGAAGTGCAGGCTGCCAAGGAGAAGTTTGAGGCTGGGCCCAAGTCTTCTCCCGGAAACGGCAACAGGTTTGCTACCGGACCTTCCGACTTTGATCCTACTGGTTTGCGAGCTGTCATGGCTGTCACCCACAAGGAGATGCAAAAGGAGCTTGACAAGCACATGCCTAATCACGTACGTACTGTTATATATTGTTATTGTTTTATTATCGTTTGTTGTCGTTTGTTGTCGTATTGTTTGTGGTTGGATCTTGGACTCACACTCACCTCCATCTCACCTTGATCCCCCTCCTCTCTCCTTCTTCCATGCAGCTCCCCGAACCCACATGGGACGCCGAGTCCGAAGCTTTGTACCATTGGCACAAGGAGCGTGATTTGCCTGTTCCAATCGGTGGGAACTACAACTTTATTCCACGAGAACGACGTGTTGCCAGGTGGTAAAAAGAAGGATTGTATTATGCTCATGCATGCATGCATGCATGTTGGATCTTGTCTTGCAGTAAAAAAAGTCAAGCGCCAAATGCCAAATAGTCCCTCTTTTTCTTGTTGTTTGTTGTTAGACTCCAGGAAACTCTGTTGCTGGGTGTGATAACGAACGGATCTACTAGACAGTAGTAATATAATATACTTCTAGTAGTCGTAGGATCTTGCTACTCGTACCAAACTGAAGTTGCAGTAGAGTACGAGTAGCGGTTAGAATATTCGCCGCCGACTCGGTTGGGGTGGTGGAAGGAATGTTGTGTACTCGTACTTGCGTTGTATCAGTCCAGTGGTGGGATGCAAGGTTTCAATCCACAAGGGATTATTGTTTGGGCCATTGTTGACAGTAGGTTGCTGCTGTTGATGCAATCCCAATGCTTGTATTATGGTATCCACCAGAGTTTCATCACTATTGGGAGTATCAGTACCGGCCGCAGTAGCTTTGGTTGCCAACTCGTTGACTGTGAACAACGCTTGACATTTCTTGTCCCATTCGGCACGTTGGACTTCGGGTCCTCCGACACACAGATACTCTAATATTCTTGTGGTTGTTGTTGTTGTTGTTGTGGACATGGATGATTCACCACCAGGACGTTTGCCTCGTTGAATACGTCCTGTGGGAGGCATGGACAACAAATACAAAGGGTCATCACCATTATCATTTTCATGCTCTGGGTTGTTTGCAGCAGTAGCAGCGGCAGTGGAAACCAACAAGACTTGCACTCCCAACGGACGTGTCCATTCGTTCGAAGATGTCGATGCCGAGGAGGATGACGATACCCACAAACTCGGTGTCGGACGCCCTACCAAACCTCTTGTCCGATACACATTGCACCAATGCGCAATGCCATGCGCCAAAACCGGTAAGGATGTAATGAAATGATCGTAGGTTTCCCAAAGTTCCATGATTCGAGATTGGACTTGCCGGATTAACCATTGAGCGTCTCCTGTCAAGCCTGTACAAGCCATGGCTACTATGGGAGGAGGATGATGATGATCGTGATGGATGTTGGAGGAAGAAGAGGTGCTCGAACTGGGAGTCATGCGATGCAAGACGGGTGTAGGGCCTCGAGAAAGCACCAGAATAGTCGTGGTGGGAGCACGAGGAGTACATGATATACTACCACTTGCAGTTGTCGTATTCAATGCAAACGCAAGTATCCAACGACCTTGTTGAGATGCTTTATGTGCATGTTGGAGTTGTCGTGAGGTTCCTTGGGACGTCAAGACTTGCATGGATTCATAGTGGGAGGAGGAGGATGCTGTGGCGATACTCGACGTAGAAAGGAAAATGAGTGTCCAAAGCAAGAAACCAAGAAAGCCATGTATAGAAAAGGAATCTTGTCGACTTGAGATATTTATTGCACGGATAGAAGTTGTAGTGGTCGCCATGATTGTTGCACCAACAACGACAATGATGATGCTTATTCGAACAACACAACGTGGCTCTGCCACCAACAAAGTGTTCCTCGGTCCTCTGTCAGGCCAATCAAAGAGGGGAATGGGGAAGTATCTGGCATGTTGGGGGGAAATCCATCTGTTGTCCGACATGGACAAACGTCCAGACGCCAGGAGCGTTTCGGAACCGTCCAATAGTCGACCGTTACTTGAAGAGGCTCGACCGGCTCTCCTCTCTAAATAGAAAGTGACCTTGACCTATAAGTACTCAAACGGATATAGACCGGAAATCCACCCGTAGCAGCAGCGTCTTCCCATCGCCCCTCTTTCCTGGTGGGGACGACGACCCGAGTCCTTTTTTTGTTGGATTTGGCTAAAACGGCAGGCAGGCAGCTACTACCACGTACGTAGTGGAAGTCGTGACGACAAGCAAGACCATCGTTCCATTCTTGCAAGCAACTACTCTTTGAGGCTTTTTTCAAAAAAGTGAAATAGGAAACCATGGCTGATTTCACGCAAGTATTGGAAGCTTGTACACGAGCAGGTATGTATTGTCATTTCGTTGGTACTAGTAGAGAATAGGAAAGAGGAATTGGCTTTCGCCGAATCTCCACAGAGATGCCGGTCTCTCCAATGCTTGAGGTTTTGGGTTTTTTCTCACAAGCAGTGTCCTTGTATGAATGATGGTTGTTGATGATGATGGTTGATATTATTATTCCTAACAACCTGCATGTCTTGTTTCGTTTTTAATGTTCAGATGCCGCCGCGGAAAAGACCGTCAAGGACTTTGAGCAAGCAGATTTTCCCAAGTACATGGCCTCCCTCGCTGCCGAGATTGCTACCGAGGGAAAGCCTTTGCCTGTACGACAATTGGCTGGTTTGTTGATCAAGAATGCTCTCTTTGCTAAGGATGAAAATTTGCAAAAGGATGTCCACCAGCGATGGACGTCTCTTCCTCCTGAAGCGCGAGAAGCCGTCAAGGCTCCCTTGTTGCAAGCCATGCGCTCGGCCGAGCCTGTGGTCAGCCACACTGCTGCGCAAGCAGCTGCTGAAATTGCTGCTGTCGAAATCCCATACCAGCAGTGGCCTGCTATTCTTCCATCTGTCTTGGAGAATATCCAGTCCCCCCAGAGTTCCGATTCCATTAGGATTGCCTCCTTGGAGTGTTTGGGATACACCTGCGAGCGAGTCTCTGTCTTGGACGGGCCTGAGATCAGTGAGCAGACCACCGACTCCATGCTGAATGCTATTGTCGAGGGAATCAACGCCACTCGCCCCGACAAGGTTCGTTTGGCAGCTACTACTGCCTTGAAGAACTCTCTTGTCTTTGCCCATGGAAACATGGAAAAGAAGCAAGAGCGTGATGCCATCATGCAGAGTATTTGCGAGGCTACCCGTTGCCAGGATTACCTCGTCCGAGCCCAAGCCTACGAGTGTATCGTGCAAGTTGCTATTTCCTATTATGACAAGTTGCAAGATTACATGACTACCCTTTATGAATTGACCACCGATACCATCAAGAACGATCGGGAGGAGGTTGCCAAGGCTGCCATTGAATTCTGGTCTTCCCTCTGTGAAGTCGAGCAAGACCTCTTGGATGAGGCTGCCGAGCTTACCGAGCGTGGACTTCCCCTCCAACGTCAATGCATGCGATACATGGCGGCTGCCTTGCAACACTTGGCGCCCATTCTTCTCGAGACTCTTACCAAGCAGGAAGAGGATGCCGATGAAGATACCTTCAACTTGCACATGGCTGGTTACATCTGTCTCACCTGTATCAGTCAAACCGTAGAGGATGCGGTTGTTGCCGTTGTCATGCCTTTTGTCCAACAAAACATCCAAAGTGAGGAGTGGCGATTGCGAGATGCTGCCATGATGGCGTTCATCAGTATGTTGGATGGACCAAAGGACGAGACCATTGGTCCAGCCGTTTCCCAGTCGGTCCCTATCCTCTTGAACCTCCTTAATGACCCTCACGTCATGGTTCGGGATACTGCTGCCCACTGTATTTCTCGTATCTGTCTTCTCCACATCCGATATGTTCCTACCGAGATTTTCCCTACCCTTTTGCAGGCTTTGGTTGCCAAGTGTGGAGAGGGTTCCCCCAAGGTTGCCAGCCAAGCTTGCTCCGCTCTCTACAACTTGGCCAGTGCCTTTTCTGAAGAAGCCAGCCAAAACCAAGAGAACAACGGACTCTCCCCTTACATGCAAAACTTGTTGGAGGCTCTTCTCCGTGTCTGCGATCGCCCCGATGCCGACGAGTCTAACCTTCGTGTCACTGCAATGGAAGCCATCTCGGTTCTCATTGGAAACTCCGCCAACGATGTCCTCCCTCTTTTGGCCCAACTCTTGCCTGCCTTTATCCAACGCTTCGAGGCCACCTTTGCCATGCAGGATTTGGATGCCAGTGATGCTTTGAAGAAGGAGCAAACACAGGCTCTCCTTTGTGCCGTCTTCCAAGCTTTGTACCGAAAGTTGGACAAGTCTATTGTGGCTCCTCATTCAGATACGGTTATGACTCAACTTCTCAAGGTGTTGGATGCCAAGAACGCTGCTTGCCACGAAGAATGCTTCTCGGCTATTTCCGCCATTGCTGACAATTTGGAGGGTGATTTTGTGGTACGTACTGGCTTGTGTTTGCGGTCTACAGGGGGATTCAAGAGTGTTTCTATTTCGAATGTATGACTCACATTTTGCTATGACCCTTTTAGAAATACATGCCCCACCTTCAACAATACTTGTTGCAAGGTCTCCGCAACTTCCAGGCCTACCAAGTCTGTATTGTTGCCGTCGGAACCGTTGGAGATATTAGCCGAAACATTGAGGGCCAAATACAACCATATTGTGATGATATCATGAATGCCTTGATCGACTCTCTCAAGGATTCAACTATCCACCGATCCGTCAAACCTCCTGTCCTCGCTTGTTTTGGGGACATTGCTATGGCTATTGGAGCTGCATTCCAACCTTACTTGCAATTCTCTGCTATGTTGTTGATGCAAGCCTCCAGTACCAAGATCCCAGCTGACGATGATGACTTGATTGAATACTTCAACTTGTTGCGGGAAAGCATCTTGGAGGCGTACGTTGGTATTGTTCAAGGGCTTCGTGATGGAAACCTACTTGTTCAATTCCAACAGCATGTTCCTAATGTTCTTCGATTCCTCGAGGAGTTGTCGAATGACCCCAACCGTGATGACTTTGTGTTGAACAAGGCCATTGGTTTGGTGGGTGACCTGGCACAGGCCATGGGTCCCCAAATCCGCGATCAAATCAATAAGCAATTCGTTGCCAAGCTATTGAACGACGCCATGACTTCTGGCGACCCATCCATGGTGGCGACAGCCCAGTGGGCCAGCTCCGTCGTTCAACAGGCTTGCCAAGGATAGAACCTTACTGTTCTCGAACAAAGGTCTCCATCAGACCAAGTCACACGTTGCGGCTTGGTTTGGTGGACACCACCGACCCATTACCCCCTCACATGTTCTTTCTCCTGTCACCAGAAAGAACATTGAGGGTTCCCATTAGAGCGTGAGAAATTGATTTTTCTGCTCTGAGTGCATTGATTTTGTGGTATGCTAGCGTAAAATAATAGGCCATGTCAATGCCATCTGATGAGATGTTACTAGTCGCTTTTTCGCAAAGGCAATAATAGCAATCCTCTCAAACACGAAAGGCCTCGCTGATTGTACCCCTGATTGTTCCGAGAACGGGAGCTTGGAACGATTGTTGTCAGAAATTGGGTTTTCAAACCGGAACCCCCTGATTTGTGCGAGGATGGAGGGGGCGAGTCACGCTGTCCGAGTGCGCCGTCCGTTGATGTCGGACACAGTACAAGTTTCTAGTAGAGGCTACGACAAGTTCCTCCTCGCCACTCGTTGATGGGGTGCGCGCGTCTGAAACTGGGACACCGAGGCGCATCGATGAGGGTAAAAAAATAAGTAATAAGCAAACAACGTCGTGTCAAGGCAAGGCAAAAGGGAATGTGGCCCCGATGCGAACGTTTCCTGTAGGATTGCCTACGACAGTCACGAAAAAATTTGGGATCGAAAAAAAAATATCACACCTTCAACCACCACACACACGCAGCTCTTTCGTCGCCACCGCTGCACTCACAAAAAACGGGGGACGTCTCGCACGGACAAAGTTCCTGAAGCAGTGTTAAAAAAGAAGCAACAATCATGTCGACCCGTACTACTGCATCCACTATGAGGCTTCTCAAGACCATTGCTCAGCGTGCTTACCCTCGGGCTGCTGCTCGAGCTGCCCAGGTAGCTGCACCCCGTGCTAGCCTCCCCCAAGTGCGCCATTTTGTCGCTCCTCAACCCGACGTGAACTATGATCAGTTGGTCAAGGACACTTTGAAGAAGATGCTCAGTGTCCCTGAGGAGAACGAGATGCCTGTTATTGAGGATGAAGTCTTGGAGCGCAGATTCAAGAGCTTCCAGGTATGTTTCTGTTGGTTGTTATTTGTTAGATGGGGTGGCCAAAGATATCTTTTGCGTTCCCATGTGCTCACCCTTTTGCGTTCTCAATTTCTCTCTCAGAATGTTTTCAAGGAAGCCGAACTCTGCATCCATGATCTCAAGGAGGCTACTACGGAGGAAGAGAAGAAGATCGAGGCCGCTTGTGCTGCCGTTGCTGTGGATAATGCCTTCCGTTCCTACTTGGATTGGTTGGAGGATTTGAGAATGGCCAATGAGGAGCAAGTTGCTCGACATGACGACAAGTCTCGTTGGGAGTATGCCAGCAAGCTCAAGAACTTGCGAATTGAGTTGTCACAAGTCATGAAGGAGGTATAGCACAGCACTTTCACGACATGATCCTCCTACATCCCATGCTTGCGATATACATCATCATCCATTGAACGAGACCACTACCACGGCATCCTGTACAAGTAACTTCCTACATAACAATTTAGGCTTTACCCATCATTATTCGACTACTTGGAATCCTTTTGGAGTGTAACTGTCGCCCATTTTTGTCCTTTGGCGGATTCAAATTTATACCCTATCGTCCGTCATTCATCGCTAAAAGAACAAAAGAACACTTGGTTGTCACTTGGCAAACCACCAACACAAGTGCAAATTGTTCTGCCGAATTGTTGTTGTTTTGGCAGCAGCAGCAACAACAACACTGCCGGCGGCAGAACTTTTACCGTTGCAATTGACAATAGTTGCGGCAGGCAGGCACGACAACAATACTGTTGCTCGCTGTTTCAGCACTTATTCTGTCATAGTACTACCGGAGTAGCACAACCGGCACTCCTGCAACAACAAAAAGTAGTAGTAGTGAACACTGCACCACTACTACTCTACCACCATCACGACTGCTGTCGTCGTTGTCCCATCGCCAGAAGAGGCTCCCAACGACTACAGTAGTACTACCGGTGCTACCACCGTAGCTCGAAAAATACAATATACCTTAGCTTAGAATTGATAGTAACCATACTTTCCCTTGGACCCAAAAGGATCATGGACCTGGCGGAACTCACCGGGGACCGTAGCTCCACGAAGAAGGTCCTGACTGTGAGTGCCAGTCGCAATCTCTTCTGGAATCAAGGGTTCGGAAACATCATCCTGGTTGTTGGAGGAGATAGCTTCGTTCGTAATCTTCGTTAGCTCATCTTGCGTTAGCGATCCCATCATAGCACTCATATCCGAAATCGTCTTCTTTCGGTTGCGGCGCCCGCGACCTCCGCGGCGGTTGGCTTTTTCCATCAAATCTTGCTGTTCCCGACGGTTCTTTTCCAAAAGTTGCCGAACTTCTTCTGTAGAGACGGTCTGGTTCCGAACACGACGCATCACCAAGCCAGCATGGCCCTTGATACTGTCAGACTCGTTCTGTTGTGCTAACAGAATATCTCGAGCACGGCGAGCTTGCTGTTCCTCAAACCGTTTCGATGCATCCATCACAGACATACGCATCTGCACATGAGCAGGAATTCTTGGCAAGGTATTCTGCTGCTCCGCCAATCCAAGTTGCCGCCGGGGCTCGGGAGACGTCATCATGTTGCTCACTTCCTCGTTATAAATGCCCAATTTGTTAAAATCATTTTCATCGTATGATCTGGATCGTTTTCGAATATACGGTTCTGGCTTTGGAATCGAAGAAAACTTTTGCTCATCGGCAATGAATGCATCTGGATCGCTGTGCATGTGAGCCAAATATTTCAGATTTCTCGGCGTGGTAGGATCGTTTCGAGGAGTTGGCATTCCATGCTCGTCGTCTTCTTCCGCAACTGGGTGCAAGCCCATTCGGCCTAGCTCATTGAGCGAAGGTACTCTTCGCATGCCACCTTCGCTGGTAGCAACTTCTGGTGCCTGACCCTTCATCAATAGAATAAAGTCAGAATATGTAATGAGACCAGAATTTCCATTCACGGTGTTTCCCCACATTTCCTGCATAACATCCTCGCTGTGACCAGCATCGTTACCCATCAAATCCATGATATCATCAAGGGTAACATAACCCTTGTGGTCGCTGTCAAGCCTGTTAAAGGCCAAACGCAAGTTGCGGTCGTCCACTTGACATTGGGACAATCCAGCGGCAATGAACTCGTGCCAGTGGATGGTAGTTTCAGATTTCTTGACGCGCATGGCATTGAAGATATCTTCTACCTCTTCTTCCGTCAAGGCTCCAAGAGAGCCAGCTCCTGCATTGGTCACAAGGACTTCTTTCAGGGCTTTTAGAGAGATCTCACCAGAGCCGTCCGTGTCGACCTTTTCGAATTCCTTGCGAAGGTCCTTAATTTGGTCCGGGAGCAACGTGAAACTGAGGACTTCACACAAGAGTTTTCGCATGTCTGAAAACTCCTTAAAGTTGACAAGAGCCTTGACAACGTTGGGATTGAGGACATTATCCGATTCGGACTTGTTCTTATCCGCCCACTCCTTGAGCCAAGGAAGGCGTTGAGCAGCACGTGCTGTGGGGCGCTTTTGGGGGTCAATCAAGAGCAAGGACTGGATGAACTCCTTGGCGCCTCCACTGACGAGATCCCAGACTTCAGCTGGCTCGAACTCGTAATCACAATTCAAAATATTCGAGCGAACTTCCATGAGAGGCTCCGGTCCACCGCAGCCTCCAAATGGTGGTTCTCCACTGAGCAACAAAAAGGCAATGACTCCAACCGCCCAGATATCACATCTCTCATCATAAGAACCACGAATCACTTCTGGGGCGACAGTATATGGAGTTCCTACAGCTTCATGGTGAATCTCTCCGTAGCGAAAGTGCTTGGATAGACCGAAATCAATCATCTTGAGTTCTGAATCGGCAGAAGTGGAAGAAAAGAGGAAATTCTCCAATTTGAGATCTCTGTGAATAATTCCCTTGGAATGTAGGTATCGAACAGCACACAACATTTGCTTAACCAAACGAGCACATTCCGCCTCGGTGTAATGATAATCAGGCTGCTCATCGAGACGATCAAAGAGTTCTCCTCCCAAACAGAGCTCTTGCACTAGGTAAATTTCGGAGTGACTCTCGTAGACTTCTTCCAAACGCACAATATTGGGGTGGTCCAATTGACACATGATGAAAATCTCTTCTCGCAATTGCGAGAGACCCTTGTCGGTGTCCACCAGGGTCAAATCCAAACACTTGACAGCATACTTGACACCGGTAGCCTTGTGTGTGACAAGTCGTACAAGACCAGAAATGCCAGAACCCAAGACTGGACCAGTGTGCACTCCATCGTAGACTTCCTCGATGGGCTTTCCAAAGGGAACTTCCATGTGCACCATGTTGGCCTGGAGCGTTCCTTCTTCTCTTCTACTTTCAATCATCGAATCCAACCCGATGATACTCGAAGAAGGTTTGAGAGCCTTGGGGTTTCTGAGGCCGTCCGTGCCATTGGAGGCAGCAGAAGCCTCTCCTCGAGACCGATTGTCGGATCGGCCCGAATGTGCGGAATGTACAGAATGTACCGAGTGCACAGACTTGCTCTCGGAATGCGTCGAACCAAACGACTTGACGGATTCGTCCAACGAGTGCTGGGAAGCATCAGCAGGGTCTGTATTGGCCGTGGGAGTATGTACTTTTGTAGGAGCTGTTGCGGGAGGAGCTGTTGGCGAAGCCATGAGTCTCCATCTTCAATAAAGAAATACTGTACGAAATTGCGTATTCACATTATATTTACTTACCAGCCTTGGTGGGTGGGGTGGGTACCGACTTGGCTTTTACTGGCGTGGTGGCTACTGCTTGCATTTGGTCTTTACTTTGGGAACAACCCATCTTGCTCCCACTACGTTCCTTGCACGAATTGCCACTGAACGACTCTCGGAGTTGGGACCTACTCGTACCCTTTTTGCTTGCCACGATGTGATTGTGGCAGAGAGAAGAGCTTCGCGTTGTCCAACCACAAAAACGGGGACCTCCTGCCTTTGTGGCGTCGTACTTCACCTTACTACAACTGCCGTAGGAGAGGTGGCCGACGACGACTTGACTACAATACACATGATGTCAATTTCCGTCGAGAGAAGCGGGGGATGGAGAAACTTAGAGGCCTTGCAATTTCCATACTGCATGTCACCGTACAATTTGTACCTAGTCCACGGCGGCGAAGAAACGGAGGGGTTTATACTTAGCAACTCCTCCCAAATCCCTATTGTTCGTTCCCAACCTTGAAATGAGCTTACGAAGGAAGGACGGTTCGTCTAAGTACTTTCCTTCGATGCAACCATGCAACCCCTCCTCCGCAGTTCGCGTTATGGATATTTCGCACCCACCCACCGGCGAATTCCCCAACATAGTCGGAATTTGTCTGCCGTCACACCCCCGTGTCACAAGTTTTCCTCCAAAGGCGACGTGGTACCCCCGACACCTGCACGCGACCACAATAACCACCCCAAAACAACAGGTGAAGAGTAGTGAAAGATATTATCACTCCATAGACCTCGATCGAACCACTAGCAACGTAGAATCTTTATCATCATCGAAATCGAATATCTATCGTGTAATGAACCCATCTTGTCACAACAAATATTAATAATCCTAGTATAACTTGTAGGTGATCGTGCGTTGGCTCTTGCTTGGATAGATTCATGTCAGTCGATAGAGCTCGATAGATCAAACGTGCCATGGTGGTGACGGCGCAATTGGTGATGGAAGATGGATGATGAATGTTGAATCTTGATACTCTATTATAGTTTCACAAAAAGTTGTATCTTGTTATAAGTACTGCTACAGCTCCTATGCTGATCCTACTATTCCTTGTTCTTTCGTACCATAAAGGCCAACGTTTCAATGGCATCACTACCAGGAAACAAAATGTGACCTTCCGCGTGATCCAATTTCCATCCAGCTTGATGCAACGCTTCAAAGTCCCGGCAAAACGCATCAAAGCCACAACTGACATAGATCAATCCTTGTCGATGTGGGCCACCAACATTCGGGCGACAGAGCATATCAATCACTTCTTGGTCGAGGCCCTTGCGAGGGGGGTCCACAATGAGAACGTTCGCTTGTTTCCATAGATTCTGGCGGCGGGTCATGGCTGTGGCGTTTTCAGGAATGTATTGAATATTCTTGCGACGAGTTTCTTTGCTAGTAGTTTCTTTGTCGTCGTCGTCTTTATCCTTGATCTCTAGATGATCGGCCGATCGATCAAAGCATTCTTGATTAAAGGGGTTCTCGTCCGACGACACAAAGGTACCCTTCACATGATCGATACAATTCAATCCAATGGTTCCTACACCCCCATAGAGCTCGAGGGCATGTTGAATCTTTCCCAAACCCTTACTCTTGGTGCTTTGTTCCTGGAGCCATTCTCGAATGCGTACCACAATTTTGGTAAAGGCATCCAAATTGGCTTGGCGAAAGACTTGGGGAGGAAAATAGAGGGGAACTTTCAAATTGGGATCCACGTCCAAGTGTTCCACCATACTCGATTCTTGGCCATATTTTTGTTCCCATCGCCCCGTGCGATCCACAATACTGTTGGCATGCTTCCAAGAATTGTTAAAGTGCACCCAAAGGGATTGGAGTTCGAGATCCCTGCAACTCTTGTCTTCTGAAACACTTTGAAGGGCCTTGCATAATTCATTTAGTTGTCGTGTAGATGCTTTGTTAGTTTCCTTCCAAATCAATGTTAGTTGTTGTCGCCCGGTCGATCGTTCCACAGCGAGTGCGACATGCCGCAAGTTCCCCTTTCCATCTTTATCATCAAACGCTTGAATATTGCACTTCTTGCATTGTTTTTGAAGAACTTCGACTGCTTCATTAATTCTAGGATGATGAGCTTGACACTGAGGAACCTCCAACAGATCATGGGAACCAGGAACAAACAACCCGATGCGCAACGAGTCGTTGACTTGACGTACGGCCAAGCGAGCGACCGTTCTCCACCCCTTGGTAGGGCCCAAAATAACGGGAAACTTGGAATTTCCTTCTTTTGTCTTTTCCCAATGATTGTGGAAAAACTCAATAGCTGCCTTTACTTTGGGTGCATGCTTGGGTTTCGAAATGTACTTGAGCGAAGGATCGGATGTGGCAGTGGATTTGGACGAAGACGACTTGTCCTGCTTTTGCTTTCGACGCTTGCGGGCATTTCGGAGTTGTGTAGGGGACTTGTAGTCTGCATCACCGGGTTGGGGGCGTGATCGCTTCTTGTTGGATTTGCTTTTGTTGTTGTTTTTATCGTCGTCCTTGTTGTTCCCCTTGGCCATGGTGTACGCCGGTACTCGTAGCCACAAGTTGATGATGTTGGTGCTTCGTTTTTTGTGAGAATCCGGATTTGTGGTGGAGACATTCCGAATACAAGCTCAAGCCTTGACAAGCCCAATCTACTCTGGATTGACATCATCAAGCAATTAGAACGGTCTACAACATAGTAAACGTTCATCATCGTCATGACAATAAAACATTGGGGTCACAAAATATAAACTAGAAATTATAATATTAGTGCCCACTTTCTTTTTAGAGACGAAAACCATTCAACACACATTTTTTCTAATGACCAGCTCTACTGCGACGTTCGGCGGGTGAAGTCGCAATTTCCCTCACATCAACTTGCTCTATTCTGGCCCCACCATACATACCGTCGGCACTGAAAGGGTCCTTGGTCACACGGAATTGTCCTGGGACAGTGGCAGTACGCATGTCGTTCTTCACAGCCTTCAATGTTGGGCCTTCTTTTTCGACAACATCGTCTGGTCCAGGCATTTGCAATTCAGGGACGTTCAAGTCACCAATGGAAGAATTTAGAATTTGCTTCGTTCCCTCGGGTGTCCTTGCCGCTGCCTTGCCGGCAATATCGCCCAATTCCTCTTGTCCCATACTAGGGTTCAACATGGCACTCATATCCGAAATGGTCTTTTTGCGGTGACCTCGTCCACGTCCTCCACGACGGTTTGCCTTTTCCACCAATTGTTGTTGCTCCTTTCGGTAGTCCTCCAAGTATTCACGAATATTTTCCGTCGTAACATGAAGCTTGGTTCCGTGACGCATGACCAAACCAGCCTGTCCGAGACCCATCAAACCCGCCTCCTTGGCCTTTTGGGCCATCAAAGTATCACGAGCGCGACGAGCTTGCTCTTGTTCGAACAACTTGGATGCCTCCAAAACAGACAGGCGCATTTGTCGGTGAGCACGATACAATTGACGATTCACGGACAGGGCACTGGCATTCTCTGAAATAAGCTTCTTGGTCTTTGGATCTTCCAAAGCCACAGCAATGCGTGCATTTCCACGGTAGGAGTCTGAAGCGTCGAATGCCTCCTTCTCGCTCTCGGCCGACTTCGAGCGCTTTCGCTGAAGTGGAGCCTTTGGCATTGTCGCGAATTCGGGTGTTTGTCCCTCTGGGATCGGTGGTGTTTCAGAAATGCTGGATCTAGTCGAGCCGGGCCCGTGTTCAACTCCCAAGTTGGGAACGGAAGCGAAATTCATCATATTACCAGGACCACTTGCCATGTGGGACAGCTCCTCTTCGTGCGATTTGTCTAACTCCAACTTTGTGAGAGACAATTCTGATTCGCTTTCAGGCACAGCCCCAAGAGCCCCGGGTGGTGGACGATGGCTGGAACGTTGCTCCATCTCCTTCGTTTGACCCTTCATCAACATTCGGAAACTGTCAAAGTCAATGTGTGAAGTAGTACAGTTGACACTACGCATACTCTCGGTCCACATGTGCCTCAAATGCTCCTCGCTAGAAAATCCATCGTTTCCGACCAAATGCATGATATCATCCAAAGTGATGAACTGAAACAACCAGAAATTGTTAGTTTTGTCGAAAACAAAAAAATCAAAACTGTCAACAAAAATTATACGTACACCCTTGTGGTTAGAATCCAAACGATCAAAGGCAAGTCGGAGATTGCGGTCATCGACTTTGCATTGTGACAAACCGGCGGCAATAAATTCGTGCCAATGAATGGTCGTTTCGGTCTTGTTGACACGCATGGCATTGAAAATGCCTTCGACTTCCTCTTCGGTCAAGGCTCCCAAGGATCCAGCACCAGCGTTAGTGACAAGCACTTGCTTCAAACCAGCCAACGAAATTTCTCCCGAGCCATCGGTATCCATCTTTTCGAATTCCTTGCGCAAATCCTTGATTTGATCAGGCAACAATGTGAAACTCAACACTTCCGAAAGGAGCTTGCGCACATGCGAGAACTCCTTAAAGTTGACAAGAGCCTTGACAACGCCAGGGTTCAAAATCCTGGCAGCAGGTGGATTATGACGGTTGGCCCATTCCTTGAGCCAAGCGTGCTTCTGGGCTTCCCTAGCGGTAGGTCGGTTCTTGGGATCCAACACAAGCATATCGCGGATGAATCCCTTTCCTTTTTCACTGACCAATCCCCAAACATCTTCAGGTTCGAACTCGTACTTGCACTGCAAAATGTTGGCTCGGACAGTGAGCAGGGGCTCGGGCCCACCACATCCTCCAAAAGGCGGATCTCCACTCAAAAGCAAATAGGTAATGACTCCAATGGCCCAAATGTCACAGCGCTCGTCATAGCTTCCTTTGATGACTTCGGGAGCAACTGTGTAGGGGGTTCCGACGGCTTCATGGTGAACTTCACCAAACTGGAAATGCTTGGATAGACCAAAATCAATCATCCTGAGTTCGGAATCCTTGGCCTTGGAACTGAACAAGAAATTCTCCAATTTGAGATCTCTGTGAATAATTCCCTTGGAATGAAGGTATCGGACAGCCGACAACATTTGCTTGACCAATCGAGCACATTCTGCTTCGGTATAGTGATAATCGGGTTGTTCGTCGAGACGGTCAAAGAGTTCTCCACCGGTACATAGCTCTTGTACTAGGTAAATTTCGGAGTGACTCTCGTAGACTTCTTCCAAACGAACAATATTGGGGTGGTCCAATTGACACATGATGAAAATCTCTTCTCTCAATTGTGCCAGGCCTTCGGATGTCCCGACAAGGCCCAAATCAAGACACTTGACAGCATACTCGACACCTGTGGCCTTGTGCTTGACTTGTCGCACCAATCCACTGACACCAGACCCCAAAACAGGCCCATTGTGCACTCCATCGTAGACTTCCTCAATGGGCTTTCCAAAAGGAACTTCAATGTGCACAACCTTACTGTGAAGTCCAGCGCGTTCGCTGTTGTGCAGGTCGTCGAGACCAATCGCCGATCCTTGTGACTTGAGCTTCTTGGGGTTGCTTCGCTTTGGAGGACCTCCACTCCTACTCTCCTGGATCGAGCCCTGGTCACTGTTAGCATCCGATCGAGCATCCCAACTGAGATTGCCTTCACTGGTGTTGGGAGAGGAGGCACCGGACGCGTAACCGGAGAATTTGTTGTTGTTCCGCTTGGTGAGTGGTTGCTTCTTGACTCCGGACATGTCGTTCAAAGTGACTGTTTGGACTTGTCCTTCATCCTTTGGAGGAGCAGCCTTGACCGGCTTGGGGGCGGATGGCCTCGCTGCCGCAGCTTCAGGCACGGAGCGTGGAGGAGCTGAGGTTGCCACGGGGGCTTCTTTACTGGCACCGCATCCCATGTTGAAGAAAAAAAGAGTTCAACGGAAGTCGTGCAGATCGAAACTCTCTGTTAGTGCTCTTTGAATCGACTCTTGCTTTCGTAGCTTGCAAGAGCTTTCAGAAATGGAATTGAGTGGTAGCAAAAAGAAGTTGTGTTGCTGTGTTTGTTGTTGTTGTTGTTGTTGCAACAGAGAGAGGATGCGCCAAATACAGTCACAAGCTCTCTTTGTAGCAGTGGGAAAATTTTTCGGTCCGAAGGCAGGCAACCAGTCGTCGTCGTAGAAAACACGTAGCCGGTCTTTTTTAGAACGAACGCTTCTTGCTCGAGCTACAAAAGGGAGGTTGGGGGTTTTACGACGTTGATGCCGCTCAAAAATAGGCTCTTTGTGAACTGCGTACAATTCGTACTAGGAGCTTCGTAGAAACGAGGGGATGTACAACTGCAAAGGCTTCGGAGGAGGTCGACGATTGGAGAATTCCCCTCTTTTAGACAAGTGGAGTAGTGTTCGCATGGCCTATTCTGCGACATGCAAAAGATACTAGTTACTACCGAAACGTACGTGTACCAGTCAAGAGGTATCCAAACGCCATGAAGAAGGATGAATGAGCCTCGTACAACCTTGTAAGCCTTTTGATTGGTGTGATGTCTCCGAGTATGCGATTTGCCACGATTTTTTACCCAAGAATGCTCTGGAGTTGTTTTCAACATCAAGGAAAAGACGTCCACCGAAGACACGACGTTTCTGTCAAGCCATTCGTAAAAACAGCAAGAAGAGGATGGAACAATACCCTGCATGGCAATGCAGTAATAATACCAACGTAGTTTATGGCTTGTGCAGCTTTTGTTGATGCTACCGGTAGTTACAACTAGCACACTTTTGAGCTTTCACTCTTGCTGTATGTTCCAAAACAAGTTAATCATAGGTTAATCATAACTAAACTACTATATTGCACTTTTCTTGTTTCACAATCCCCTTTTTCGGGTCTACCCAAACAGCCCGGGTTGTCGTTGTTGTTGTTGGACCACGACTTTAAACATCGGCAGTCTCAACCTTGCTCTTCTTGGTAGGAGGTTCTAATTCAGCTGCATCCTCGGCAGCAGCGGAATCCATCTCAGCCGTCATCTTTTCGATCTTCTTGCGATTGTCGTCAATCTTGGTTTGCCACTCGGTAATCTTGGCCTCGGTAGAGTCCTTGGTTTCTTGTTGTTTGGACAAGATAACCTTGAGGCGTTCCTCGGCACTGGGAGTTTCAGCAATCTTCATCTCAATGGTCAACATGCGGTTCTCAAGATCGTTCAACGTCGAACGAAGAGAAGAAATCTCTTGTTGAAAGCTCGAGATTCCCTGGTTCAGAATAGTGATCTTATTCAACAAGGATTGTTGACTTGTTTGCTTGGAAACAGCCTGCAACAAGGATTCTTGCTTGGAGATACTGGCAACAAGCATGCCTTCCTTGTCATCAACCCCCAAGGCAGCCCCAGGGCCAGTCGCACTAGCCGTTCCCCAGGGCATCTTTCGAGTCTTTTCCTTGGCAAGGTCCTCGACCTTATCCTTCTCTCGGTCAATGACGGCCATCAAACTGCTGACAATCTTGGCGATTCCTTCCCGGATAAAAGCCATATCTTGCTCATTAGGCTTGAGAGGACGCTCAGCCAACCAGCCGCGAAGGGCTTGGATCTTCCATTGGTTGGGTTGAGGGATAGAGACAACACCTCGCATGTTCTCGAGAGGGTTCTTCTTTTGAAGTTCCCGAACAAAGTAGTTGGTTTCTTCCTCATTGTGCATGAAGAAGTGAGCCCTACGCTTGATCTCGTAGCGATAATCCTCGGCGCGGGGCATAAAGTCATCGGTGAGTTCCCTCCTCTTGGCAACGGAGAAAGGAGGACGATCCAAGAGTCCCTCAAACTCTCCCATACCCAAAGCCATGGCGATGATAACTCTAGGCTTGTTATCCATCTTGGTATAGGTTAGAGCAGCCGAGCGCTTGTAGTCATCCGAATCGCTGGAAGTAGTGTAGGTGTACTCGTTGGTGAGGAACTCGGAAAGAACAAAAGGAGTAGATGCCGTAGCCACCATGGGGGTGGCCACTGGAGTACTGACATCCCCGAGGACACTTCCTGGAGTAGCAGCAGTCTTGTTGGCATCCGAGATGTAGGTAGAAGCAGGAGTGGCGGTTCCTGTCTCGGCCAAACTCTCATTGGCCAAGAATGCCAATGCCTTGTTGACTTCGGAGCGGAGGAACTTGAGGTCAATATCATTGGGCTTCATAGGACGCTCTTGCAACCACTTCTTGAGACGAGTGTTCAACCACTGGTTAGGTTGAGGAAGCACAATCTTGTTGCGCCTTGTCTTGAGGGGATGGTTCCTTTGGAGGTCGTCGGTAATGTAGCTGGCTTCTTCCGCCATGTTCATGAAGAAGTGAGCCCGACGCTTGACTTCGTTCTTGAAGTCATCGGCCTTGGGGACATAGGCCTCGTTGACTTCCTTTCTCTTGACAACCGAGAGAGGAGGTCGGTCCAAGATACCTTGGTACTCGGGAAGACCCAATGTCATGACGAAAATGCTCTTGGGCTTCTTCTTGACACTAAAGTTCAAAGCATACGAGCGCTTGAATTCGTCCGTATCAGCTTCCGTTTCGTACACAAAGCCTTCGGCGGACACGACATTAGTGACGGGAGCTCCAGGAGTCGAGGGGTTTTCCTCGGTCTCATCTTCTGTGCTAGTAGCCTTTTGGCCAGGAGTGGCAGGAGTCTCGGGAGTAGTCTCCTCACCGTCGCTTTCTACTGATTCCGATTTCATGGTAGTGGTGGTCGTGGGGGGGGGTGCTTGCTACCGAAGGTTGCACCAACAAAAGAAAGGAAATTGCCGTGAGTTCATGGTCCAAAACGAACAATTTGATAGTGGAGGCAAGTTGCCTGCCACCAACCACATCGTGGTCCGATGGAGTGCAATTGATGTACTTACCAAGAATGGTTGCTAGCTAAGATGACAAGCTTCAGGGTGGGTAGGTTGGTTGCTCCCAAACGAGGTGTTTTGGAAGGTATTGTTGGAGGGCAAAAAGTGATCCAACGCTCGAGTAGGTTCACGTACACTCCGTACAAGTTCTACTGATTCCTCCATGCCCTTCCCTGTGCAGGGATCTTGGGTTGCCAGATACCTGGCACGCATTCGGATGCTGGGTGGGTGGTCACCGAACGTTCCAACGCGCCACGCTCACATACGAACCTACAACACCCCTGCGCGCGGTGCGCGAATTTGAAATCGTAGCCTGCGTAACGTCTATTAACGCCAAAACCAAGCCGTTGGTATTTCACAAAAAAAGTCGTTGTAGGAACGCCGCCCCCTCCTCCTCCAACAAGAAACAGGGGTCACTTCTCACTCACCATTCTTTGAACTTGACGACGACGACGAAAACAGCAACGACATCCTCGTCAAGGGTTCTACAGTAGTCATGTCTTCCTTGAGAGCCTTGAGGGATAGTTCCTCTCGATACAATGCTAGCCGACAATCCATTGGTGGATCATCACTCCACCAAGATGAAGAGACGACTCCACAGAAATCTCGGAGGGGACTCTTGTTGGATTCTTCCACCTTCCGCAATGGATCGGTGTCTTCTGGACGCCGCTCCATGTCAGCTCCTCGAAGACAGTCCGTAGGAGGAGCCTTGGCTGGGGAGACTCCCATTCGCGATCGTAGGGCCATGTTGGAAGCTTGGCGTCAACAACGAGCCGACAACCGATCCACCTACGAAAACCCCGAGCCCAAAAAGAGAGCTCGTCATGATCCTCCTTTGCCTCCTTCTGGTGTCACTACTACGAGTAGGGTGTTCTCTTCTTCTCAAGAGAGTCAGCCCTTTTCGCAACCCTCACCCAGCTCTTCGATTGCTTACTATGATGATGAGGCAGAAAACCAGAGCCGTGGAAGCAGTCTCTTGACCTCCCGTACCCCATTGGGACGTCGTGGCAAGCTGGGATCTGCCAGACGTCATACGCTACTTGGAAGAAATATTGGTCACTTGAACAGTGAAGGTACGTGCAAGCAAGTGGTTCCACTTTCAGATCTCCTCCGATTTCTCACCACATTGTCCTTCTTACAGATATTTCCCAATCGGAACCTCTCAGTCAACTCTCCATGGATGTTGATAACAGTAGGATGGAAACTGTAGACGCTGTTGAGGGAGCCGGCCTCATGTCTCAGATGGAGCGCATGAAACGTCGCTTGGAGGAGCTCGAAAAGGAGAAAATGGATTTGTCCATGTCCAAAGCTCCACTTGAGGCTCGTTTCCGTCAAAAGGAGGATTTGTGGATGAAGGAAAAGGCTAGAATGATGCAAGAAATTGAGTCCTCCAAGCATTCCTTGCGCGAGGCAGACGAAAAGTTCCGGGATTTGCAAGTCCAATACGATCAAGCATATGATGAATGCATTCATCTTCGTCAAGAGGTTCGGAAGGTATCGAGCTCCCGCAACACCACAACTGACAACAGCTTGTGGTCTCGACAACTTCAGAATGATCGTGATTTGGTTGAGATGAAGGATAAGCTTCGCGCCGCAGAAGAAGAAATCAACTCTACCCGATTGGCCAAGGCTTCGCTCGAGAAGGAGCTACACGGTACTCGTATTGAACTCAAGTGTATTCAGAGGGATTATGATGAGCTAAAGGCAGAATATGACGAGATTTCCGCCCACACCTCTGAGAACAACGAGGCCGAAATCAAGCTACAGGTACTCACTGAGGAGCACATGGCAACATCTGCCGCCCTCAATGCTGTGTATGCCGATCTAGATGCTACCAAAGCACGCGCCGAAGCTGCCATGAATGAAAAGGAGGAGGCTCACAAAGATGAAATTGAAAAACTCCAATTCGAACTAAGTGTGATGAAGACACGAGCCAGCAAGGTCCAACAGGATGCAGAAACCTCTCAAATGAATGATGATGTCGAGGATGACGCCGTTCTCCGAGCTGAAATCGAGAAGCGTGACAAGAGAATTTCTGACCTCGAAGGTAGACTCCTTGAGCTGGAGCAACTTCGCCGACAAATGCATAACCAAATCCAAGAGCTACGAGGAAACATTCGAGTGTTCGTTCGCACTCGACCATTTTTGCCTGGAGACCAACAGAACAACGACTCTCCAGTTACCGTATCGCCTGATGGAGAGAATCTTTCCATTGTCGATAGACGCAGTGGCTCGCCTCTTGGATTCAAGTTTGACAAGGTCTTTGCCCCTTCTGCTGGCCAAGAGCTTGTGTTTGATGAAGTGTCCGATTTTGTTCAGAGTGCTCTAGATGGCTACCACGTATGTCTCTTCTCCTACGGACAGACCGGATCTGGAAAGACTCATACAATGCAGGGATGTGGAAATGGACCCATGCGTGGTATCATTCCTCGGGCAGTAGAGAAGATTTTGGACCAAGCTCGAGCTTTGAATCACCAAAAGTGGAACTTCACACTCTCTGCTTCTTTCCTCGAAATTTACAATGAAAATCTTCGAGATTTGCTAGCTGGCAAGGGCGGTGCCGATGAGAAGCTAGCGATTAAGCGTGATCGTGATGGCAAGTCCTTCGTTGCCGGGCTCACTTCGGTACCCATCAATGCTCTCGATGCCACTGTGGGTATGCAACAACTGGCTGACCTGATGAGCTTGGCAGCACGTTCTCGATCCGTTGCAAGCACGAAGATGAACTCTCAAAGTTCCAGAAGTCACTCCGTGTTCATGCTACATTTGAACGGATACAATGAGGACAGTGGTGCCATTGTCAATGGTGCATTGAATCTTTGCGATCTTGCTGGTAGCGAGCGGTTGGACCGCAGTGGTGCCGGAACCGACGCACAGAGATTGAAGGAGACCCAATCTATCAACAAGAGTCTGAGCTGCCTAGGTGATGTGTTCAATGCATTGGCTACCGGGGCGCCACACGTACCTTACCGAAACTCGAAGTTGACCTACCTCCTCCAAGATTGTTTGAGCGGAGACGGTAAGGCTCTCATGTTTGTGAATCTGAGCCCTACCAGCGCCAGTAGTGGCGAGAGTCTATGTTCATTGCGATTTGCCCAGCGTGTAAACCAAGTGGAGCTTGGAAAGGCTACCAAGCACATTCAATATTCGGGCAGCCAATAGCCAGCTTATGGTTAGTTACTAAAACAGGGAATTATATTTAATACTCTAGGGAGGTATAGCAGGGAAGATAGGATAGTATCACCGAATCCAATCTCGCACTGTGATGTGGTCCTGATGCGAACAGGAGAGGTGGTTGAAGAGCACCTCTAGACTCTCCACCGACGAAGCTTGTGAGACAGCAGACGCCACCGACGCATTCCCCGACATGACGGATCGATCTTCCATAGTATTCCGAATATCATCCATGGTCGGATGTGCCTTGGGTCGACAGGTAGCTCGTCGCGCAATCTTGCCACACGCAGACGATGACAACATTGACGACGCTGTTGGAAACGATTCCTCTTCCATATAATACCGGACCGGTTTTTGTTCCGAGGAGGGTCGCAAAATGGACTTTGGTGTAGTATTTGTCGTTGTTGTTGTCGTTGCTGGCGTTGTTGTTCCCATACAAGCATACTCGTACTTGGATGGCTCTTCGGGTTCAGGATAATAGTAATGTTGAATGGGTGGTTGGACCGTGGCAAAACGGGTTCGTTTCTTACTCGTAGTGACGACAGGATGATGAGCCGATGACGACGATGATGACGACGAGGATGTAGCAGTAGCAGTACGACCTTTTGTGAGTGGCAATGGTGATGGTGGTGGTAGACTGGTAAGTTCCGTAGAAAGGGAATCTCGACTACTGACATCATTCTCACTGACTGTACTGCTGTTGCTGTGAACAATACTGACGCTGACACTGTTGCCCGAATACACACTACTGTTGTTGTTGTTGTTGTTGTTGGTGTTGGTGAATGTAGGGACGGGGCTGGGAGAGGGTGTTGGAGTAGTTGTCGTGTAGTGCTCGTACGAGTAGTGGGAGGAGTACTTGTAAGGGCGCTCATAGTCTTGATAGACACTGGTGCTCGGTGTCGGTGTCGTTGTTGTCGGCGCTGCCGTCATGGTCTTGCGTGTACTTTGACGGGGTGTCCAACTACGTGTTCGGGTGAGACTGGGTTTCAAGGACTTTTGGACTTGACGGATGATGTAATCCGCGTCTTCCGGAGGAGGAGTAGTAGTGTAGGCCTTTTCTCGTGGACTATCGTCGTCGTCATAATCGTCATCGTCATCAACAACAACGTCATCGAGATCAACAGGACCGCTATAGCACTCTTCCTTTTCATCTACGTCGTCAAAACCACCATTTCGGTAGGAGGAGTACGAGTAGTGATGCAACGGATGGAGGGGTTCGAGAGAACTCTGCAACATGACCGATGTGGGACTTCCTGTATTCCCCGCCGTCGATTCCATCGATTCCGACCCAACCGTAGGAAGAGAATAGCGAGTCGAGCGAGTGGTCGTAGAAGGATAGGAAGAACGGGAAGAAGGAGTGGAATAGGAAGTAGTCGAAGCTGCAATCGAGGGCGTGCTGTTGTGGGTGGTAGTGTCCTGAGAGAATTCGTCCGAACTACTGCCCGTGTCTCCTTCCAAAAATCGTCGTCGCATCCTGGCAGCTTCCTTGTCTTTGACCGAACTACAAATAAGTCGTTGCCAACGAGGCATGGAGGGATGATTGGTAGATCCTCCTTTCATGATGGTTTCTCGTACTGTTTACTTGCCAAACCAGAGAGAGTGTGAGATGGCGACTACTAGTACTACGTATGGTAGATTGATTCAAGTGGTGGTTGTTTGGAGGGTTGGTTTTACACGGCCCATGGAAGAACGAATGATAAAATTCATGGCTGTTGAATGCATCAGGCATTTGGCGCCCTCATGTTATCTCCATACATGTATACCCTATTTTGTCCTGATTTTGAGTATTTAAAGAAGCAAGTGCGACTTGGAGCAGTTCAGTCGGTCCTACAACGCTGGGTTTCCCCTACTGGAATCTTGTAGTCATCCGCGGGAACTCTATTTCGAATCCCATCAATCCCTTGTATTGGTCGTTCGGTGGTACCAAGCGAAAAATTTGCCATATCCCAGCCATCCAAACCAAAAAATAGGAGAGTCATTCTCGATGGTGTCACGTGTCACCCATTTCAAGTTTTCGTGGGAGGAAGAGGAATCCAACATCCCCGACTGAGGATAGACACTCGACACCAGTCGATCCATATGACCCCTTCTTGGTTCTTGGAGAAAAAGATCTCGTAGATGGCAGTTCCCGTCAATCCGATCTCTCGGTTCGCATCTGCTTCCACATCGACATCATCCTCTCACACCACCACCACAACTGTCGTGTGATTCGAACTCTCCAACAACTCCAAGTTATCTACTAGTCGTTAGTACAGTACCATGTCCTCCTCTGACCCTGCTCCCACCACTCGCGACAAAGCCTGTGCTGTCCTAGCCCGCGCCGCTCTCTTTCCCATTTCCGTCGATTGGTCCGGCAAACACCGAACCATCCGTCCTGCCGTCCAGGCCTTGGACCAACTCCGACAAGATATCCTCAAGGCTGAGAATCTGCCCTTTTCCAAATTGTTCCCCCGCCATGTCATGGTCGTCCCTTCTCCCGACGGTAGTATGCAATGGAACGGTATGCCCGATATTGTCGAAGCCACTGTCGAAGTGATTCCAAATCGGTTGCAAGTCACATCCACCGATTGTTCTCAAATGGCTGATTTGTTGCAAACCACCAAATCCTTTGTGCGATCAACAGAAGTGATGAAAGAAATTGTTCTATGTTCCAACGTATTGTTGCAAAAGGATTATGATCGATGCAACGATCCTACCTTGTTGGAACAACGCAAAGATTTGCCTCCCCAATCCTTGACGGTTGTCGAAGAAACCTTGGCACATGAAATGATCAAGTTGCACAATAATGAAAAAAAGAAAAATGACAAGGATAGTGACAATGATCGTTGTGTCACCTTGGCCAAGTTGGAAGTACAGGCGGCACGATTGTCCGAGTGTTTGTTTGCCAAGGAAGGGTCGGAAGTGTATCGTGGTGGTTCGTTGCGACCTGTGGGCTTTTCGTGGTTGCCCTCGTCGTTGCAAACGAATTTGCGGGATCGTTGTATTCAGGCTGTAGCGATAGGGGAGACGGCTAAAGAGTTTGGGAATACGGAAGCCAAGCGATGTGTGCATGAAGTCATGAACAAAGCGTAAAGAGATGGATAAGTAGTGATCTACATGGTTGTTGTTGTCACCTAAAACGTAGATTTCAATATGTACTAATCGTTCATCACAAGAATAAGAAACTAAACATGCCAGAAAGCTATATTGCATGAACAAGACCCCTAGGGATATCGTTCACACGAAGTCTACACAAGGACCAAAAGTGCCCTTGACGCTTGCCAACATCGCGAAACAACGAAATAGAGACCACCTGTTTAGCAGCATCCTTGGCTTTGCTTGACTTGTTGTCCACGGAGGGGGAGTCCACCCTTTGGTCCACCGGCGGCAGCGGTTGGCTGAGTCTTCATTCGGGCCTTGATTTGGCTGGCCATAGTGAGGAAAGCTTGCTCGACGTTTGTAGAGGTCTTGGCAGAGGTTTCAAGGAACTCAATGCCAAGGCTGTCGGCAAACTCCTTACCCTGTTCGGTAGAGACTACACGCTTACCTGCCAAATCGGACTTGTTCCCCACTAGCAGCTTGTTGACATTCTCGGCAGCGTATCTGTCAATTTCATGCAACCATTGCTTGACGTTGTTGAAGGACTCCTGGTCGGTCACATCATAGACGACAATGATACCGTGAGCTCCACGGTAGTAAGAAGAGGTAATGGTGCGGAAACGTTCTTGTCCGGCAGTATCCCAAATCTGAAGCTTGATGGTCTTTCCATCCAACTCAATGGTGCGGATTTTCTAAAAGAAGTTTCCCGGAACACAAAGAGGCACGAATGAGTCAAAAACAACACCTCAGACAATGACACCAGACTACCTCGTAGGACTTACGAAATCAACACCAATAGTGGAGATATAAGATTCAGTGTAAGTGTCATCAGCAAATCGAAGCAACAGACAGGACTTTCCGACACCGGAGTCTCCAATAAGGAGGAGTTTGAACAAGTAATCGCTGCACAAAAACGAGAACACACGTTAGTACGTCTTGCCACATCAGACCACATCGATCCCATTACCCTCCACAACAACCTCTTCCTTCCATCATCGTCGAGACTTGGCCCAACGTCGTGGTGCACGAGTCAACCTCACGTCGACGACAGAAAAAGAATTCAGACTGTCACCCACGAACCTAGACGAACTCGGTTCACGAGACAGCCAAAAAAATCGCAGCAAGTTCTCGACGTCGTCGCCATCGTCAGGGACCATGACCATGCAAGTCTTTGTCGTCTGGAAGCTCCTTCTGCCGACCGAATGTTGTTGCTTTCTCATGGGAACATGACAGAGACTACTTACTATTCAGGGTTCATTTTGCAAAAGGTTCCAACAAGAAACAAGAGAGACTGGGGGTTCTGGCCTCAAAGAGTGTTCGAGTCGGGCGACCGTTGAGACTATGATGCCTTGCCAGCGCCGCTTGTAGCTTGTCTACGAGTAACCGTGGACGCTGTGCGTCAATCGTCCCCAACGAGTGAGTCCCGGAGGAAGAAGAAAATGGAACCCTTACGAATGGATCTACTGGATTCCTACGTAGAATTTCATACGGACAAATCGGCTAGGAACGGGTGACCTAATCCAGGTTCCGATTGTAGGCGCCACATCATCAGGAAGAGAATAGCACTACATTGTATGTTGTTGTTGTTCCAGTGCACAAATACCAACTACAGTAACGTTATTCAGTTGGAGCTATGTTCCTTTCTCATACGTAGCCCCAGCATGCAACTCGTCCCCAATGTTTTCGTCTTGTCTCGAAGCTGCAGAGGCTACTAGACCCTAACAATTGTACTATGTTGTTGTTGTGTGGTGGTCTCGGGGTTTGATGCAAAACTTGGGAGACTTCCAGCGATTGCGAAGCAACTCCACCATGGATGCATTGAAACTTCTTTTCTTGCTAGACTATGAGTACCCTATCACTTCTGTTTCAAATATACCAGCAAAAATCCTTGTTCTTGCCGACCTCTGTCAGGTAGTTGTTCGCGCCATTTCTAGGTCACGTGATCAGTCTTGTCATTGCATTTGACGCGACCAGCACCTTGTGGCACTTACCACTTTCTCACACAACAACAATACCAAGTTCCAAGTGGTCGATGCTGCAAGTTGTCCCAACGCTTGTTGTGTCCATCCTACAAACTCCTAGAACGCGTGGTGTTGGAAGTATTCAACGTCTTTCCTCGTGGAATTTCTGTTTGTGCTCGTCTCTCTTGCTATCGCCACACAGTTTGTCACTACGTTCTTCCTTGTGTCCAACACCCACCATTGGTACATCGTCTAATTATTTTAGTACAAGCACCATGCCTGCCCTTCGAAGAAGTCCTCGTTTGAAGACTGCTATTGTGGATCTGCCTGATCCAGCGTTGGTTCCCGTATCAGATAACACTCCTTCCTCTCCTCTCCGAAAGCCCAGTCCCAAGAAGTCATCTACCAAAAGACCTGCTGCAACCAAGAACAAGGCGGCCACTACAGACAAGGAGGAGACAGGTAGCAAGCCCAGCAAGAAGAAAAAGCCTCGCACCACCACCGAGAAAAGCAGTGAATCTGTGCGCGAATGCCTCCCCCGTACACTGGAGCAGGCAATTATCCAAGACGCCAAACATCCCATTCAAGTGCTAGGAATTGATGAGGCAGGGAGAGGTCCCTTGGCTGGGCCAGTAGTGGCAGCTGCCGCTATTTGTCCCACCGACGTGCCTGGTGTTGTGGATAGCAAACTTATTACACAAGAAGAACAGAGGGAGGAACTCTTCAAGTCTCTCATGGCACTCCCAGACATTCAATATGCCGTCTGTGTCGTCGATGCTCCTACCATTGATCGCATCAACATTTTGCAAGCCACCTTGCTCGCTATGCGAACGGCGGCGACAGCCTTGGTGGCTCCTCATCAATTGTCCGAGATTCCACTGGTTTCCGAACCGTCTATTCAACATCCTGGATCCTATGTCTTTTCGAATGTTGCGGCGCCGCCAGTGGCGGTACCTGCTCCTCCATCCTCCAAGGAGAGCGAGACTCTGTCGGAGGAAAAGAAGGAAGAAAGTATCTCGTCGTCGTCGTCCTCGTCGTTTCATGCCCTTATTGATGGAAACAAAGTCCCCAAGGACATGCCTTGTCCTGCACAATGCGTTATCAAAGGAGATGGCAAAGAATATTCCATTGCTGCTGCCTCCATCTTGTGCAAGGTCACCCGAGATCGGCTGATGCACGAGTATCATGCCCTCTACCCTCAATATGGTTTGGATCAACACAAGGGATATCCTACATTGGCTCATCGTCAGGCTGTCACCGAAATTGGATGCACACCTATCCATCGTCGGACTTTTGCTCCCTTGAAGACGATGCATTTTGATGAACATGGCAAGATCATCCCAGCACATTTGGTTCCCAAGGAGGAGGAAGAACCCAAACCTGATGCCAAGGGAAAGAAAACTGCTACCAAGCGGAAATCTACTACTGCCAAGACATCTAAGAAGAAGTAATCACACAGTACTACTTGTGATCCTCATCGTTTCCACCTTCCGCCCTTTTCGGCACTCTAGCAGCTTTGAGTCTTAGAGGTCATAGCCGATGGACTCAGGCGTGTCATCTTGATATCATACAGACAAGTGACTTGAGAAAAAGGAGGAAAAGCAGCGGAGAATCTACTGCCAAGACGACATCTATTGAAGAAGTACGTAGCCTGTCACCATCGTTATCGAAAACGAGTACGGTACCTGTACTCGTATGTACCTACTATGACATGAAGGTCATTCGCGGTTGACTGTCATCAGACCTTATTACGTGATGTTCCAGAGTTCCAGCGAAAACCGCCAAGGACGATGTTGTCGTGGTGAGTCGTGAATCGTCGTGAGTGATCTCATATTTTTGGAACACAACAACCAATTTCAGAAGGCGCGTGGTTTCGCTGTCATCTATCATCTGTCATGGAGCCCAACAACATGGCTTTGGTGGAAGCCAATATGACAACAACTAACCCTATATCCTCCTTTGTTCATACTCACCAGCATGGTGCGTCGACGGAAGCGACGAGCATCTTGCCAGTTAACGAACAATTTCCACACGTTAATGCCATGCCCGACAACATCTTTGGATTCTCGAACAGGGCTCCGCCATTGTTGTCGGTGAGAGGTCTTTTCAAGCTTAAATCGACCCGTCACTCATCCGAATCCTCGTCTTCTGTCATTGAAACAAACAGTCCGAATTCCAATGATCGACGCCCCGCGCTCATAAGTGTGCAGGTTCACAAACCAAGTCGCGATATGGCACTTGGATTGGGAATTCGAGTGGAGGATGATGTTCCTATCATCAGTTCCATTAGTCCCACCGGTTTGTTCGCTGGCTCTCCACTCCAACCTGGAGACGCTTTGGTTGGACTCGGAGATGTCACTTCTGTTGTTCACAACTCGGCAAAGGAATTGGCTCAATATTTGAAAGATTCGATTGGAAATGTTACCGTGACTGTGAAAACCAAAGCTGGTGCATCTGGGATTGCAGAAGCTGCGGTATTCAAAGAAATGCCTTCCTCTTCCATAGGGTTGTATTTTGTGAACAATACAGGTCGACTGCAGATTAGTAGGATCGACCCCAACGGCTTGTTGGGAAATTGCAGTGTATTGAATGTTGGCGACTATATCGAGTCGATCAATTCTTGCAATGTGGCCGAACTCGATGTTGTATCAGCAAAAGATATACTCAAGGCTGCAGTTGGGTTTACTTCTATACAAGTCCGGAGCTCAGTGGTCTCATCGATTTCGGTCAATGCGCTAGTGTCATCCAGGGGATTGAGCGAATTGGACTTGGACTTGGAGCAAGGTCTTGTCACGGCTGAGGAAATCCACAGCCCTCGGACGGGTGGTTCTCCCACGTTTGATACTTTCGGTGAACAACCAAGTCTACTGAGTATATTAACGTACAAAACAGAAGTTGACTCCGATCTTGGTATCGAACTGCGAAAGATATCAGAACGACAAGGCGATCTTAGTAAAGGCAAGCTTGTGATCGCTGGCATATCGGACCGCGGTCTGTTTTCCAAGTTTCCTTTGGAAATCGGAGACGTTGTCCTTTCTATCAACTACAGAAGTGGCTACGACCTAACACCCAGACAAGCGATTGAAAGTCTCCAAAATGTGAAGGATATGTATTTGGTGATACAGAAGCCGCTTGGAAAACCTGGGTTGGTCCATGCCATTGCAACTGCGCCTCGCGTGGTTCCCGACGACGGATTCAAATTGGGGATGACGTTCCGAGGAGGTGGGTCAATGCCACTTCATGTCGGAGCCATGCAATCTTGGAGTCACTTCATGAATTCTCTGTTGGCTGAAGGCGATACGTTGGTTGGGATCAATGGTATTCCATCTGAACACCTGACCCCTTCGGATGCCATTGCCATTGTACGGCGTCCCACAGAACATTTTGCCTTGTTGGCGAGAAAATCACCCCATGGGGCGATTGTGCTACACAGGCGGCACGCGTCCCCTGGTGTTGTTGCTCGCGAGACTCCTCGGAGCACCACGAAACAAGCTGTTGATCCTACCAACAGAACGCAGCTCAACGATCAACAAAGAGACCAGCGGAAAAAGCAGAGTTGCTTTTGTATAAGTATCGGTCTTATTTTCTTTGCTGCAATCTTGGTGTTGGCTTTGATGCAGTAATGCAGCTGGAGGAAGAGCCAACCTTCCGGTGGTACCACTGGTACTGCGCCGTGTTCTTGCAGGATTCCGCCAGGAGATGACCTGGTGTCTACCCTTACAAGGCTTGCAAGTGCAACCGTCCATGTTTCGATGATTCATTTGATTAGATTTGATTTTACGACCCTCTTAGCCTTCACAACGACAACGGGAGAAGTGGTTTTGATGGCGGTTTTTGGTGCCCTAATGTTGTTGAACGAGCTAATGGATGATTTCCTCTCTTGCATACTTTTGACCAGCGAACACTATCCAATGAGGGTTTGTATTCTGCCAGCCAGGGGGCAATGATCGTACTAAGTAGTAGCACTATTGCTTACTAACAGTAGGCAGAGTATTACAGGTTTTAACATCACATGATGAACGCAGGTGTCACGTTTTCTATCTCAAAATGTGGTTTCACTCAATTATCCACCTTCGTTCGGGGTAACAATGACTAGGTAGTAGCTAGCTAGGGTACTGCCGTTTTCTAGTAGAATTGTACGTCTTGTTGGCACCACCATCGTCACTTAAAATACTAGCTGTGGGTCTCTCCATGGGCAATGCGGCCAAACAGCTTTATTTGTGGACCAACATTCGATTGCAAGGCATGACGGTCGTTTTGTGCCTTGCAGAGGATACTAGTGCACCCTCTGGTTGAAAAATAGTAGTCTCTCTTGTTATGGCACACTGCAATCCCCTGCTTCTGCTGCGGGCTGAATCGCTTTCGCCAAAGTCGCCATATCATTGGGTGTCAACTCAAATCCAAAAATATCTAGATTGGAGGCAAGGTGCTGTGCCGAATTACTCTTGGGGATTACCGGAATCCCTTGTTGAACAATATATTTCAACGCCACTTGACTGGGGGTCACACCAGGATAATGAGAGGCAATCTCTGTGACCAATCGTCCATGAATCAAAGAGTCCGCGTCATTCGTAATCTCACAGGGACCACACAAGGGTGAGAAACTCATAAACGTAATTCCCAATTCTTGACATGTCGTCATGACATGATCAACATCTTGAGCCCCCACATGGTACTCCACTTGGTTGATTGTAGGGAAGACAGTAGCAACTTCCATAATATCTTGAATATGTTGAGGACAATAGTGACTAATTCCAATGGACCGCGCCTCTCCCGAATTGTAGATACTTTCCAATGCCAACCACTCTTCTTGACGTGCTTCTTTGGAAGCTACAGTCATATCCCAATCGGAAGGAAAGTGTGTCATAAGATGATCGACATAGTCCAATTGCAATTCTATCAAGTTTTGTCGATGCGCTTCGTAAACTTGCGAGGCACTGAGTCCACCAGGGACTTTTGTCATGACAAAGAGTTCATTTCGAGATCTTTGCCAACAATCCCGAATGGCTAATCCCACTCCACGTTGATTCCGATACCCAAAGGCAGTATCGATAAAGGTATATCCAGCATCAAATGCTTGACAAAGGGATTGGTAGGCAGTAGTATCGTTGTACTGCCAAGTTCCGGCTCCTACCATGGGTAAGACAACTTCTTCTCCGTGGACATCGTACCCAATGATTAGTGAGGGCAACGACGAGTCAGCCAAAGCAATAGTAACTCGTAGTTGTTGGAGTAAAACCAGAAGAAGGTATCCAAGGCGAATGTACATGATGTGTAACAGATGAGTGCAATGAGTTGTTGATCGTAAAGAAAGTGGAGGGGTGGCGAAAGTTGTGCTTGTGGTCATGTTGGTCAATCGAGTCGACTGCTACAACTGATGGAATCCAGCAAGTCGATTATGCAATATTTCCAAGTCGCGGGGTCCGACTCAGATCTCATCTCTCTCATCTCTCATTTCATCATGTTGTCTCATCTCTCACCTGGCAAGGAGGTCATCAACATGACTTCGGTAGATATTAATAACGCGACAACAACTGACACGCTCTCCTCCGATATTCCCAACCAGCATGCATCGACGGAAGCTTCTAGTGACATAGAAATGAGCATTTTGCCGGCTGGCGACTACTGGAAGCTTCCACATGTCAATGCCGTGCCCGACAATGTCATTGAATACTCCAACCGGGCTCTGCCTTTGTTGTCTGTCAGGAATCTCTCAAAGATTCAATCGACCCGTCACACATCCGAATCGTCGTCTTCTATCATTGAAACAATTAGTAATCCCATTTTCAAGAATGATCGACGTCCAGCTCTCATCAGCGTGCAAGTTCACAAACCAAGTCGCGACATGGCACTTGGATTGGGAATTCGTGTGGACGATGATGTTCCTGTAATCAGTTCCATAAGTCCTGCCGGTATGTTTGCTGGCTCTCCACTCCAACCTGGAGATACTTTGGTTCGACTCGGAGAGGCAACTTCCATTGTTCATAACTCTGCAAAGGAGCTGGCCCAGTACTTGAAAGAATCGACCGGAAACATTACAGTGACTGTGAAAACCAAGAACGGTGCATCTGGAACTGCGGAAGCTGTGGTATTCAAACACACGGCTTCTCATCCTATTGGGCTTTCCTTTGTGAACAAAACTGGTCGACTACAGATCAGCAGAGTTGACCCCAACGGCTTGTTGGGAACCAGCAGTGTGTTAAAGGTTGGAGATTACATCGAGTCGATCAATTCTTGCAATGTGGCCGAACTTGACGTTGCGACGGCGAAAGATGTGCTCAAATCCACAGTTGGGTTTACCTCAATACAAGTCCGGAGCTCTGTGGTTTCATCAATTTCAGTCCATGCACTAATGCCATCAATCGGATTGAGTGAATTGGATTTGGAGCAAGGTCTTGTCACGGCCGAGGAAATCCATAGCCCTCGGACGGGTGGCTCTCCCACCTTTGATACTTTCGGTGAACAGCCCAGCCTGCTGAGTATATTAACGTACAAAACAGAAGTCGACTCCGATCTTGGTATCGAACTGCGAAAGATCTCAGACTGGCAAGGCGATCTTAATAAGGGCAAGCTGGTAATCGCTGGCATATCGGACCGCGGTCTGTTTTCCAAGTTTCCGTTGGAAGTTGGAGACGTTGTCCTTTCCATCAACTACAGGAATGGCTATGACCTTACACCGAAACAAGCGATTGAAAGTCTCCAAAAGGTGAAGGATATGTATTTGGTGATACAAAAGCCGCGTGGGAAACCTGGACTGATACATGCCATTGCAACTGCGCCTCGTGGGGTTCCCCACAGTGATTTTAAGTTGGGAATGACGTTCCGAGGAGGAGGGTCAATGTCGCTTCATATCGGAGCCATGCAATCTTGGTGTCATTTTATGAATTCCCTGTTGGGTGAAGGCGATACGTTGGTTGGGATCAATGGTATTCCATCTGAACACCTGACCCCTTCGGATGCCATTGCCATTGTACGGCGTCCCACAGAACATTTTGCCTTGTTGGCAAGGACATCAAAACGCCGAGCCATTGTTCTGCACAGACGGTACGCGTCGTCTGAAACTGCTCCTTGGAACAACAATAACAACACGAGACAAGCTGTCGGACATGCCAACCAAACGCCGAACAATGAAGAAAGGGAGATTAATCCGTGTTGTTTTATGTGTATATGTGTCTGTGTTGCGGTGTTTCTTGGATTAGTGTTGCCGATTATTATGAGCGGCTACTTGTTCGAATAGGACATCAAAACGCCGAGCCATTGTTCTGCACAGACGGTACGCGTCGTCTGAAACTGCTCCTTGGAACAACAATAACAACACGAGACAAGCTGTCGGACATGCTAGCAGAACGCCGCTCAGTGATGAAGAAAGAATTCAGAGGTTTCAGAAGGGTGGATGTGTCGTTATTGTTGTGTTTGTTGCAGTCGTGTTGTTTATTTTGAGGGACTACCGGTACGAGTAGTAGTAATCTAAGTTTCACTCACCAGCATCCAGGAGGTTTCTCCAGGTTGGAGTTCCAGGATGGAGGAGGAGGAGGAGGACAGGATACCACGATAAACCCAGTCTTACCCCTGCAAGGCAAATTGCAACGAACAAGTATCTACTAGTCATCAAGTTTCGTTTTTGAATTGGCTACCTCTAGGAAAGTTTTTCGGTTCCATCTAATCTCAGTACCTAGTCAATGAGTGATTCTTTCGAGTCGTGAGTGGGTGACTGCCAGACGGATTAATGACCGTCGACAGTTTGTTGACAACAGTAGACACAAAAAGAAGCTCACCAACGGTAGACATGTAGATGCATGGAAGACATGGTAACAACAATGACTGATGAGTCTCCCCCTCCCGAAAAACCCGTCTATGTTCCTACCGAGGCTTCCAACAACGTAGGGGAGATGAGTTTGTTGTCTAAAGACGAATCCTGGACACTTCCACATGTTCAGGCAACTGTGGAAAGTAACTTGGCTGCCTCTGTGCAGCCACTGATATCAGTTAGGAATATTCCTCGACTGTCATCGACTCGTTGTGCATCGGATTCGTCGTCCTCTCTAATACTAGGAGGAAGTAATCAACTTTCCAACGATCGACGGCCTGCCATCATCAGTGTACAGGTTCACAAGCCGAGGAGGGATGTGAAACTGGGTGTAGAGTTTCAAGTTGCTGACGGTGAGCCAATGATCAACTCCATCCATCCCACCGGTGTGTTTGCCGGTTCTCCACTCCAACCAGGAGATATTGTTATTCGGCTTGGAGATGCTACTTCCATTGGTCATAACTCAGCGGAGGAGTTGGCTCGATATTTAGCGAAATTGACAGGAAACATCACCGTGACTGTGGAAACCAAGAATGGTGCATCTGGAACTGCAGAAGCTGTGGTATTCAAGCAAACCACTTCCTCTGCTATTGGTCTGTCGTTTACGAACAAAACGGGGCGGCTTCAGATCAGCAAGATTGCCCCAAATGGCTTGTTGGGGTCCAATAGTGTCCTGAAAGTTGGCGATTACATCGAGTCCATCAATTTTTGCAATGCCGCAGAACTAGATTTAGGTTCTGCGGAAGAATTGATCAAGTCTACTGTTGGGTTTGCTTTCATCAGAGTCCGGAGCTCTGTGGTCTCGACTGTTTCAGTGAAAGCATTGCCATTATCAACCGGATTGAGTGGTCTGGATCTGGAGCAGGGTCTCGTCACTGCAGAGGAAATTCCCAGCCCCCGATTTGGCAGCATCCCTACCTTCGACACATTTGGTGAACAACCAGGCCTGATGAGCATATTAACGTACAAAACCATTGTCGACTCTGATCTGGGAATTGAGCTGAAAAAAGTCCCAGATTCTAGTACAACAGAAGATGGTCCCTGTCCGAACAAACTCGAAATCACCCGAGTATCTGACCGGGGACTGTTTTCTAAGTTTCCATTGGAAGCTGGAGATGTTATTGTGGCCATCAACTATAAAAGTGGCTATGACCTGACCCCACAAGAAGCCGTCGGATTGCTACAGAAATCAGAGTACTAGTACATGTATTTGGTGGTGCAAAAGCCGCGTGGGAAATCAGGTTTGCTACATGCCATTGCGACAGCACCTCGGGACGTTCCTGACAATGGATTTAAACTGGGAATGACTTTTCGAACAAGTAGATTTGGTTCTCTTGAACTTGGGACTATGCATTCCTGGTGTCTGTTGATGGATTCCGTATTGGGGGAAGGAGATACTCTTGTTGGTATCAATGGCATTCCATCTGAGCATTTGGGCATCTCAGAGGCTGTTGCCATCGTGGGACGACCCACCCAATATTTCGCCTTTTTGGTTAGGACGTCCAGAACGAGGGCTACTGTATTGAGTGGGGGGCGTGGGGCTGCTGTTCTGACAGCTCCAAGAATAGAAACGCGTGGCATCAACGAAGAAAAAAGTTCAAATCCGCAAGCGGTTTACTGTTTGGTGTTTTGTATGGTGTCTCTTGTTGTTGTTATAAAGATTCTCTAATAACAACCACAGTAGTTTTCGGGCACGACTTTCTGAAGGTGGAGCAAGAATTTGGCGTTTGCACGAGAGATCCATTATTCCTGATTGGGCCAACAGCGAACAAGAATCTATTACAGTTCAGTAGTACTGTACTAGCTAATGCCATCCAATTTCTCTTAGCAAACTGTAGTTCATCATCCGATTGCTTTCTTGTGCAACTTTATAAATTGATAGTGACGCATCTATCATTTCCTATCCATACTAAGTAACCATTTTTTATCAAGAGCCTCGTCATGGTTAAGTAGTAGTAGGCATCCCCCACCATCACGCAGGAAGACCATGAACCATGAAAAACAAGAACTGCATAAACTTGAACGGTTTAAAAAGAATCGAACAATATCTTTCGAGTTGGAAAGGATGAGAATAGTATGGGGATATTTTCCCTTCAAATTGTCCCCAAATATACTCCCCCGAAATCATGCGTTAGGTCATTGTCTGCATATCGCGCAATCTCCAATCTTCCATCGTGGTCGGCATATTATTATTGACACTTGCACATCTTTGGACCTCCTCTTTGTAGTTGATCCTTGCTTGCTTGTACGAGTACTGTACCTCCATCGTCCATCGGTCACCACCACTAACAACAAGAAGAAGACTAGCAAGAATGCTGCAACCTCCAGGAGCCTCGAGTGGCCGCAGTCGGCCCACCACAAGCAACCGTCGCAAGACTCAACAAGATCCGGAAACCTTGCTTCGGCAGATTCAACGCAGACCTCCCAACAAGAAGTGTGCCGACTGTTCCGCCAAACTCCCCCAATGTGTCAACATGTCTCTGGGAACCTTTGTCTGCATTTCCTGCGCTGGAATCCACCGTGAGTTGAACCACCAGATCAAGGGAGTGGGACATGCCACGTTTTCCATGGAGGAAGTCCAGCGATTGGAACAAACCGACAACGACCAGATCAATCAGCGTTGGATGGCTCGTTACGATCCTCGTTCTGAGCGGATCAAGCCGCCACAGGGAAATCAAGATCAGCAACATCTCCGTGCTTGGATTCGGCGCAAGTATGGCGATAAGGCTTGGTTTGCGGGTGGACCTCAACAACCAAACCAACCGCCACCTACCAATCGGCAACAACAACAGCAGCAACAACAGCGTCATCCTCCCTCTTCAGGCGGTGCACCTCAGCCCACCATGGTGCAGATGCCACCTGCCAACCAACCGCCTCAACCGGATTTGTTTGCTGCTGCACCTCAGCCTGCAGCCTCCAACAACAATGATGGAGGATGGGATGCTTTTGGTGGATCCTCGCAAGGACAGCAGCCGCCTCATGATCCATTTGCTGCCCCTGCTCCGCCTCAACAGCAGCAACAGCAACAGCCTCCCAATAACAACTTTGCCAACTTTGGAGCTGCCGATCCTTTTGCTGCACCTCCACAACAGCAGCAACAACCTCCCAACAACAACTTTGCTAATTTTGGGTCGCCTCAACCACCTCCACAACAGCAGCAGCAACAGCAACAACAACCTCCCAACAACAACTTTGCTAGTTTCCCACCGCAATCGCCTCCTCCCAACAATAACAACTTTGCTTCGTTTGATCAAATGCAATCGCCTCCTCCGCCACAACAGCAACAACAGCAACCACCACCACAGCAGCAGCAACAACAAATGGGTGGTTTTGCTGCCTTTGATCAAATACAGTCGCCTCCTCCGCCTCAACAACAGCAAATGCAAATGCAACAACAGCAACCTCCCAATATGGGAAACATGGGCATGAATCCTCAGCAACAGCAACAGCAGCAACCACAACAGCAGCAAATGGGTGGTTTTGCAGCTTTTGATCAAATGCAGCCTCAGCAACAGCAGCAGCAACAACAACAAATGATGCAGCAACAGCAACCAAACAATATGGGTATGAATCCTCAACAACAGCAACAAATGATGCAACAGCAGCAGCAACCCAATTCCATGCAAGGCAACATGGGAATGCATCCCAACCAGCAACAGCAGCAACAACAACAACCACCCCAGAACATGAATCAGCAGGGCATGATGCCGCAAGGAATGCAACAGCAACCACCGCAGCAACAGCAACAAGGTGGCTTTGCTGCCTTTGATCAACTCTCGGCTCAACCCAATGCTGGTATGCAACAGCCCCAACAACAACCTCAGCAGCAGCAACAGCAACAGCAACAACCCAATATGGGCATGGGACAACAGCAAATGGGAGGTGGTATGGGTGCCCAACCGGCTCCGCAGCAACAGCAACAACAACAACCAAGTGGTTTCGCTGCGTTTGATCAATTGCAAACTCCTCAACAACAACAAATGCAACAACAGCAACAGCCGCAACCCACCATCCCCAGTACCAACGCGACCGTGGGAGGAGAGATGCCTAGCCAACAAGCTGGTGGAATGCAGCAGCCAACGCCTACCCAAGGAAGTGCCCCTCCCGCCTTGGGGACTGCCATGGCTCCGCCCAAGGAAGACCCCATGGATGCCTTCTCTCATTTGAGTGTGGGCGGAGACAATCAGTCTGTCAGCGCTGTCTCTTCGGTCACGGGGCCTCCCGCCACCAAGAAAGAAGGTCCCAAGTACTCTGCCGATGAAGTGGTTTGTTACAAGAGCAACGGAAGCCGCTCCAGAGCCAAGATTCTCAAGGTGCGTAAATATGAAACGGGTTTTCAGTATGCTGAAATGGAAATGCCTGATTGTCCTTGTTTGTTCCGCAGGTTCATTTGGATGATGATTTGGAACCATTTTATTCCATCGTGTTGGAATTCGGAAAGGAGAAGCAGACCGACGATGGTCACTTGGAGCCATGGAAGCCAGAGTCCGATGATGTTATCAGCAGTGTTCTTGGTTTGTCGTCGGAACAAATCAAGCAAGTCCAACAGTTTGTTTCGCAGCTTCAAAGTTCGACTCCCGCTCTTGCCCAAGCGAATCCAGCTGCCGCAGCTCCTCCCACCCCTACTCCACCTTCGCCAGCTCCCCAACCCAACATGCCTGGAAACCAAGGAATGATGGGCCAAGGTATGAATCCAATGGGCATGCAACAAATGATGCAACAACCACAGCAAGGCATGATGGGAGCTCCTCCACAACAAGGAATGGCCCCCAACGCCATGGGTGGTCAAGGAATGCAACCACCCAATACTATGATGATGAATCAAGGCATGATGCAGCAACCGAATATGGGCAATGCGGGTGCTATGCCCCCAAACGGTATGATGGGACAACCCATGCAGCAGCAGCAACCACAACAACCACAACAGCAGAATCAAATGCAAGGTCAATTCCAAGGACAGGGAATGCAAATGCAATCTGGGGGCATGCAACAACCACAGAACATGGGTCAGCAAATGCCACCTCCCAACATGATGGGCCAAGGCATGATGCAACCAGGAAACCAGAACATGCAGCAAGGATCAATGCCCCCAAACATGGGGGGCCAGCCCATGCAACAGCAAATGCAGCAACCACCCGCACAAGCTCCTGCGGGTCCAAAAGGCAACCCCTTTGACATGTACTAAAAAGTGTGGAGGGTTCACTTTTCGTAACGTACACAATTACTTGTAGTAGTGTTTTCTTTGTGAGAAAGATAAAACTAATAGCAGCAACCACCCGCACAAGCTCCTGCGGGTCCAAAAGGCAACCCCTTTGACATGTACTAAAAAGTGTGGAGGGTTCACTTTTCGTAACGTACACAATTACTTGCAGTAGTGTTTTCTCTGTGAGAAAGATAAAACTAATTCATATTGTAGTAGCAGTAGTTTACAGCTATGCAGATTCCTCGTCCGACAATATCCCACCGATGTCATGCTTCATCTCATCGTAATACTGTTGATATTCGCTTTCCATATCATCGTCGCTTATGTCTTCTGACACTTCCACTCCCAGCTCCATCGTACTCTGATTGTCCTGTTGTTGAATAGCCCTGGGAACAGGAATCGGGGGGCTGCTTGATACCAGTATGGAATCATGATATACCTTTTCTCCAGAATGCTGAATGGCATCGTTGATTGCTTGGCCAATGTCTTGAACAGTGGGCGACGATGCTGGTTTGGGATCAGAAATAGTACCTGTGTTGGCAACTCGAGGATTCGTCAGCCATTCTTCATGACGAGGCGGTAGCAAATGTTTTGGAGACTCATCTGCATGGTCAGCGGGATGATCCAACCCTTCGTCGCCGAGATCATCTGAAACTTCGAATCCCAATTCTATTGTACTTTGATTTCCATTCCTTTCTGTCGTTGGAATTCTTACAGGGCTCAACGCTGCCGAAGAAACATTTGACCTGCTGGGCAAAAGGTCAGAGTCTGAATCGGATACTCCTTCGATACTAGGAAGCTCATAGGTGGACTGTCTGGCTGTTTTGAATGATACGCCACTTGGGTTGGAGATGTCGGACCAACCAAGAATCTCGACACCGAGTTCCCGAACACTCTCCTCTGGTCGGGGTACAAGAACCTTCTCTACAAAGTATGCCTCCTCATCATATTCGTCGGTAATTTCAACACCTTCTTCCAATATTGAGTCCATTCCTTCTTCGCTGACAAGAGGCTTTTCAGGGATATCGAAAGTCACAGTCTTCTTCGAATCACGCAAAATTTCTTTGGCTTCTTGTCGAAGACGATCCGATTCTGCTACGTTTTCTCTCCATGCGACTTCTGGACGGGGGATCATAGTGCCAAAAAGATGTTGACCAGGGACAAGCGGTAGCTTCTCCACCTCTGATAGAGGAGGTACCTTATTGAGCCCAATTGTTGAAGTAGAAGTGGGCAAAGGAAAGTCAATGTGTGGACTCCAGAGTAGCGGAGGAACTCGTGTTGCATATTTCCCAAACAAGACATGACGGAATGATTTCAATTTGTTCGCCTCTTCCTGCTTTCCACGTGCTTCTTTGATGCGAGATGCAAACAGTTTCTCGATCCGCTGCTCAACAGTGGGTGAGTCTTGGGTCCAGGCCATGTCCAAGAGTTTGTTTTGAGGTCCAAGTAAAAGGACAATAAGGATTCTCCCTGCCCAATGCAAAACAAATGACCACGGTACAACAATGAACAGAGCTCCGACTAGAAGCAGTAGGAAAGTGATCCAAAATGAGATGTCGCTTTCCTCCCACGAGAGAATTGCATCCACGAAGCGACACAACCGACAAATATCTGAATTTTCATTGTGAGAGCGAATCGACAATCCGAGAAATAGCACATTGCAGTATGGACGTACCTCCAACGATCCCTTGAACCTTGCCCAAGACAACCAGCAGCTCCAAAGGAATGGTTCTGGACTTATGCTGAACCTCTACATTTTCGATTTCTTCGAGTTCTCTTTCGAATGCTTCCTTTTTCTCGTTGAATTCTTGTTCTCGTTTTCGTCGTTGCTTCTGCGCCAATTCCAGAGCCATGAGTTGAGCTGCGCCTTCGTGGGCGTGGATAAATGTGGATGACGGAGTGCTAAACCCAAGTAGCAATACTTGTAAGTAATGTAGAAAGGAGAAGCAGCGACGCCATGGTGACGGATTTGCTAGCCTCGCTTGCATCGCGTTGAGTAGGAAAATGGCAAGTCCAAAACACAAGAAAGCAGGAATTAATTTCGGATGTTCCACCGCCACAATACCCATGATGAATGCAACGCAAGAATACAGAGGAAGACCAACTCCCAACACAGTCACTTGACTTCTCCAGAACACCAGCGACTGAGTACCATCCTGAAATGAAAATAGGATACGTTTGATATATCCTTCCACAATCTCGTCAATGTACCCTTGTAAAACCTGAAGGCTGAACTTTTCTTCATTGTCGTATTCTCCGCACGCGGTATATCTCGCGACACCCATACTCTTTTTCTTGACGGTATTGACATATACTGGAGGCGGGATGTTGAGGGCCGCTAACAATGCCTTCCTTTCATCCACTTCTACCCGCACTCGCACGCGCAACGTCCCACGAGACTGACGCTCTGAGGAATGCGATTGTCCGCACAGACTGTACTCTAGATGATATGTAGTGCCGTTCCGGAAATGAAGAGGGTTGATTTCGAATCTTCCAATCGCCGCGTGGGGCAGAGGATTCCGCTTGAATCCAAAGACTGCGATGTAGAGGACTTGAGACGGATGTTGCATATGAAACGCAAAGGCCCGCTGAGACCAACAGGGCCAATGGGGGCTCAACTCGTCAAAAATAATATCTGTCTGTACCATCGAGTCGCCATATACCGCTGCACAAAAAGCGTCTGTTTCGTTTCCAACGGTACCTCCGACATCAACATTCGGCAAATCGTGAGCACTCAATATCTCCAAATAAAGCCGACCGTACGATGATGCCTTGGAACCGGCCTGAACCCACTTGGTAGAAGGCAGCGAAGTTTTGGCCTTGAGTTCCAATTCGGAAATGTAACGAGATTGGGCATTTTGGGCGTACGGTTTGACTCGGAGGAGGCCCGATGGGACCCTCTGTGCAATATTCGGTACCTGTGATAAAATGGTCGGTTCCGGTAACTCGGTAATAATATCTGCACGAGAATGCTCTGGGTCAGGAATGACATCGGCATGGAGGAATCGCTTTGGCGGATCAACACCCTTTTCCCAGTCATCCACAAAACAGCAGTCAGCCTCAGTAGCCAGACGGCAGCGAAATGCCAATAGTGAGGGATGCCCCTGGGAGTCAAATACAGGATTACCAATGTCATCTCGTAGCTGAAGTTCCAATCTCTGTTCGGTAGCCTTTTTCAAAACTTCATCAGCCTGGAGTTGGATCTTTCCCATCGATTCAAGATGACGTTGCTGAAGCATTGGTGCCACTACACTCACGGCACGGTCTTTAATATTCACTTGGCGAGGTTTTCCCCAAATTGTTATTTTTAACAATTGTTTGTTCTTGACGTCTGCATGAGAAATTACAAACTTGGTCAAAGAATCATCCTGCAGTGTCCAAATTGGATCTCTCAAACTGCGTGTTTGAGTGGGATGTCCGCGCCAAGAGAACAGCTGAGCCGCGCGACTGATTTTTGGAACAAATGGCTTGGTTCGGTGCAATGTTTTGGGTCCAAACTGAATGACACAATACGTATTTCGATCGGCCAACGGCAAATGACGAGCTCCAATGATTTCCAACAGCACAGCACATCGTTTGGGAGATGCCGGAACATTATCCTTGCTTAACAAAGGAGTATTTTCCGTCTTTGTGGACCCGTTGGGTATCATGGTGATAACGGCCATGGAAAAAACAATCACAAACCAATCTGCTGGATCAATGGATCCACACTTCCCATCGTCCGACGTCGAAAATGGCCGTTGTCGCAGTGGGAAATTCCAGTCTCGAGTTAGGGCTTGTCATTCCCGAATTGAAGGATACGGTTTGTTGCAAGTAGGGATGCTGATGAATGATGGTCAAATGCCAAATCCAGCATGGTACAAGCTCCCAAGAAGAATAAAATCCTGCCGCGGAAACTACCTAGTTTGGAAGGATCAATAGATAAAACAAGTACATACATGACGGGACATTATATTAGAAATTTAGAAGTTCTAGCAAAATCTATGCTTCAGCGGAGAGTGGGGTGTCTGCATCTCCATCGTCACAGTCGACGTCTTGCGTGGCGTCGTTCAGTTCTGAGCCTTTCTTGTCGGATGAAGGAGGGTAGAGATGTTCTTTCAAACCCCAAAGCCCAAACATGGGACCTGGAGCCAGCAAAATGAAAAGGTACTGCTCTGACAAGGACACGCCCAGCAACTGGATCGACCCGATTGTAATGGCAAACCCGACGCAGTTCACAATCGTCAAGGCAGTTCCCTTGTTCTCTTCGGGAGCGCTTTGAGCTACCAGCGTCGAGAACTGTGGTGAATCCGCGACAACAGCCATTCCCCAAAGGATGTAGGCTGGTAATGTCACACCAAGGGGAGCCAAGAAAAGCGCGGGGGAAAGTAAACAAAGCGACCCCGAAATCATCATGCTGTAGGCTGCAACCCAGGCACTCCCGATACGAAGAGTGAGATATCCTCCAAGAACACATCCAATGCCACCGCTCGCAATCACCAAAAAGGTGATGATGCTTTCATCCAACCCCTTTGTCCCCACATCTCTTGTTTCTAGATATGCCTCCCATACGACGGGACACCAGGTCCAGAAAGCATAGAGTTCCCACATATGTCCCCAATAGGCCATTGAAGCAGAACGTAGTTTAGTTTCACGGAAAATGGTACAGATTGCCGTTGGATCCAACTTCTTTCCAGGCTTTCGGTAGGGACCATTGGGAATGAGGAATCCAATCACAACACCTCCTGTAAATGCAATTGCGCTCGTTTCCCACAACAATCCTTGCCAGGACTGAGGTATTTTACGCAAAAGAAAGGGCACGCTGCTTCCAAAAGCAAGTGCACCGACAAGCCAACCCAACGCCTTCCCCAAGCCAGCAGAAAACCAATCAGCAGCCACCTTCATTCCAACAGGATAAATACCAGCAAGGAAGAAACCTGTGAAGAACCTCAATAAGATCAAACCTCCTAACGAGCCCTCCCAGACAGGAATCAAAGCATTCAAAGCAGCTCCAGCTGTAGCACAAGTGAAGAACACCTTGGTGGGTGGGAAACGATCAGCAATACCCAAGAGAGCAAATACGAGAGTGCCACAAATGAACCCAAGTTGTACACTTGAGGTTAGGAATCCCAGACTAGATTCTGGCAAACCCCATTCATCCACTAACTCTGACAGCACGGCATTCCCAGCAAACCAAAGTGCTGTTCCAGCAAACTGACTGATCACAATGGCAGGAAGGATGTACCATGGCCTTTCGACAACCGGCGGACTCTCCGTAGGAGCTTCTTGTTTCGGAATTTCTGACGATACTGGCTCTTCCCCCATCTTGCAACTTCTACGTGGTCTCTGCTGTCTTCTATTGAGGGCAATGGCTAGCTTCAGTGGAAAGGAACAATGTCAGGAGTCGCGTTGCCTGTCCAGGCAACACTTCAAAATTGCGTGAGAGGATTTCGTTGCTGCAGGTAGGACACCGAAACCCGCCCGAGCTGACAAGTTTGGTTGCGCTGCATTAAGCAAAATAATAGCTAGAGTTCCAGAGGAACATCCAAAAACGCAGTTAATAAGACGCAGGAACGATTTCGGATGACACCACGACATCCGAATTTCCGTAGAGTAGGTGCAGCAACGTCAAAAGCTAAGCAGGTGGCGTTAGCTTACCAGTATTCTGTGATGTCAGCCGCTGATGCCTTGTAGTAGTAGCGACAAAACAACATTGGTTCACTTTTTCCTATGGATCCAAATGTAGCATAAGGTAGATTAGAGTTTCTTTGTTGGGAACCAGAATTGAATTCCTCAGTACGAGTACTGTGCTATTATCATGAGACATTACTCTACCAGGCACTGAAGTCGCCAAACTTAGTTTTTGCTGGTTTGACAGTCCGAGGAGCAGCCGGTGCCGCAGCAGGAGTGCTTGTGTTTACCTCCAGCACATCATTATTTCTGGTTCCTTTGGGAAGATATTTCCCAATCATAAACCCACCACTACCTGCAGAGGTAGTTTGGGATCCAGCTCCAACAGTAGGTGCTTTTTTGGTTGCCTTTGCCTGTCCCTTGGACATTCGTTCCTTGTTGATAGCTTCTTGTCGTCGCGCCTCGGCCAACTCGTTCAAACGTTGTGTTTCCAACTCTTCGGCTTCTTTGGATGGATTCACCAAAATCTCTATGGACTCAATTGTTATTGACTTTGTGGGTCGATCCTTGGAATCAATTTCTTGTTTCTCCATCGCTTCCAATACCGGTAGCCCCTCTACCACACGTCCAAATACGCTGTGCTTGCGATCCAAGTGGGGACAAGAATGAAACGTAATAAAGAATTGTCGCTTGTTGGTTTTAGGCCCTGCATTTGCCATGCTCACAATACCTGCCCCAGTATGTTTCAATCGATCATCAAACTCATCCTCAAAGGCTGGTCCCCACAAACTCGCATCCTCTCCAATCTTGGACTTGCCCCCTTGAATCATGAATTTGGGAATAAGACGATGAAACGTCGTCTTGTCATACTTTTTGGCTTCACAAAGTCCCAGAAAATTGGTACACGTTCGTGGAACAATGTCACAGTGGAGCTCCAACATCATTTCCCCTTGGTTGGTAGTCATTCGCACGTAACCTTTGTGTTTCAAGGACCGCATTACTTTGAATTGTGCTTGCAGCACTTCTTCTTGGGAGGCTTCTCTAGCACCATTTTCATGAGAAACATCCATTGCCGTACTGGTCAAGGAACCGGACGCCCGTCCTGATGTGTATTGTACTCCAGTAACATCTTGCGAAAAGATCTTTGGCCTCTTCTGAGAAGTGGCATCAGAAGATGATTCCCCAGGACGTTTGGAAGTTTCTTTTTCGGTGGCACTCTTTTGAATCTGTTCCATAATCCGTGTGGCTGTGACAGAATACTTGATATCGTTGGACCCCACTCGACCACCCCCTGTTGCTTGCTTTCCAGCCGCACTTCGACCATGGACGATATGCCAAAACTTTTCAATATTCCTCTTTTGCTGAAACTCTTCATTGTTGGGATCGTTGAGAATCAATACATCCTTTTTGGGATTGAACTTTTTGCTGGTGGTGAGATCCACCCAATTTTTCGGGAGGACGTTGAGTTCATGGTAGGCTTCAAAGGAGTAAACATAGGCTTCGTTGCATGACCGGTCCAGAACGGCAACAATTTTGGTATGATCCGCAAATGGTTTGGTCAAAACAGGACATTGCCATCGTCCATTCTCATCTTGATCCATGTGTAGTGTACAAATGTCACGTGTGGACAAGGGACTCCCCGTTACGGGATCCTTTTGGTATTGAAGGACAAAATCCGTCAGGGCATTGCTGTCGAAAATAACACCACTGGTCAAAGTGCAAACAGGTTGTTCAAATGGATTCAAAGTCAAAGCGCAGCAGTGAAAGGGAAGGTGTTTCTGAACCGAGCTTCCAATGGCACCAGAACCCGATCGGAGCTGTGCATTCTGCTTGTGCTCTCGAGCACTTTGATACTGCTTTTCTTTTTGTCGCTTGACCATTTTTTGAAATCTATTATGCTGTTGTTGTTCAAGTTGAAGCCCGGTGAATGATTCCTCCGGGCTGCTGCTGTTGTGTCGCGAAAATCACAATCCGCACCTCTCTACTCTTCTCGAGTGAAGCAAAAACTATGAAGCAGCATCGTTGGGGTGATGAATGGGACAAAGTGGAGGGGACCATCTCCCCCTTCGTTGGCCTATAGTTTCCCCGTTTTCCACCTATTGACTCTTCGACTCGCATGACTCAATGAGTGATGCAGTGACGTGTTGGCACTCAAAATCCGAAACTTCTTACGTATTTGCTTCCAGGAACTGTTTCTATTGGACAAAATCGGTGGGCACTTTCCAATGGGAGGTCGATCACCTTCGTTTTGTGGGGGGGAGAATCTTCGTACGATATTTTACGTAGAAAATTACGTAGAATATTGCCACATCGCAGCAGCGAGTCATTCTGCAGAACCACGATGGGCATCAACCAAATGCCTGTACACCTCACCCAAACTATCTTTGAGTGAGGTGTACACAACCAATGGAGAGACCCTGATATGACAACAGTTGCATCATTGAGCTATGGTATTGGTGTGGCTCTTGCTAAGAACAAAGAACAACAAGGTGGCAGTTGTACCTCGGAACAAGGTATCGTCTGACTTCTGTGGCATTGTTACCTTGCAAGTGGCGGGCTTGATGTTCACTTGGGTTCTTGTCTTTGGGTGGGTAACAAGGAGAACAACAATCATGGGTCATGAGTGATCGTTGCCCCGTGGCACCAGCAGCAGGGGTGTGAAGCAATGTACTAAGAAAGAACGTTCATCATCCCAGCACACCACCACAAACCACAACAACATCTCGAATCAAGCTGGTAGAGTTGGTGCCAAAGGAAGTACTCAGACGCACAGGTTCCTGTGACTTAAAACGAATGCCGAGTTACACTGCCAATCCAAGCAATGGTGATTGGATGGTTGCAACGCAACAAGAGCTTCCATGGTGTGGCTATTCATACAGTAAAGTGGTGTGATTACGAGAAAGAGTGATGCCTAACACAACGGTCCCTCTATCGAGTACTACGTCACAAAATGCATTTGGAGCTGGGTATTTGTTTGAACTGGTTTATGCTGGGTACTGGTACTGTTGAGGAGGACAATAAACTACGTGACAATACATGATGGGGGGATCAACACTGGATTCCCAGCACAAAGCATGACTGTGTCATTTCTCATGACAACACCAGCCTCAAAATGATGATGCCAAGTCATCTGAATCTACAAAAAGCAACCTATTCTGACTATTATTCAGGACCGTGTGCCAACAAGGGGGGCGTAATGCTGCGACTGTTGGGGTTAGCTGTTAGGAAACGGACTGGTGCCTTGTGCTTTGGTACAATCCGTGACAAGGGAGTACCTCAGCAAAACGCAGGTATTTGCAAAACAAAGAATTTTCTGAACCTTTCCTGAATATACTTGATGGTTGCCACAGCTCGCCTGCCGAATCAGCAATGTCTTCAACCAACTTTCTAGAGACTTGAGACGGATCCGAAGTTTGAAACAGAGCCAACCTTCATACAGCCGCTATTGCAGTGATCCGTTCTAGGAATGAGCGTACCGTCAATGTTGCAAAAGAGCCTTGGTTGGTTGAGAGGGGTGGGACCATTTCAGTGATGTACTTCTTGCCTTTCTTGACGATCTATGGATGGCTTATGGCTTCTGGTGTTAGTTTCATTTATTGTCCAGTGCATTGAATGCGGAAGTGGATTTCATAGCAGGAGGTGTTCATGTCAATTTATATGGTAGCTAGTACAATACATTTTCCATGTTTATTTTGCACAACAAATGCAATGCCTATCATCGTAGTTATCGTAGTTGTGAGCCTTTTTCGAGCGGAGTATGCCACATCTCTACGAATTTTTCTACGTGGAAAAATGTACCAATTTGGACTTCCCCCCACAAAACGAGCTGATTGACCTCCCATTCGTTCGCCATGGAAAGCGGTAGTTATCCATTCTCGTCTCACCGTTTCACATCCTACTTCTTTTGTACACCAAACACAACAACATCCTCCACAACAAGCGTTTCTTGCAAATCCAGCACCAACAAAACTGTACTACTACTCCTACTACCTTCAACGTAGAGTTTATTGTATGGATACATGTCTGATGAACCGCTCTGGTGGCATGGAGACGCCCAAAATACATCCCATGAACCAGAATCCGACGATGAACAAGGTGGCGCCAATGCTTCCGAGGTGGAAGGACGACCCGAAACAAAGTATGACATGTTGCTAGCTGGATTGGGATTGCTCGTTATTGTATATATTCTGTACCGACGGTATAGGAACAAAAGAAGAAGACGAAACCCATCTGGAAACCCTGGTACTGAAGGTACGAGTACTGCCAATGTGGATCCAGCAGCTTCGTCACAACGATTGACGCAACGAGAAAAGCGGAAAGAATGGTATCTACAATACCTAACACCCTACACAATGGTGCGTATGGAAGAAGGCATCAATTCACCGTGATTCTGGATGTATCTCATGTTAATCTGCCTCTTTCCCTGCCCAACAGTCGGTGACGGACACAGATTTTGTGACCCGGGATGAGGATGTGGAAAAGGCCGAGAGTACAAGTGGTATAACATCACAATTTTCTTCCAGTGAGGATTTGTCATCGCGTGACGCTACGGAAGCTGCTGACGAAACAAGTTCCTCCAGCCATGATGGAGATAGCAACAACATGATTGATTTGGAAGCACAGCAACTACATCCATCACCAACCGAACAGGAAAATATGGGGGTTCGCCTCCCCAAAGATACCAATGCTCCTGCAGGGACAGCTCGGCGTGTAGTGGATGCAGAGTGTGCGATTTGTGTCTCCACCTATGAGAAAGGAGATTTGTTGGTTTGGTCCGGGTTGGAGGATTGTCCCCATGCCTTTCACCATGAATGTATATTGGAGTGGCTCTGCAAAGGAAAGAAACGGTGTCCCATCTGTCGCCACTGGTTTGTACCTGGTGCTCCTATTGAAGCACAGCGGAAGCAGTGGGAATTGGAACAAGCAACCTCTGCCACCACTACTCCGACTGATATAGCCAGTCCGGTGACTGACCTAGAACACCAAGAGGTGAACAACCATTCTGATCAACAAGCAGAAGAGGAGGAGAACCACCACGAGGAAGGGAGTGATCTTTCTGGTCCACAAGAGGAAAATGCCACCCAAACATGATCTTCGCGCTGTTCTCCTTCTGATCCACCAACGTAAGATACAACTTTATCTTCGTGAAGTTGCTCTCCTTTGGGTCAACCAGCAGGTGTTTAGGAAGCAATCATACAAACTTCTTGAAAGTGTTCTCCTCCACGGTAGCACCAGGTGATCTAGAGGCAGATAGTCGCTGTAAGCGGACAGTCCAATGAGTCACTAGTGTAAGCTAGGCAAACAAAAGAGTAACAAACATATCTATGAGCGATAGCGAAATACTAGTAGTCGATTCTGAAGCTGCAATACAGAACCAACCTGGATGAAGAAGATCCAACCCATCGCAAAGGTAGCAAAATGATCCAGGGCAGTGTTAAATGCAAGAAATGCATGTAGCAAAGGATCATTGTAGCTGAATGTTAAAAGGACTTTGGGGTGGATTTCAGAGCAAAAGCGATCTGAAGTCACAAACTGATGGATCGTATGGTGGTACCAGGTACCAGGTACGGTACACGGTACTTGCCCCGATCTTGGGGAATACTTTAGCTCCAATTTGCATTATTTGCTAAATCATGCGGCCTGTCGGTCCAGTTCTTGACGCCAATGACAATGGAAATTTTGCATCACAAAATTCCTTTCATCGGTGTCGTCAATGGCTATAAGGTCTTCTGAGAGAAGGAATCCTGTAGTGCTTTACCCGTGCTACCGGCTTCAAAAGTTAAGGCAGTACCGACAGCTTTTGCTGTTATGTGTTCTTGGACTTTTCCTCACTCTCAGCTACAATGGTGCCGTCAATGTGCTTCTACTGGAATCATTTCGCACGGTCCAGAATAAAACGAATACAGAAGACACGACTGTCTGCAAGCCAACTTTGATGGATATGGTTCTGGATATGGGTCGGCGATCGGCACCACCTCATTCCCCAGCATGGACAAAAAGTCGATCGATTTTGCAAGCAGAGGAATTCTTCATCTCACCCGGTGCCAAAATCTTCCGCAGTACAACAGATCATCTTGTGGAAATGCTGGAAGGATATGGAGTCAAGCATTTTGAAAATCAAACCGTTGACTCCAATGTCAAAGGAAATACAACCATTCTGGTGGAGTACGGTGTTCATCAATGGAACAACGACAAATTCTGTCACGGAAATCAATGTTCCTCCATTGCTCGCATCATCATTCAAACGGAACAAGCCAAGGCATGGCGCAAAGGAGGCAATTATCTTGCTGAATGCCATCGCAAGTCCAATTGCATTATTTGGGACTTTTCTGACTCAAATATGGAATACTTTGCCGACTCCAACATTTCAAACTCGACAATGGTCATTCCTCTAATGTTTCATGACAACCTTGAATCCTATTATCCAACCACACCGGTCCCACTGTATAAACGCAAACTGGATGCTGCATTCTTTGGTCTGATTACGTCCCGGCGTCAGCGGTTTCGAGACAACTACATTGAAAATCATAACGACACGGCTCCCTCTCCGCTTTCAAACCTGAACATCACGTTTGAAAAATCCATGGCGGAATCAAGATTTGTGAACGCCTATCAGAATTCTAAAATTTGTTTGGTGATTCATTCTTACTATGAAGATTCTGGTGGCGAATACCATCGCATGAACGACTTCAAACGATTTGGATGCATCCCTGTCATGGAAGAATTTGGTGACACTTGGGCCATTGACACACTTGAGCGTTGCGCTGGTGTTGTCTTTGGGAACTATACCTCGTTACCTGACCTTATAATGAATGTACTGGACCGGATCGAAACAACTCCAAATGAGACATTGGATGAACAGCAACTGGCAGTCAATCAGTGGTGGGCCAATGGCATTCAGTGGGATAGCTTCTTGGAGCAAGTATTGGGGCGGCGGTCGAGTTAATAGACAGTATTGTGCTGAAAAGGCACGTCGGAGGAGGAGAGGATTTTAGCATGGCGGAATACTCCGGTCCCGACATGACTCCTGCCTTTTCTGGATTGCCGCACCTCGTGGTTCTGTGATCGCAGCTGGCTATGGTAGCGGAACAATGGAACTTCCTTGGAAAGACTCAGTAGTGACCGCTTTGATCACCAAACTCCTGATGTGAACGCAGTGGCTCACGATGAGTAGATCCATGTCCAACTCGTTGAGAAGATGGGTGTTGACATCTATTTCCTTGTATTGGAAATTGCCCACTTGACAGTGAGAGAATCAGCCTCGAGGTTCTTCTTGACGATGGACGGTGTCCCATTTGTCACCACTGGTTTGTACCTGGTGTTCTTGTTGCAACACAACGGAAGCAGTGGGAATGGCAACAAGTAGCCTCTGTCTTCACTTTTTCGACTGAATAGTCAGCCCATCGGTGCCTGACCTAGAACACCAAGAGGTGAGCAACCATTCTGATCAAATAGAAGAGGAGGGCAACCACGAGGAATGGAGTGATCTTTCTGGTCCCCAAGAGGAAAATGCCGCCCAAACATCTTCGCGCTGTTCTCCTTCTGATCCACCAGTGGAAGATACCACTTTAACTTCTGTGAGTTGTTCTCCTTTGGTGGATCAATCAGCAGAGGAGGCAGCCATCATATAAACTGCTTGGAAATGTTCTCCTTCGGGGTAGCACCACCTCTAGAGGTGGATATGGAGGCAGATAGTCGCGAACAATTATTATTCTTGCACCTCTTCCATGAGAGTTCTACGGCACAGTCATAGGCTTTGGTCTCGGGCCATCTGTCCACGTGCACTCGGCACGTCGTAGGATCCAAAAGGCACCAAGGACCCTTGATGCATAAATCAATGCAATGAGCGAAAACTTCGTAGCAGGAAACAATGCAGTTCGCTCCTCTTCTACTGCTACCGGTAGGCGAAAGGATTTTGTGGACGGTGGTGACAATGTTGCACATCCACGCTTTTTGCGTTTCACGCTCTGTTATTTAGCCACAAAGTTTCTCCTACCGGTATTGTGGGGATTCACGAATGACGGTGAATGTCCATGAGTTCATTGTAGTGCTATGGTTAGTTCTTTTCTGATGATGAGAAAATCAATGACGATGATAATCATTGCAACAGGTGGTACCAGTAACTTCCATTCCCTAGCTACTCGTAGAGATCATCCAGCAATAGCGATGGTTCATGTAGAGAATTGACAATACGAGTAGCTCCAATGTAGAAAACAAAATGTGACTTACGCTTGACAAGGATTGGAGCGATTACCACCAGCCAAATTCCGTCGGTGGTGTTCCTTCTGACCTAGTTTCCGGTAGTTGGGAACGTCTTGGTTGCTTTCTCCTCGGAATTTTGCGTCGCCCGGCGGGCATCGCCTTCGCCTCGAACCCACTTGTGAGATACAACGAAAAAGCCCGTCGCAACAACTTTTGTCGATTTATTTGTGACTTTGTCAACTTGAACAATCGGTGATTGAAACATACACTAGTTTTTCGTTTTATACAGGGGCTTATAGAAATCGAGAACTCGGACATTGTCGAGCACGATTGCCCGTGTCAGGCATGAATGTAGAACGCACTTTGCAGGAGAAATGCATGTCGTAACCTCAACATCAAGTGTTAAATCTTCGATAGTAATTCCTCAACATAAGAAATCCGCGACACATCTGGTACGAATTTCTAGTAGAAAAAGAGCCAAGAATTGCGAATCTGCTGGGAGTCAATGTGCACTTCGTCATGCGTGGAACCACCGTGTCGCTTGGTAGAAAGCGACTTTCCCCGATGGTACACGTTCACTCGGCGCTTTGGGGACCCAGGACCTGCTCGGACAAGTAGAACAACTCACTTGTAGTTTTGACTCCCTGGTTGCTTTGCTTACTGCATCATCCACGGACCAACCATCATCCAATTGCTTTTGCACTCATTATTCCCGATATCTTCCCACCCACAACACACCTTTGTGTTTCTTTTTTAGTGTAGCAATAATTTGCAACAAAGACGGGCTTGATTTCACAGAATTGACACCATGAGCAAACACGCACAATTCGATAAGCACAACAACAACCCATCTCCCCCACAAAACAACCGAGACCACGATGACTCATTGTATTCCGGTAGTTCCGGGGCAACATCAGCTCCTGCTTCTTCCTATGGCATTACATCCAGTTCTGCCGAAGTATCGTTCTTTTCCAAGGGTTCCACCATTGCTTTCCTATCCGGTTGCCTTTTGCTTCTAGCCATGACAGTTCTGTTCGCATACACCTTCTGGCGTAGGAGACGTCGACTGAGCTTGGCTGCGGATCGTCAACTCCGTCTGGAGATTGCTGGACAACAACAAGCACAGCGCATCATTGCCATGCTGGCCAAGGAAAAGGACCGAAAGGAGCTTTATGTAGAGTACCTCAAGCCTTCTACCATGGTAAGTCATTGTATCTCTTGGGATGACCCCCCAGGGTTGCATGCATGCATGCATACATCCACGTGCCACTTCTGGTTGACTCACACTTTGACTTCTGCTTTCTCCAGACCGTCACTTCAGATGATTTGACTTGTACAGATGAGTCTGTTGTTTCTATTCCGGAACCAACGGCTCCCTCCGAAGAACCCAGAGACTTGGAGACCGGTGACGCCGTGGTTGTGGAGGAAGAAGTGGCTTCGGTGGCTTCCGACTCGGAGGAACCTCGTTTCCTGAGACTCCCCGCCTGCGCTGGATCTGACCTTTCTAGTCGCCGCACAGTGGAGGCCGAATGCGCCATTTGCTGTAGTTGTTACGAGGTCGGTGACGAAGTTGTCTGGTCCAGAATGGAGTGCACGCACGCCTTCCATCGGGATTGTTTGCTTCCTTGGATCAGCAAGGGAAAGAAGCACTGCCCGCTGTGTCGATCCTTGTTTGTTCCGGATACGGCAATTGAGGAGATTTGTATTCAACAGCAGGAGAAGGAAGACCATCGGGCTGCCACCGAGCAAGAGGAACCCTCCGAATCTCCGGACAGCCTTTCCACAGACGAACCAGATGTCTAAATTGGAGAGGTTTGGAGTCAAGCACCAGTTGCAGTCGTTCAATTTTTGCCCGACGCGAAGGACAACAAATAATCTGTACATAAAAACTGACTTGTCTCCGATGCACAAGATTACAACGAGTACTAAAAGAAATCCTAGTCCTGTCTATTCCATGACTGCAGTCATTTGCAGTATCCATAGCTGGTGAAACGCAACGTTGGAGTTTCCTCATGTTCATACAACCCATCCAGACTGTTGTACAAGAGATAGTTTCAATCAATCACTTTCTATTATAATTATTTGGCTCCAAACGTCGTCATGTCCACGTCCAAACCAAACGGCTTGCCCTGGAATTGACACAACGAGTCCACAACTACATCTGCCTCTTCTACAAAGGCTGCCTTCTCTGCTTCTGTAAACCGAGGATCTGGAATGGCAACAACCCTACAACCCGCTGCCTTGCCAGCCCGTACACCCGACAGGGCATCTTCAAACACGAGGCAATCGGCTGGATCCACCCCCAGTTGTCGGGCAGCCTCCAAGTAAATATCCGGAGCCGGCTTGCCAACTTTCACAGCAGGATGATCTCCTGCTACAATCGCTGTCATGTACTGGAAAATAGTTTGTGTATGACGCACTTTTTTGGATTCCACACCGGCATAGCGGCTCGAGGTCGCAATGGCCATGGGAATCTTGGGTTGTTCCAACTGAGAAAGTGCCAAAACCAGTTCCGGTGCTCCTGCACAGGCATCGACTTGTTCACACATGGAATTGAGAGCTACTTCCCAATTTTTCCAAAACTCTTCTCTGTTGTTGTGGTTGTGAATGTACAATGTACAAGCATTCGAACAATGCGCTGGAATGAGAAATGAAAGCACGTCATACTGTTGGAACGCGAGAATTCCGAAGGATCAATATGGTGGTACGTACGGTGAGGGTGGATTTCTTTCTTGTGTGACACCCCAATGCTCTGCACCATAGGAAAGGGCAATGGGAGCCCACTCGGTGCCTCTCAATCCGAGCATTTGTCGCTTGAGATCCCAAGGCAGTTGGTACTGCGACATGGGAGGCGTTTGGAGAACTTCCGGTGGCAATGACGATCCAAAGGCTAACAACACTGCTTTGTCACTGAGGGACTCTGTATCCAACAGAGTACCGTCCATGTCAAATAAGATCGCCTTGACAGCGTTGCTTTCGGAAACCATGATAGCTCTCACTCGATGCTTTTCCAGGTGGTGAAACTGTTTACGTGTCGGAAGTCGGAAGGTGGTCGGAAGTCGAAAGCACGTTGGATGGAGTTTTCGCCAAAGTCAGTTGAAAGGTTATGTATGTATCATATGTATGTTCGTATGAAAACGTGAGTTTGGCGTCATTCCCATTTCTTGAAAGGACAACTCCCTCCAAGCGAGGAGGGGCATCATCAACTCCTACCTCCTTGGCGGAGTCAACCACAACAACAAGGTGGAAACTCCAGATACAACCTACCCAAACATTTCTCAAGTATTCGGAACCAACCATGTTTCCTGACGACTCCGGGGAGTTGGTTGTACGGAGATGTTGATGGGTAGTACTGATACTCCGATGAAACCTCTACGCATAGTATCATGACAGTTGTGGTGAGAGTGAGAGTGTTCACCATTATTTTTGTTCATTCTTTTTCCAGTATACCAAAAGGACAACAAGACCAGTAGTACATTCCATCATGGTTCTTTCCAAACCACAAACAACGATTGGTAAGAGTGCTCGCATGATGACACTCATTGTCCCTCCACCACGTTCCAAAGAAATGGCGCCTTTGTCAAGGCGTGGTGATCCTCCCGGGGTGTTGCAAGAGGCGTCCGCTACTCGTCAAGAGGAAGGGATCCGTTCCAAGGAGCAGGACTTTGCGGCACGAGATGGACCTGCAGTGGGTATCTACGAAAGCATGCGAGGTGATATTTTGGGCTCGATCTCGATCTCCAAGAATTACCCAGGAGACTCCCGCCGTCGTGACGACGAAAGTGAGGTTTCATATGAAGCAACTCAGACAGATGATCGGTCTTTGACACCACATCCATCATTCGACGGGTCAATCTCTAATACGATGTCTGCTACAGATTTTCACTATATTTACAATGCGTTCATGCATTCCGATGAACAAGATTGGCCAAGCGATGAAGAGTTGGAACCACCTGGTGATCGGCCTTCCATACACAATGATTGATTTGTCGATCCTCTTTCACGTATCATAGCGCCTTAATCTAGAGTTGGGATCATAGCTTTGCACGCTACGTCCTCGCGCAGAAGGTCATTGTACTTGAAGTATTCTCGGGAAAGCATACATTTTTTCTCCAGCCGGGCCATGGCGACTTGCACCACATCTGGATCGACGTGTTTGTCATCATCACGCCCACTCGAAACAGGCCCCGTGGGATGATTGTTTGTGTCTAAGTCAAGCTTTGGTTGTGATGAGGCCCGTAGCCCAGCAGGCAAATAGGACCTGAACGACTGTTCGTCAATATCATCAAACAACGGACGCACCATGGAAGTATCATTTTGCATAGCGTCGAAATCGGCCCTTGCGTTAAGCGCATCAGCTTTTTGCAAAGGTATGTCTTTGTAATTTTGCGCTGATCGTACCACGTTGCTGTGCGATCCGTGAGAACAAAGAGGTGGACTTATCCATTCGCTTTTCCTGAAATAGTGTTGACCAGGAGGAGGGGACACAATGGAATTATAGTATGATTCGGACCATGGCGACGCCTCAGCCTTCCGCAATGCTTCATACCATAGGTCATGGTCGTTTGGACTGCCGCGAAGATCTAGTTTGGCGATCGAATTCGGGTACTCAAACTCAGTGGAGCATTGATGCCATTGTTGATCACAATCGACGTAGGCATTTTCCGAGGTGTCAGGCTCTCTGGGTGTAGCACTCCTTGCCTTTAATGCGAAGCAACCATGGTCGTCGGGACGTTCTTCATGGGTTTCTTCAACATGTCGAAGCGGTGCATCATAAGGAACCCCTTCACAAAAATCGACGTATGCAGGGGAACTGCTCCTGTCAACAAGAACTGGTTTGAACTCTAACTCTGTGTGAATTGATTGTGGTTTGCGCCGAAGACAGGATGTGGTGGGGATTGTATCTCGAATTTCGTCCGCGGGTGTCTCGAGATTAAGCTTGAGACTCTTTGAAAAAAGAAGTCCAAGGTTTAGAGGCTTTGGTGATCCTAGTTGCATGGGCGTCTCGATAGCACAGGATTTTTTCAGGGGTGGACTTTTGTCTAGCCAAGATTTCTTGGGGGGCGACAAGCCCCATCTGACACTGGGTTTTGATTCGGTGCTGAATCTTTCCCGAGGCTCAGAGTCCCTATGACACCCCAAGAAGTGCAGATGGCCAGGTGTTGTAGTGAGATTGTAGGGACTGGAGTCGCAATGCTTTGGTCCCAGAAACTCGCCTGAGCAAATGGAACTGTCATCAGATGAACTCTTCATCTCCTCCTCTGATAAAACGGTATCCCTATCGCGGAAAGGAGGCTTTATAAAGCGCAGCAACTGCTGCGCATCGTCACTCATGCCACCTCTCTGACATCCAATCGAAAGTGGGTTACGTTGCGGGGGCATCTCCGCTCTGGTAGTGTCGATCACGATGGCTTGAGGAAAGTTCTTGTCACAATTTTTGTTGCTAGGTTTGCCAACTTGAAATGCCCGCATTGCTTTGGGCATGTTAGCAACTTGATCTGCATCACTTGACTTGAATTTACTCAACATGGACTCCAGGAACTCTTGTCTGCGCACCTGTTCTGCATTGCCTTGCTTCAACTTCAGTTTCATCGAGTTATTGTACTCCTCCAAAAGTGTAGGGAGTTTCATTTCAACAACTTGCTTATTCTCAATAGTTGTGAACTCGAAATTATCGACCGGGTTCCCTTCGCTATCCGACACAGTGGCATTTACAGTCCAGGAGATCTCGTAGCAAGGTTTTCCCAGCCTAGAAATTTCTCTCAAGATTTCTTTAGGGGTAGGCACATTACGATTCGCAGGAAGCTTCATAGTCGTGTCAAAAGATCCACTTTCCCTGGCAGAAGAAGAGAGCGTTGCTTTAGCCAATAGCGGAGGCAACGACTTCAAAATGTAGTTGCGACTTTCTGCATAGCTCCGACCTCTTATGACTAGAGACGATTGTAAGAGTCCCGACAAATCTGGCTTTTGCATTCTAACATCTGCCGCTGTTTTCCCAACCAAAGCCAATGGAACCTGCCCCGCATTTGGAGATCTGTATGTGCTTGTGATAGACTCAGGGTCAAATAGTTGATTCATCCCCATCACCTTTGTCTTCAACTTTTTTCGGAACTTTGCTCCTGGAGATGCCGGTAGGCATGGTTCACCAGGACCCGTTCCACATTTCTGGCATCCATCCTTTAAATGAGACCTTTTGGTGCCGGGGTGGCAACATGACGAACAGCATGCCCCACTCTTCTCGGCAACTTGTCCCGAAACACCATCCACACGAGCCAATTTACCCCAGGAAAAGAGTTCCGTTAGAGCGGCATCATCTGTTCTCATCGGATTGTCCAATTGGGCCTTTCGGATGAAACGGAGCGCTTTCCTGCACCCAACCTTGTCAATGCCACCTCCTGCAATATCACTCCCAGTCAGGATTGCAAACGCAATAAGGTCGTTTCTTGTCAACGAAACAATCCCCGAATTTTGCCCGTTCGCATCTGCTTGATCCAGTTTATCCACGTCGTCCCTGTCATCGTCGTCCAACATGGCACGAAGGGATGAAATGTCATATCGCATTACATTGCCTTGCCTGATATTCTCCAGAGAGAATTTGGTGTACAGCACTTTGGCTCCAAACAAGAAGCAGTCTCCATCACTGGAGATGACACCGTCGACAATTCCTTTGTCGTTCAAGAAAGCACACAGGGCCTCGCCTTCGGCAGCAGCACGAACAACGGGCACTCCAAGAAACTTGAGAAGCTCTTCACACTTCTGACAAGCAGCCCAAAAGGCAGTTCCGCTTCTTCGTTTTTGAAATTGGTCGGAAGTGTCATCGGTAGAACGGATGCGTCGTTTCCCTTCCAGTACCCCCACAAGTTGAATTCCCAAGTTGAGTAGAAACAACGTTCTTGTGTAGACCAAATGAAGCGTAGGGTCCATGTGACTCTCACTCATGGCTGTGGAAGTCAGAGATTCACAGATCCAAATAGACAAATCAACGGCAAGTGTCGGAGGACGACACGGGGTTGGAGGATTGAAAGGTGAGAACTTCTTGAAATGGTTGAGATGGTTTCGAAGCTCCTTGGCACCCACAGGTTTGCCGCATCCAGCACGGTCGAGTGCCTTCCAAAGTGAAGCAACCGTCATGATCGAAAAATAATGGACTTTGCCCAAGTTATGAGAAAAACGGTTGGGTCGAAACGGAGGAAATGGATCCGTTTGCGAGCACACATGATGACATGTGAACGTTGGTTTTTGCGAGTTTCCATTTGGAATGCATTTTGAAGTGGTCGTTGGGTCATGTGTGACTGATGTCGCTCGTGACTCGTGACTGATTCGACCGGCCCAGACCCCAGCCTACCGCGGACATCATCCAAAAGGAGCGAAATGTGGAAGTATCGTACAATAAAGTGAAAATGGCAGCCTACAGTTCTATATCGAATCGTAGCTTGGGTTGGACACGTAGAAACGGTGGTCGGTCTCCCCCAAAGTGAGAAATCGCAAGGGGATCATCGGCGTCGTTGTGGAATCCCAGTGTGAAGGAATTTCCCGCGACGCTGTACCCACAAAAGCCTTGCAAATTTCCATACCCATCGGGACGCACCATGGCCACAAAGTGCATACCCACGCGGAAAGATCGTTCCCCTTCCTTCTTTGGTGGCTTTTCTATAACCTTGGCTAGCTTGTCTTTTCTCTTGAGTTGGGCGGTGGGACTGTCGGCAAAGTTGAGCATTTCTGTGTTCAAGGATGCCTCCATTTCGCGACATGCCTTGGATTTGACCAAGCCCAACGAAGGAACTTCCAGGGAGTCCATTTTGGAGTGAAACAATTTCATCACTGCATTCATGGCAGCCGCATTTCGGGTGGGAGCATCTTGGGGTGGGACATTCAACAGTCTGAGCAACCTTGCTTTCATCCTCTTGGTCGTCGATCGCTTGAGATTCTCTACTTGCGAATCAAACAATTCCCGAATGTTTGTATCCAACAAGGCAGCTAGCTCTTTGCGAAGCTCCAAACGTTGGGCCGCCAAGGATGGCAAACCAACCACCGACAAGGTTTCAGCATCAAATCGCTGCAACACCGACGTCCGAAGGAGATCTGCCTGCTTTCCAAACCCATCCACGAGTAGTCCACGTGCTACGCGATTTTTCCAAGAAGCAATCTTGGCTCGAGCCGCTCGTGCTTGTTGAGAAAAGGAAGATTGTAGAGCCACACGGGCACCCGCAATCAAGGGCGTGTCAGCCGAAGGTGCAGCGCCAATGGTTGTAGGCTCCATTCGTTGGGCTAATTCTAGAGTGGAGGCAAGAGAAGTTTGGTTTTGAGAAGGATTCTCGGTAAGGTAGGTTTGTGCCATTTCTTGAACCTACAAAAGAAAAAGGAAATGGTTGTCAGAGTTGAAAATGGATGCACAGGGCAGAGGGAACACAGACACGCCGTACCGCTTGGGCTTGTTGATCGTTGGTGACGCTGACCACTTCCACTTGAAAGAGGGCGTCCATGTCCACTTTTTTGGAAAAGGTTTCCAACACTGCGGCATCGAATTGTGCCTCAATTTGCTCTAGCAACAAGGCCTCTTCCTCAGAAGAGACGTCACCCCGGACACAAAGATAGATTTTGGTAGGAGGTACAGAGGAAGAGGAGGATGGCAGAATCGAAGAAGACAACCGAGCGCGGAACAAAGCATCCAAGGTTTTGACATGACGAGAATGACTCCATCCCGATTGTACATCTCCTTCTATGATGCCATCGACAAGAATAACACGAGAGACACGTGCCGTCAAGGTCAAAGCCTGGGCGGTTGCCTTGGAGAGAGGTCCCAAGGTGGCACCTGGACAAGAAAACACTGGAGGATCCTCGGATTCAAGTACAAGAGAGTTGGAGGTATCGGTAGACAATAAAGAGGTGGATCCAGGACTCGTGACAATGGTCACCACGTCACTGTTGGAAGTGGCAATCGAGGAGGGAAGAGTCTTCAAGTGTCCAGCCGCATCGAGAATGGGAGTTCCTTGCAACCCAAATGCCAAGGAGACAATCAGACTCGATGCTAGAATATAACACGCTCGTTGCAACATTTCTAACCAATAGGATATAAACAATGATGAAGGAGCGCAGAGCAGTACAGCAGTAAGATATCGTCAACACAACTACTTGCAAAGCTGCCAAAAAGTATGAGTGGTGCGACGCCGTTGGCTTTGGTCCGGGTTTCTTACGTACGTACCTTCTGTACGTCTGGTACATATGTTGGTACAGGGGATTCCACGTGGAATGACATATCCTCCAAAATTACCTCTTTCTTTCATTGGGAAACCAATGCAACTACAGTACTACGTACTACCAATAAAGTATAAACTACACTAAAAGCTTCTTATTTTATTTGACACGCTGCAAATATCGAATGGGGTACCATCCCATTTGTCCCTCGGAGGTTCGGCAAAGGTGATACGTCTTGTCGGGTCCTACAGGGGTCTCCACCACTTGAATGACATCACCCACTTGAACATTGGGCAAAATCATATTTCCATCCAAACTAGCTTCGGTACGAGTGGCACGACAAGAAAACAAGGTGGGAAGGTTGGCACTTTTTTCAAAAGGACTGGATGCGGCAGTGTTGCCTTGGGCCTTGTCTTCTTCTTGCTTCAAATACTCGAACACTTGTTTGCGTTGCTCCTGCTCTTCTAGATCTTGTTTGTATTGAAGAGCTTGATCGATGGCTGTCAAGCCTAGCAATGTCCAGCCGATACCAATCAAAACGTTGCTGACAAGGGAAGGCTTGGGTGGTTCCGTCGAGGTGCTGTTGGAGAAGTGTCGTTGCATGCAAGCCATCACCTTGCTGGAGGGGCGGCTTTTGCCGATTGTTCGGGAAATAATGGGAAGACTCTTTCCTGTCAACATGATTGCACTGGATGGATGCAAATTGTATTATGATGGGATTTGATTTGTGATGTGTTGATGTGATGTGATGGATGATGGATGATGGGCGGTTGTTGGCGCCGTCTGTTCCTCCAATCCAGATACAGGAGTCGAAGAAGTCAATTTTGCACATCTTTCTCATCCACAAATTCACACAAAAGTTCTCATGGGGTGCGTGTCGACAACAGCCGCCTCCTGTTTCCTACCCCTCCCTCGTCGTCGGTATCTCCCACTGGTTTCCTTCTTGACAGTCGTTCGGCACTTGTCTACCTTGAGAGTGCCCAACCATCCGATTGCTCCTCTTGCCCATTCTTACCAGTCACCAAGAACAAGAACCACGACGACGACTACACCCTTCGGCTTCTTTTCCACCATGTCACAGGATACTACAACCATGCCAACATCATCATCCACTACAGAACCCAAGCCTATCCGATGGACGGTCTGTCCCAAATGTCATGGACAAGGAAAGATACGCAAATCACTCAACAAACGAACCAAACTCAAATATCAACGTGAGAACAATGGCATGCAGTCGGTTCCGATTCGTTTGGAGCCATGTGCTACCTGTGATCAATCTGGATTGGTACCATTAACCGAAACGGATTCAGCTACGGCTATTCCAAAACCGATCCATGTGGCCATTGTGGGAGGAGGGTTGGCAGGGTTGGCTCTCGGACTTGCCTGTCAACATCGTTCGATTCCCTTTACCATTTTTGAACGAGATACTCATTTTCATCAACGTTCCCAAGGATATGGATTAACAATGCAACAAGCGACTCGTGCCTTGCGAGCTTTGGGGATAACATCCCTGCCGGGTGGAGTAACGTCTACGAAACATATCGTTCATACACAGGACGGGACTGTGGTTGGGGAATGGGGATTGCGGCTTTGGGGACGAGAGAAAAAGGCACCACCAAAACGACAAAATGTACATATTCCACGACAAGCGCTTCGACAGGCTTTGTTGGATGCATTACATCCATCGCCAGAGGAACTCAAATGGGGACATGCATTGATGGATATCCGTCCGTGCCCTGACAATCCAAATCAACTACAGCTGGAGTTTGAAAATAATGTGTCGAGCAAAACCGAAATGACCTCCGAACAAGTTACTTTTACTCACCCCAATATGGTTGTGGTAGGAGCGGATGGGATTCGTAGTCGAGTGCGACCGAGTATTCATGTCGATGAGATGTGCTACTTGCAATGCATTGTAATCTTGGGGATTTGTCCGAGGGATCGATTTGAGGACCATGTACTGTCGAATCCATTGATGGATGGTGAAACCGTTTTCCAAACCGCAGATGGAACCACTCGTATCTACCTCATGCCTTTCGACACATCTGCTGGTTACATGTGGCAATTGAGTGTCCCCATGGAGAATGAGCAACAGGCGAAGGACTTGTCGCAACAGGGCCCCGCTGCTTTGCAACAACAAGCACTGGAATGGCTTGGAAAGTGGCACTCCCCTATTCCAGAGATTGTTCGTCAAACGCCTACGGAAAACATATCCGGCTATCCAGTGTACGATCGTGAGATTCTAGGTCTGGACGAATGGAATAGCCGACCCCATACCAACATGTCCTTGGTTGGTGACGCCGCTCACCCCATGAGTCCCTTCAAGGGACAAGGCGCAAACCAAGCATTGCTCGATGCTGTATCATTGGCTCGAAGTCTATATCGCAAGGATTCAGTGGAAGAAGCCTTGGCTGAGTACCATTCCGAGATGCTAGAGCGAAGTACCCCCAAAGTGCGTGCCTCAGCAGAAGCGGCTCGATTCTTGCATAGTCCTGCCGTCTTGCAAGAGGGGAATCAAACTAGGGGGGCTATCGCGAAGCAAAGCGATGATGTTGTGTCTTAACTACTCTACCTCAGTTGGAAAAGTAAATCACTAGCTAGAGACACAAGGTAGACGTGTGACGCACATACTGTACTACTTAGTAGTTGTACACAAGGCTACGACCTTTCCATTTTGCGCGGCGTGTCGGTGGCAGTTGACGTTGAGCTAGTGATGTGTGTGAGTGACCCTCATTCCAGCGGGAGAATATAAAATTGATGGAACATGACATGCCGCCCTTGCTTCATGTTGTTTCCCATCATCATTAGAGATCAAAAATCATGAAAGGTCTCAGAGCTACACCCTTTCGTAGAAGGAGGATAGAAAAATGGGCTGTTGTTGCTTTGTTGATTCTTTGTTTACACAGTATCCAACGGACAGAATTAACATCGCACCTCGATGTCGATGGCCGACGCTCGACCACCTTGGGGTCAAATGAAAGTCACATGACGCAACTCAATCATTTGGTAATAGTTCCAGCTTTGGACCATGTCCCAATAAATCGAAGTGCCATACATCGTAATGAGACACCACCAGTTCCTCATCCACATGCTGGGGCTCGCGATGCTCTTGGGGAGTGGGGATATGTTGCAGATGTCCAAGCAGTCAAGCGTTTGGTAGAAGAACAATATCGCGTCTCTCGAGGAATACCCTCTGGCCAAGAGGTTGTGGTCCCCCGATCCTTTCTAACGTATCACGGCGAAGAACAACTTGACGTTGCCTGCAACATCGGTCCCAGGAACGGATTTGAACGACCGAGTGGATGGGATATATTGAACAAGACAGTGCAAGTTGGTGGACCGGATCCACCGGCTGATCCCAACGTGACTCTTCCATACTTGGCTGGAAGGGTAGATGACAGAATACCAACAACTCGGAATCCTAGAATTCTTTGTGCTCTCTATACATACGAAAAACGACACGACATGGTTACTGCAGTGGCGGAAACGTGGGGATGGAAGTGTGATGGTTTCTTTGCAGCTTCGACAGAAACGGTGGAGTATCCTAGCGAGCTTGGGTTTGGAGCTATCGATCTTCCTCATCTCGGAGTAGAAGAATACTCCAACATGTGGCAAAAGACACGGTCTATTCTGTCCTACATGCATGACCACTACAGGGATGACTTTGATTTTTTCTTTCTGTCTGGAGACGACACGTATCTGATAGTGGAAAATTTGAAAAAGACATTACAGTGGATGGGTGATGCGTCATGGGAGTGGCCTTTGTTTCTCGGGCAGTTCTTTCCGTCTGACAAAGGAGGGATGTTCTGTGGGGGAGGATCAGGGTATCTTTTGAATCGGAAGGCTCTCGAAGTATTGGTGAAGAACTCCTTTCCTTTTTGCGAAGCAGAAACTAGAAGTGCTACAGAGGATATTTTGGTGAGCTTTTGCTTGCGTCAAGTTGGAATAGATATGAATCATAGCGTTGATGCCATCGGTGCCCAACGTTTCCATGGAAATAATCCGTTCGAAGTCTGCACTCTTGCACCGAAACGAAATGTCACTAGCTTCTGGAGTGATGCGTATAATCTGTGGGGTAGCCTGTATGGGTACAAGACAGGGTGCGACCTCATCAGTGCCCAGTCGGTCAGCTTTCATCACGCTAGAAGTGTTCTGGAAATGAAGCGATACCACAGCATTCTGTACAAGAGGAGTTGTCCAAGTGGCTCGCATCTTGGAGATCTTTTTGAGAATTTTGAAGAAAGGTAGTTGACTCGTTCCGAGTCACAATGTACTATAGACATTTCCTGGGTTATCTGGGTTTTGATGAACGAATCGCCGCTTCAAAAAAAGTTGGGTTTTTGGATGAATCCGCCATGTCTAGCTCGCCTCCACCTGATCTAGGAAGGAGGTCCAGTGGATGGAATAAAATTGTACAAAGTGAGTTGGATACATGTACTAACTAACTAAACTTTAACTAAGGTACGATACTCCTTGGGGCGAGCTTTCGGGGGCCAAATAGTAGAGGTACAGTACCGTACTGGTAGTTGAATGTGGGGGGAAAGTCGAGTCACCAAATCCTTCGTCAAGCGACTTGTGCATGCCCAAAAAACCTCTTCGCCTATAAGTAGAATTTTGGAGGGAGTCCCAGTTGTGTACGTGCCGTCTACGTATGCAGTAGCCAGTACAGTACTCGTACCAACTCTAGCAGGCACTCTCAACTACGGTACTGCCCATCTCCAACAACATCGCATCACTCATCAGAACAATTTGGGACATCCGTACGGTACATTGACAACAACAAGAAGCAAACAAGAAGGCGTTTTCACTTGCGGCGTAGCCGTTCCAATGATAAGAAACCGGCCATCTTCGTCACCCTTCAGTAGAACGGTGGCAGCGAGGTTGACCGCAGTCGCCTTGTTGATTTTGTGTTCACCATTTCGGATCCGCAGACTGGACTTGTTCTTGTATCTACAAGCTCCGTTCGATGTTGATAAAAACCATTCCTTGATAACCGACAGATATAACAACCGGAACCATACCTTGTCTCATGCCACTGGGAAAGAAAGTGCCATATTGGGGAAGGAACAGCGGCGATTGCCTCATCCACATGCAGGAGCTCGCGACGCAAAAGGCGATTGGGGATTTGTAGCCGATGTTCGGGCTGTGAAGCGATCCATAGAAGAGCGCTATCGAATTTCTCAAGAAGAAATATCTTCTAATCAAAACGAGTTTGTTCCAGGGTCCTATCTTTATTATCGAGATGAAGAACAGGTTAATGCTTCATGCAACCTTGCTCCAGGAGAAGGACTAGAAGAATCCCGAGGGTGGAAAATGCTGAACTCCAGAGTTCAAGTTGGGGGGCCCGCCCCTCGGCCTGATAACAATGTCACTCTTCCCTACTTGGTCGGTCAACCAGACATGCCGTCGCCACCACCACCACAACCAACGACGCGGAATCCCCGCGTCCTTTGTGCCATCTATACATACCATAAACGACATGACATGATCTCTGCCGTTGCCGAAACATGGGGTTGGAAGTGTGATGGTTTCTTTGCAGCTTCCACCAGAACGGTGGTTCAGACTGACAAGTTGGGCTTTGGTGCCATTAATCTTCCTCACTTTGGAAAGGAAGATTACTACAACATGTGGCAAAAGACCAGGTCCATACTGGCGTATATGTATGATCACTACCGAGAGGACTACGATTTCTTCTTTTTATCAGGGGATGACACGTATCTGATTGTGGAAAACTTGAAACAGGTTCTTCAGGGAATGGGTGATCGAGCATGGGATTGGCCTCTATACTTTGGACAGTTTTTTAAATCCCTGAAAGGTGAAGTGTTTTGCGGGGGAGGGTCAGGATATGTTCTGAATCGCAAAGCTTTAGAACGGTTGGTAGAGGACTCGTTTCCTACATGTGAGGCAGAATTGAAATCCTATCAAGAAGATGTATTGGTGGGACATTGTCTCCTAGAAATTGGTATTCAAGCCAATCACAGCGTGGATGCCACCGGTGCCCAACGTTTCCATGGGAACAGTCCCGAAGAAGTGAGTCGCATGAACCCACCCCAAAACAAAAGTGGTTTCTGGAGTGTTTCCTACAACTATTGGGCAAGTATGTATGGATACCGCAAAGGACCTGACTTGATTAGTTCACAGTCCATCAGTTTTCATCACGCCAGAACCGCTCTGGAGATGAAGCGATATCATAGCATTTTGTACAAAAAGAGTTGTCCTAGCGGATCTCTGTTGGGAGATCTCTTTGAGGATGTAGTAGTAGACAATTAATTTTGAACTACCATACCCATTGTTGTAGCGGCAAAAAATGATGGGAGGAATAGAAAAGATATTCCGTCTGGCCGCCGTATGTGGTGGAGGGAAACGCGCAAACCACATTCACTAGGGCGACACCAAAGACATGTCGCAGTGAGCAAATGACACATAACATTCCCCCTTTGCATTGGTGGGAAATTGTGTCGCAGCACCTCTTGTCCCTCCCTGACCGACGTCAGTCAACCCGCCCCACGGCAGCAGCAGCAACAGCAAGAGCAGCAGCAACAGCAGCACGAACCAGGCAAGCTACTGGGATATCGCAAATCTTCGCATTGATTCACATGAGCAAGTACCAGGAACAAGACAGTTCATCTGGTTAAAATAGTATTAACAATGTCGACGGCGTCGTCTGCTGCTCGCAGCAAGCGAAAGAGAGACGGGGAAGCGACGACCGCCACGGCCCGTCGATCTCGCGATTCCCGAGACGGAGTCCCGAGTGACGAGGAGGCAGCCGCCACCATGGGATCCAGCAGCACACCGGTGGAAGACACTACGACGATGACGCAGCCCTTGCACGTGGAGGCCGAGGCACCGCCAGATGAAGATGAGCAACTGCTGCGTGATCTCATCAAGCACCGAACGCTTCTACATTCGAGGATACGCTTATGTCGGGAAGCTGCTGAAAAACGCTTAGCTAACACGCCGTCGGGGGGAACGGACGATCAAGAGATTCAGGCACACAAAGACATGTCCAAATTGGCTTCTCAGTCCTTCAAGAAGTCCAGGGAAAATTCATCTTCTGCTACAGACTCGAACGAGAAGAGAACGTCGCTATCGCTAAGACGAGGCTCTGGAGTTGGAAAGCGAATGAATGCGGCACTTTCTTCTCTCGCACCTGGAACCGCAAACTCATCGGAAAATCTCAATGGAAAGTCAGCTCTCAAAGCTCCACCAGTTACTGCCAGTAGTTCAGCGAACAAGCAACAATCACAGCACCAGCAGCAATCTCAACAACCACCACCGATGCTACCACAACACCTGCAATCGCAAATGCCACATCCACCTGCGAATGCAGCATCTCTTCCACCCCCTTCCAATCAACCCAAACTTCCCAAGGCCGCAGATGCGCAATCACAAAAGGCAAGAACTGTTCCAAAGAATGCCAAATTATCTTCCAATATGGATTCATTGTCAACAGCAACATCGGCGAATTACGCTACCGTACCAAAGGTTGTTGTTCCCAAAGCAGTGGCCCTCCGAGAACAGAGAGATTATCTGGAAAACAAATTGCGTGCCATGAATTGTTCACCACACTGGCCAGCAGCTACTGTCTTACCTCAGCGAAGAAAAACGCATTGGGATCGGTTGCTGCAGGAAATGGCATGGCTCGCGACAGACTTTATTGAAGAACGCAAATGGAAACATGCTTGTGGGAGAACCATTGCTCGGGCGGTGGAAACACGAGAGATTCCTGTGGTTATTCCAGAGAAGAAGCCTGCCTCTGAAGCAGCACCTATGACTGAGTCGCCAGCAACTGTATCCAAGGCATCGACGGAAAAGGCACCCGAAGATAAAGAGTTACAAGAGGTCACACGCAAAGAGTATCCTGCACCATCGGAGGAAGATACTCAACAATGTCGGCAGGTGGCCAAGCTCACATCCTACAGTATCTCCGAATTGGCAAGAGCGATTCGAAAAGATGGTTGTTTTGGAAATACCACACAGTTTCATGTGGATTCCCTCCAACGATTCCAAACGGCGCGTGCCAAGTTATTGGGACAAGATCAGGAACCTTCGTTGCAGCCAGAGAGTATGGAGGTAGAAGAAGAAAAGGATGATTCGCCTCCAACGATTGATTTGACCTTTGAACAAATTTCGGAACGAATCGATGAACTCTCTGATTTGGGCACGTCGGGTAGAGCCTCCAAGTATACTGCGTTTTGGAAAGACCTTGCATCCCATACGAGTGCGCAAAAGTGGGCCTTGGTAGAAAACCAACGTAGTTTGGTGGAAATGGTAGACCGGTTTTGGGGACTCTCGCCGGCTCGAGGAGCGCATGTGGTGGGACCGCCAAGCTCAGGGAAGACCTTGGCGATTGCATGTCTCTTGTGGAAATTCAGAGCGGAAGGGCCCCATTTGATCGTTTGTTCCCCGGCACGTCTGGTACGTTTTTCGTTCTAATTCTGCTCTCTCGACAGGTTTATCCGGATGTTTTGCGGATGTGACTCACAATTTTTTGCGTAGCTTGGATGGAAGTTGGAACTGGAAAGGCTTGCTCAATGGAGGGTCATTACGGCAGGATTGAAATGTGGGATTGCAAGTCCAGCGTTGGACACTGAAATAAGTCCGACGGTTGGGGATGTAGTCCTTTGTGAATATGCATCGGTAGAGACCTTGGACAAAAGTCAGAAATGGTCAGCGGTCGTCCTTGATGGCCGATATCCCACGTCCCACTTGAAGTCTACATCGCAGGAACGAGACCATGTGTTCCCTGAAATCCTATCAACTACCTGGTGGGATCAAGTATTTGGTTTGGTGACAGATGAATCCGTTTATCGCTTGATTGTGGAACCAGATGGAGAACCGTGGGAGCCGCCTGGGATGGGAGAAAAACAACAACTGGAAATTTTGGCGTCACGGACCGCTTTTGTTTTGGGCCCACATTTGTTTCGGTCGTCGCAACATTCGGTGCAACGAACGATTCTTTCGTGGGCTCGATCTGTTGGGAAACGTCCCGGGGAGGGAAAGGTAGACCGAGTCAAGCGCGTATTTGCAGAAAAAATTGAGCCTTTCTCCCATGTACAGGAATCACCAGGTTTGTCTTCCAGCACCTGGCAGACACAGTTGTGCGACCTTCCGCCACTCCAGCGCTTGGACTACGATCAATGTTGCAATCAGGTTCGAGGTGCACTGTCATGTACTCCTCAAAATGAGTTCGCACAAGAAGCGATTGCGGCAGCTTTGTTTCGATTGAGGCGGGTTTGCTTTTCTGGGGGTTTGGAAGCCAAACAGCTTCCCAAATCTGGAAGCTCATCTCAAACTGACTATCAAGTTGCGTATGATATGGTAGCACGGTCGGCAAAGTTGTTGCATCTGGTTGCGCTATTGATTGGGGAATGTGGGTACGGTTTCCCTCTCAATGACGATTGGAAGGCCCTGCTGAAAAATGTTCCCATGGCAAAAAGAGACAAGGAACGAAAGAAAGTAGCGATTCTGGCAACCATGCCAGATGCCGTTCAGAGTATTTCCAACCTTCTTAACTGTTTGGGACTTCGACATGTAACTATCGGAGGAAAATCGTCAGTCTCCGAATCCGAAAGTAACATGGAATTGGTGAGAACCCAACTAGCCCTAGCAGCGTTCCATCGGTCGACTGCCGGGGAAGGCATATCGTCCGGACCAAGAATTTTGGTGGCCTCAGCAGATGCTTTGGCAGTTTGGGATGGGTGTCTAGGGGTGGAAGTTGCCTCTGTGGTGATTTCTGTTGATGAAGATTGGTCCGGTCGAGGACGTTTTGCTCAAAATGCATTGATCGCCAGAATTGGTACTCGCCACGGCAAGAAACGAAATGGAGTTCATTTGGTGCGGCTTGTATGTTCTCATACAATTGAACAAGAATTGTATCCATCATCACCAACATCCGATGAAGAAAGTGAGGAAGTTACATGGCCAGTCGACGCGTCGGGTTGCTACACTCTTCCCGAGAATGATGACGAGGCTGTAAGACTACTTCGCCAGTCCAAAGAATGCTGCAATGAACTTTCCTTTCCAGCCTTGACAATTCTTCAGCAGCGAGATGAGCTTTTGAAGGAGGTTTTGCAATGTTCAAAAGAATTGTCTCCAGGTTTTGGTGTTGGCGATGCGGCATTGTTTGTTCCCATCGCGTCCGAAGATGAAAGTCTCGAGTTAGGACTTGTTCGCCGCTTGATTATGGTGGAAAAGAACTTTTCGAAATCGTTGGCGTCCCCCGCAATGCCGAGGCACCATTGCAACGTGCTGTCGAGAACAGACCTTCCAAGTGTACCAGTTCGGTGGTTTCTGCAACAGCAATCAATCCAGCGAGAGACAATTCTTCCAGGGGCGTCTCTCAGCAATAGGACAGATGTGGGCGTTGCGTCTGGTGGAGGGGATCGAGACGAAATGTCCGAAATGGTGGAACGTTGGCAAGAAAGCGATCCCAGCTCCAAACGAAAGGAAGATGCAGAGACTTTTCTGTACTATGACTCCAAGAGTACATCATCGCAAACCCAGTTGCCGCTGGTTTCGCAGAGTGCTTATGACGGCAACCAAGGTGCAGAACCAATGATATACTTTCCACCGCTCTTCCCTCATATCAAGTACCAAGGCAAAGTGGACAATTCGGAAGGTTGGCAACAGGTTGGTTCCACCTTGGCGAAACGCAAAGCTCATGGACCTACATTGCAAGGCGACGATGTCATCGCGAAACGGCCTCGTGTAGATGATGCGACTCCCACAGTTGTGAATGGCTCATCTGCGACTACTGCAGATGGGGCCCAACCTGGGAACGGTCTGCCAGATCCTGAAATGGGAAGTCTCATATCAGATCACGATGCCGACTTGGATTTCGGGATCCTGGGTACCGGTGACTTGCTTTCCCCTGCGGAGAGCTGTTTTATTCTTGGCCATGAGGTTTCGGGTAGTTCTCGTTATCGCGTTGGCTCAAGTGAAGATAGCTTTTTATCCCGTGCCATACCGGGTGACCATGAAGAATCTTGGTTTGTGGGCTTTGGTTCCCCTCGACTAGTTTCACTATTCGTAAAACGCCCAGAGCAGAACGTCATGCGTTCAGCAGGCCCCCCGTTGGCAGCACGCCCTACAGGAATTGCTCAAACGGTCGATCAAAGGCCGCAAACAAACACTCTTCCAATCTCTGTGATCGCACAAAATGGAGATGAGGGTGGTAAGAAGTTGAAGAAAAAGCCTTCGTCTGTGTCTAACACCTCGCTGCCACCCTTGGAAGCCACGCCGGCACGTCCTTCGATGATGCTTCCACCAGATATGTCCAACTTCAGTGGCAAAGACGGTCTCAAACACCGCTTGCTTGCATCATTTTCCTCCCGGCATATTGCCACAGGATTGACCATGTTTGAATCGCCTTCCTTCAGAAATGCTAATGCATTGGTTGTACGAAGGGTAAAACAAAGAGTTGACGGTCATCTTTGGAAGATTCTTAACCACGAACTCGGCTCCGGTATGCCACTTCAGTTTGCACTGCCCAAGTCTCCCATGGACGTGGATGTTGGTTCGAGTACGCCTTCACTTGTGGTGTCATTGCGGAAGGGTGCAGCCCCTGGGGAAAGGGCTCGCTCCATGGCTACGTCACAGCGATCAGCACTGCGTCGATCCCTGGTGGCACCGTGCAGGGTAGATTTTGGTCCATTTCAGAGTGGCTTTTTGGGATCTCCTTCTGGAATGACGGGGATTTCGCCACCTAGGTCTAGGATTGGGGTCTCGTTGCCCATGGGAGTCAAGGTCTTCCAGTCAACGCGTGAGCAACAACGTGGAATGTGGTCTGATGCGGAGGACAAGATTCTCAAGGAGTCTGTGGTCAGCTATGGCATGAACTGGACTGTGGTGGCACGAGCTGTCAGTGGCATGGAAAATAATGTGCTCCAATGTGGGCGTCCCTTCCGTGGGAAGATTTTTCCAGTTCTGTCTGGGCGGCAGTGCCGTGAGCGTTGGCAATCTTTGGCCCGACTTCAACCTTCTTTGGTCAGCGATGTTCGTAAATCGGAGAAGCTCTTCCGGGATGAAGCGATGAAAAAGATCTCTGACAGTACGAGTACTTCTGAGATGCACGAGCCCATTCGTCTCACGAAGAACTCTGGAGTAGCACAAATCGTCGTACTAGCGACGCCTAGCGATCTTAAAGACTCAACAGATGCCGCTACCGAGAGTGGGGAGTCAGACAAGAAGGGCCAAGATGTTACTGCTGCCCCGACTTCAGCTTCAACCATCGCTAAACCACGGCGCACCATGAATGCATTGAAAGCTGCCATGACTCGCCGTAAGGTGATTCCACCTCTCATTCCTGTCACTCAAACCAATCAGCCGGTCCCATCACATGCATCTCACATGCAAGCCGTGCAAGGATCAGTGGCCGCGCAGTGGTCTACCGGTAGGACAGAGATGTGGCCTCTGCAAATACTTGATTGCGCAGATAAACACCGAGCAGCAGTACGTGCTACTCCACAGCCAAGACCCAGCGAGATGAAACAACCCGTATCCCAAAGTGCATCCATCAGGCGGCCTCCAGCCAATGGAGGTGTACCATCGAACCATCATCCAGCACGGGTACCAGTTCAGGCCAGCAGGCGCGATCATCACTACCCGCATCCTACTGCAGACATGAATAGAAACCCGACATCTTCACGGCCAGGGACCTCTCCGCCAAGAAGAAACGCACCATACTCCGAGTCGTCCCGGGCGTATATACCACCGCAAGCCGCTTTGCCGCCAAAGAGCTCAAAGAACTCCGTCGCACCACCGGTCCCAGCGAATACAATGGCGAAGGCGGCTTTAGCACCAGAAAGTGCCCCTCGGACTGCTGCTACCCCTATCAGTCCACCTGATGTGGCTAAGAAGGCTGATAAAGATGTGGCTGCACCATGATATCTGTCCCAATATCCCTTCAGTTGATCATAACATATTCAGTAGTTATAGAACCTCGCTAGCATGTAATGTCTGTGCTCGGTGTGGTGCTTAACTCTTTGGGGTTAGTATGGCAAGAATGCCCTTTACATCTTGACCTTGGTTCTTACGAATGTTGTCAATCTCGAGAGCCAGCACCTGAAACCCCGTGGATTCTGCCAATCTCTCTATGTATTGTCGTCGGTGAGAAAATCGTGCGCACTCGTGCAAAATGTAGTTCTGGGAGCTGCTACTGTCTTGCTCCAGCAGTTCCGTGGAAAAGCAGAACAAACCTCCCTTTGGAAGACAATTGTGGACAGAGTCAAAGACCCCAGATAAGTCACCAATGTAACAGAAAACGTCACATGCAATGACCAAATCATACGCTTCAAACTCTTCTTGTCCAAAGGCCGATGTGACATCTCCAACGATGAGCTTTTCGTAGCAGTTCCTTTTGCGAGCCTTCTCAACCATGTGCGGGGACAGGTCCACCCCAACAAGTGATCGGACCATTGACTGGAAAGCCAGTCCCGATAAACCTGTCCCACAGCCAAGATCACAACCTCGTTCTAGTTGGAGGTCTGCCGAGAGAGTTGCCGAATCACAGGATCTTGACCTGGTGGTCCTGATGCGATCGACCAGTCGTCTCAGCTTTGTCGGCGTTTGGTAGTTGAGTTTCTCTACCAGGAGTTCGTCAAAATTCTCGGCAAAAGTTGAGTAAAGTCCAATGACATAGTCTGAAGGACATTTTTGAAGAAGTGCATTTCCTGTGTTTTCTGTAGACCCCTCGACGTCGCCCTCCACCCCCAATGTTGCCAACCAAAACGAAGCCATTTCAAAGTGTGTAGATTCTGGATACTGTAGGCACTGACGGAAATGATGCCGGGAGCGGGGAATATGTTCAGTGGAGGGAGTCTTCTTTCGAAAGAATTGACCTAATCGAAACTCCTGGGCACTGAGAAGTTCTTTTTGTTCTGGTGAAAACACCTCAGTTTTGTCGTTTTGACCTTCTTTTGACATGACACCCCAAACTAACTGAAGCTCAGAGGATATCCGCTGGTATAAATCCGTCTCTTGTGTTGATAAGTTACGCCTGTTTGGATGTTGTTTGTTGGCCCGTCCTACTTCACCCTTGACCGTCCTGGCCTCTTCCCACCGGGGTTCTATTAGGAGACGAATCATAAGGGCAATTTTTGCACAGCGGAATTGTTCGTTGCCCTCGGATAACTCAATCGCTTGTCTCAGGGCATCGAAACGCTCGGAAGCATCCCGTGATGCTGTGCTCAATGCAGTGTATCCAAATGGGCGCTTTGGTCCGATGTCAATCGCTTTCCGCGCCAAACTGATGGCTTCGTCCCGTATTCGTTCCTTTTGGGTTGATAGGGACTCGTCCAATTGCTTGCATTGTTGTAGCAGTAGAGTTGAAAGTTGCGATACAAGTTTTGCGTTCTTTGGCTTTTCTGTTATTGCACTCCGCAGAGCCTCTTCCTGTTGTTGCATAGTTGCCATTGCTTGCATTGACCAGAATGTTCTATTGTTCAGACGTCCCTGTGGAGGAATCTTGTGAGGGGATTGGACACGAAGAACTCAAATGGACTCGCCCGTCCGTGCACCGTCGCCCATTCAATCTTACTATCTACGTATGTTAAATACGTACAATGTTACGTACAAAGAATCGAAGAATGATGAAAAGGTTAGCTTTACTCGCAGTTGCGGCTTCGCAATGGGGAACGGATTTGTTACTTTACACTATTTTGCATGTTTTACAAAGTTATGGCCTGTTCCCAGAGAATATACCAGTAGCAAGCATACACTACTACTTCTACTACTCTGGCAGTCGGAGGTTTCAAAGAAGCTGCTCAATCGCACGAAAAAGATGATGTCTTCGTCTTCTCATGACTTTCAGCATGCACTGTCTTCCGTTTGTTCACCATGGGGTTCATCCTCAGCTGGGATGGCGTTTGAATCTACTTCAGCGATGTTGTTGTTGCCGGAAGCAGATTGGTTTTCTTCGTCAGCGAAAAGAAAAGGTGACCCTCCATGAAGAGCAAAGGTTGCCTGTTTGGTGATTGCCGCGAGTATGATTTGCTTGTACTACCAACAACTTCATTCAAGACAACATGAGGGGTTGGCTTTTTGCAATCTCGTCTTGGCTTCGGTTTGTGGTGGGGTTTTCGATGGTCGCAAAGCAGCATAGTACGAACAATGTCGGAATTCGTGGTTCACCTCGTATAACAAGAAGAACGTTTTGGGCTCTTCCGAAACATACTCTGCAGTTCCATTCTTCTGCACGTTCCAACACGAAAGCTGAATTTTACATAGGGTGCAGTTGTTCAGGCGTTCGCGTTTCTGGAATAAGGGTTAACCCGTGAGACACTGACGACTCGTTTTCAAAGGGGGTTGTGATTTGTGACTTGGGCAACACCCCTCTTCTAGATAGAACAGAGCGCACACAAAACCCCATCATCTGACGTCGCAATTTGACGGGCATCCCGAATGCCGTTCCACAACGTTTGCGAACATCGTGAATCTACCTCCTCGTCGGCAGAAGAGCAAAAGCGTTCTGTTTATTGGCAGCCCAATAAAGTGTGTAACCCCCATCGGAGTGCAATAGGTTAGAAGCAAAGCACCGGTAGTATGGCTGAATACAAATGCATCGCTGCGGGTACGAGTACCGTACTAATAGGCGACACAATACTCCATACCATCCATCCATCGAAAGTATGAGGGTCTGCTTGATGTGTCGCCTTGAGCGATCACTGCCGCTTGTGCAAGAAGACTGAAGTTTGGGACTCCTACTACGAGTACAGGAAGGCCTCGTTTTCCTTTCTTGTCCCTCCTCGTCGTGGAGCGATATAAGTGGATTCAGGTTTGTGCTGCCTACCGGTTGTCGGTGAACGTACTCGAATGGTCGCAAAACAATGCTCGTCTCATCGTGCAAACTACTTTAGTACTTTCAAAACAGGAAAAACTCAAAAACATTAAGGACTTGATGGTGATGACGACGATGATGAAACAACAACATTTGGAATTTCACAAAAGAGATGACGACAACACGGGCACCGGGGTTCGCTCTTCTTTGCCAACCATTGCACGATACAGTCCTGATGGAAGGCATGTTGACAAGATTCGTCTGCAGACCAAGTGATCTCCTCTCCCGCTTCGTACGGGCAGAGACAGATAGCACATCCGCCAGGCACCGACCTATTTCCGTTTGGGATTCCAATAGGAAGCAGAACTAAATTTTCATCTATTCCGTCGTATCCTCCCAATTCAACATCGGTTTCCTCCTGGTTGTTGTTGTTGTTGTTGTTGTTGTCGCCATTCTGATGGGTATCTTCTGACAACATGGATGATGGCTCAGTGGAGACATCATCATCATCATCATCATCGTGTACGAGAACCATCACATCGGCAGAACTATTGCCGTCCTTGTTGGAGGAGGGGAAACTCGTGCCAGCTTTTCTTTCCGCGTTTTCAGAAATATGTTCTGCTTGCACTGTCTGCTCGTTGTTGGAAGTGATAGAACAGTAGGAAAGGTTGTGAGCGAGGACCCAGAGAGAGAAAGAGGATGGATATCGTGGTGGAACAAGTCATATAACAAGACTTCTTTTGTAATTACTTGGTACGTACATAAGTTGTTGCCTTGAGTGTCTCGGTCAAAATTGGAACCCTTTTCTCTGGAAGCGAGGGGTCCACTTCTTCTGGAGTCCTTCTTCGGACCCGCATGGTTTCAACCCACTCACGTTCATTCCGCAGATGTTGTCGGTATACGCAACACATTGGAATTACACAACATACTAAAACGCTGGCTGCAATCATCAATAAGGGTATCAAGCCATATGGATCTCCAGCATTCATGTCAGAACCACCGCGACCGCACGGTACCGTTGTCGTGTCGTTGGTCGGAGCAAATGTTGGTGCACTAGCAGGAATCTCAAAGATCATGCGACTCCATCGTGCCATTGCGTCGTCGTCCACCATGGCAGTACTGTAGAGGTACGATAGTAATATGAAGATTGCAGATGATTACTGCTTGAGCTGTAAGCCCAACAGGATACGGAACAAAAAGAACTTCTTCGTGTGGCGGGACGAGGATACGGGTGATGAATCGTGTTATCAAAATCCCGCCAGGATTCTACTGGGACGTCGCGGCGGGGGAAGGCCAGTCGAGGAGGAAGGCGCGCTGCAGGCAAAACAAATTCACTCCCACCACAATGAAGAGAAGGACAACGCCAATGACGATGACCGTTTGTTTTCGTATTGTGCAGTAGTGACTCTTCATACCCCTATCCCACTTTTGTGAGAAAGCATTGTTGAGAAGAAGAACAACCGTCGTAGCACCACAACATCCAACTCGGTATTCAGTTCATGTTTCCAAAGAGTTCCGTTGCGATGGATGATGAGCGTACTGCAACGAACGAGGGCAGTGGCAGTGGCAGTGGCAGTGACAGTGACAATGACAATGAACCTCCGCGCAAGAAACAAAAGAAAGACAGAGTCTGGTTTGCGCTGTGGAGAAATGGACGACTTGCTGTCGGCATATTGACGAGTGACGACTTGAGAAAAGCCTCCGAAGAGCTGTCTTTGACAGATGCCCGAACATTCTTAGAGGAGTTGATGCCGACGAGCTCACCGTCTATGAATCTCAAGAAGTGGATCAGGACGCTCAAGTTAGGTTCCGAAATCGACAATACGGAAATAAGGTGGAGCTAGATGAAAATGTTCCAACTACAACAACCTGCGCAAAGCCCATCCTTGTTGTGTATGAAGATATAGCATTCGAACACTTGGGTACGTGTATTGTGTATTGCTGTTTGCACTTGTTTCCCTGTTTCCCTGTCTACTTGGTAGTATCAAACGTAACCTCACCAATTGCTGGTTGTTGTGGTTGCATTTGTTCAATATTGTCTTCGCCAACGTCCTGCATCCCACAGTTAGCGTTCCAACTAAAACCCCTCTGCAACCGATCCAACGGCACCCACAAGCTGCTGGTCAGACCCCTCCACGAAACGGAGTGAAGAGGGCACCCGTTAAAGTCCTGAGACCAAATGTGGTCGCCGAGATCATGTATCAAGCGATGACCAATTCCAAGCTTTGCATCATAAGGTCGCCTCCTGCCACGGGCAAGACCTCTTTGCTTGATCTGTTGGAAGATACTCTAAAAACCAACGTTGTCAATGTTGTGAAGCGTCTCAATATGACTGAAGAAGGAGAAGACACCAAAAACACGCGCGGGCTCCTTGGGAAACTGCGCGGTATGCTTGGCGTGAGGAGGTACTTGCCAGAGGGATACTCAGAGCTGGATCCAAACAAGGCTACTTGGATACTGATTGATGATGCACAATTGGTTTTTGGTGAAAACTGCCGTGGATTTTGGCAGGTTACTGTCAAATATCTAGAGAACGCTCCTAAAATCAATGTTTACATGGTCGTTGCAACCACTTGTGATTTGGACTCTCAAAGCTCATCCCCTATTCTTTTCATGCTTTACCATCATGTGGAGGAAGTGATGTTTTCGACGGAGGAGTCTGAAGAATTATACGATGGCTACTTGAATCTTCCAGGTTATAGTTTCGCAAGAAATTGGACTGTTATGAGGGACAAAGTACTAAGGTTGGCCAATGGCCATGTCGGAGTTATCACTTCTGCGCTCTCAGAACTCACCGCCCTGCGTTGTGAGAACACCCAGAAACGGCCAACAGAAGACGACGCGTTGGCGGCTCTTTCTGGTCACCGCTTCCGATCGCACCTAGGCCGGTGCTTCCCTTACCAAGCTCTCAATGCCACACAGATCGACTACATCACCATGTTGATTTGCCTTGGTCCTTTTGAAAAGAGAAATGCGATTTATACGGCGGAATCCATGGACGCTGGTGCACAATTGGTCCGAGCTGGGATATTGAAATCGGATGGAACCTTCAGTTGTCTGTTGGCGCAACAACAGTACTTCGATCGTTTCTACAATAGGCCAGACCGTGTACCAGGAGATCTTGTGGCGTTACTGCGCCTGGCAATTTCATCGATGTCTGCTATTCGACTTCAGGATTCCAGCAAGCACCGCGCTTTTCCCAAGGAAGTTGCATTGCAACAACTCCTCAATGAGGCCTTGACGAAACATCTCCCTCCCTCTGTTACTGTTTGTCCTGAGCTCAACACTTTTGCCGAAGATCCGCAAACTAAAAACTCCGTTACAGGAGAGTTGGACTTTTTCATTGATGGTCGCGCCGACGGTTTCAGGTGGGCGCTGGAGTTGCTAGTGAACGATGACAAGATTATGAAACGTGCCCCGTGGTTTGACTCAAGAAATGGGAAGTACAGAAAGGTTGTATACGACGATTACCTTATTGTCGACTTCAGGAAGGCAAGTAAAGATGGTCCTCCCACCAACATACGGAAAAGTGAAAGACGGTGCACGGTATTCTTTCATGATGATTACAAGGAAGCTGACGTTTTAGTCGGGCATCAAGCTGATGCAGAGCGGCTGACATTGCAACAATAACTGCTGCATTGGGGGTCTCACATCAACATGCCGTTCGGGAATATCTCATTCTCTCCAAAGGTTCTCTGTCGACGAAATGGAACGTCCAACGATTTGCTTTGGTGATTGAAGACATTGATTCTGTCCGTGCATTTGAGTCTGAAATCAGACGTTTGGGGAATCAGTAGGATGACCCAACAACACTCCTGACATTCCTGCGAGGTAGTACCCTGAAATCGCACTATGAGCTGTCTTTCTAATGCGTAACTGGAAGCTCCAAACGAAGTAGGATTATTCTAAAGATCTATCTGGTTAGGACGTGCCACACCTTTTCACCAGATCAGAATGCCAGGGATTGTATCGCGCGTTGACACTTTCCTCCCACTACTGCATCCGCATTTGTAATGTACACTTTGCTAGTCGGATTATACTGTACAAACAAAACACCCCACCGCCACCGGGGTTAGGAACATGTTCGAGTACTTCTTTACACGGCATGCTCGTCGCCATCTCCCTCTCCGTTTCCTGTGACAGGATCACTTGATACAGGTTGTGTTCCACCATCTTCAGCGACCACCTCATCGTCATCAAAAACAAATGGAGAACCACCATGGAGGTGGGCGTTGTCTGTATTCAGCCCAAACGGAAACACGGAGAAATCAATAGTACCCGGAACATCGGGGATGTTGCAAAAGAGTTGACGACAACAAGGGCATTTGGGTTCACTCTTCTTGGCTAACCAAGGAACGATACAATCACGGTGAAAGGCATGCTGGCAGACATCTTCCGTAGACCAAGTGATTTCTTCTCCGGCTTCGTAGGGACAAAGACAAATGGCACATCCACCTGGTACGGTACGGTTCCCATTTGGAGCATCCAAAGGTAACGAAACCAAATTATCATCAATTCCCTCGTGTGTACAGCCCAACTCTAAATCACAATCCTCATCGCCACCTTCTGTTGGTGAATCCTCCGACAAGGTGGCTGGTTCCGTCGGTGACGATGAACTGTCCTCTTTGTTTGTTTCCATATCCTTGTCCAGGTGAAAATCCGAACTTTTACCCACATTTACAAAAATGGCATCGGCCTGGACAATCTACTCGCACCAAGGATACCAATGTAGCGGCAAAACGGATGTTGTGAGAGAGACAAACGTCAGGGGCAAAAAGGAGGAGCAGTCCTCTCGAGTAGAGCCACCACAGTGCAGTACAAAAAACAATGATACGTACAATAGTAGTTGTTTTGAGTTCTTCGGTCAAAATGCTGGCACGTTTCTCAGGGAGCGACACACTCCAAGCGGTCGGACGTACACCTCCGCTTTGTGCATCTTGGGTTGGTGGTAGGGAGCCTCCTGTCGGTTCAGGTTGAGTGCGAAATTTACGACATATTCCAACGATTACCGGTAGGATGCAGCAAAAGAACAGGGATGAGCTCCAAATGAAGGTGGGCCAGAAATCAAAGGTTGTTGTGAATTCTCGGTTCCAACAAGGTGCGACACCGGTTGGCATGATTGTACCATTATTGCCACCTTGGTTGAAAACAAGATCCATGTCGCTGGAGGGAGCAGATGTTGTCTCGTTGGCCTCTAGAAGGAAGCGCCCCATTTCGTAAACGGTGTCACTCATTGCGTTGTTTGGAGGAGAAATGGAGAATCTTCTGTGATAACAAATGCACAATGCTGGGAACGATCAAAAGCAATCGGAAACTGCTGGAAAGACTGGGGAAACTGTGCAAAATGGTTATCAAGGGAAGAACAAATAATAGCTTCGTTCTCTTGAAGACTCTGGAAGAGGTCAATCAATAGCAGGTTCTCCAAGTGATGATGTGAGTGACCTTTCCAGCCGTCAATGCGGAAGAGAGGAAAAAGTAAAAAAGAGAACAAACTTCCAAGCGCCAAAGTGCCGACCGTTCAGGATCGGACACCCCCCAGATTCCCTATCATGTGGCGACCTTCGTAGTACCTACGGAATTCTGGTGTAGTCCTTCCAGATTTGGCGAAAAAAGCACGATCAGCTCCTCCAAACCCTCCATCCCACTCATAGTCCACTAAAACCAGCGTTATTTACCGAAAAATTTACGAAGTATACCAAGTAGTTGGTTGGAGAAAATGTTGGAATATTAAAATCCACAACAATACCCTTATTTCCAGTCCTTGGTATATGGCCACTCACCCGGATGGTTCTTTCAGATGATCATACTTCGTCACTGGCTAAAATCAAGGAGAATGGCATAACATATCATATATCTTTATACAATGTATGTATGTATCATGAGACATATAAACGTATGAACTCTACTCGTCGTCGTGACGACAACAACCCCAACATAAAAAATACCCCCGTTGCAACAACAATGATGGACCCTGAACAACGGTTTTTGCAATCCAGAGAGGCCCGAACGAATCGCAAAGACACTGCCTCCAAGTCTTTACATGCTCAAGTTGCCCAATTCTTGACAGAAAGTAAGACACGACTTGCTGAATGGTCGCAACGCGTCGAACAAGCCAATCAACAAGCGGATCCCCAACAATTCCTCTTGGAGTGCAAACAAGAATTGAGATTGTGGGAACAGCATTGTTTGGGAACTACGGCATCTGTGAATGGATTGGATGGTTGGGATGTTCCGATGGAACTTCCAGCTGCGGATTGGAAGTGGTTGCATGGAGCGTTTGCCGATGGTTGGGCCTTGTGGGAACGCGTCTATGCGCAAGTGGTGCCCAAGGGCAAGTTTACGTTTGTACGGTATCGACAAGAACTGGCTAGACGTCGTGCTCTGGGAATGCCCTTGATGCAATCGGTCCCCCAGGCCAACCAATCTACATCGGCTCCTCCTACCAAGCCCACGATAGTGACTTTGGTGGACCCCCAATCTTGTCTGGAAGACTTGGAACATGTAACCATGGAAATTATGGACACCAAACCACAAGATGCTTCGACAACCTCTTTGGCAACTATCCAATATCACAGTATGTCATCCTCTGTTCTCTTATTCCGACGGTTGAAGAACTGTACCATCACCATGTAAGTGTTTCTTCGAAGTTGTGGACCTTTCGAGGAAATGAATGGCTCACATTTTTTGTTTTTGGTGTCCTTTGTGTCATCATATCGCACATGACATACTATATGTTGTTACAGACACAAGCCTTTGCAGGCCCTTCACATTGTGGAGTCTTCCGATACAACCATTCATGTGAAAGCACCCATTGCATCGTCTATTCACATTACATCCTGCCAGCGCGTCTCCTTGCATGCCTTAGATGTTCAACAAGTACGAATCCATACAACCAATGAACTACATTGCTATTTGAAAGAGTTGCGAGCAGGTGCCATTTTGGAAGCTTCTACTCAGATTTCGTTCTACGGCATCTCGGAATCCATTGTTCGAGATTTTGATTGGCTTCGTAGCACACCATCTCCCAACTTTGACTGTCAGGAGTTGATACCAATCGTCGAAACATCTCCTGATACACTATCCACAGACACACCTACACCAATTGCAGGTGCCATAGACCCACCGATTGCTGAGACCATTGCATCAGAACTGCCAGCAATGGCCAACCCTCCAGAGACAGTAGCACCCACCGTTCCTGTCATCGAAGAAAGCAATGCCAATGACACCAACGACGATAGCGATGATGATGATGACGAGCTCTAAGGTGCATGTAGAAATCGATGCTCGTTGAGAAGGCCACCCTTTCCAACAATAGGTGGTCTCTCCTCAGGGTTTCGACGCAGACAAAATTTGATCGCTTCAATCGCAGCCTCGTTGATATCATTGCCTTCAAATTGAATTTGATAATTTGGATTGACAATAGCCTGTAGTTTTTGGATGAAATGTAGCTTTGCAAACGGCGTTCTGCCATACACCATTTCGTACAAAATACAACCCAAGGACCAAACATCGGAAGCCTGCAGAAAAAAAACGGCGCATTGTGAGATGACACAATGCCAAACCAAGATAACTACACATCACAGGTCATTTCACTCACTCTTCCTATTCTCATACGAGGGCCATCCGTTCCCGTTTCCGAATCCAAGATAGCTTCAGGAGACATGTAGTTTAGGGTTCCAATGTGACTTTCGCGGTAAATGTTGGTAGTGTCATCACTTTGAATAGCCTTGGCAATGCCAAAATCAATCAATTTGAGAGCACCCCTCACGAATAGGAAATTGGCGGGTTTCAAATCTGAGTGGATGATTCGTTCTTCGTGGATACAATGGACAGCACTCAGCATTTGTTGCCATGTAAGACGGATAAAATTCATGTTCAGAGACCGAGAAGCGCCCGACATGGCGCGCTGTTGAAGCACGTGATTGAGATCAACTTCTCCCAACTCCATGACAAGCAGAATGGACTTTCCTTCGAGATCCACTTGACTGTCGTGCATCTGGATAATGGCTGGATTGCCCTTTAGACGCTTGAGAAGCGAGATTTCGTTGGCGTAGCCTTCAATGGCCTTTTCATCCATGCCATCCAACTTGACCTTTTTGATGGCAACCACTGAACACTTTTTCGACAAAGCACGGTAGACTTTACAAGATCCTCCTTTTCCAATGACACCCAATTTGGCATAAGAAGAGCCATTGACGCGGAGAATGTTATTCTCGTTCACCAAAGGAAGAAATTCTCGGTTGATACCCTCCAGTGGATCTTCTCCTGATCTTGTTGGTGGCGTGTTACTCAGTGTACTGTTCAGAGTGGAGGATGTTGCAGGCTTGACTGGTGCTTCTTGTGCGGGAGCAGGTGAAGGTAGCTCTTTCTCCTTTTTGGATTGTTCCGTCGCCGAAGAATCCGCCGTGGTAGAATCCGATTGACTCGTGTTGCCAGCTTCTCCTCCTTGTAAAGTAGTATTCTCTTTGAGTTTCAAGTCTGCCGTCTTGCCGCCATTTCTATCATTGGGATCCCAAGCCCACATGTAGCTGAGATCCATCTTTTTAATCTTTGGGGCCACAGTAGCATCTGGTAGGGTTGTGTCCTGGTCCATGGTTTGATCATCGTCAGACTCTAGTACCGAGTCTTCATGTCCTACCCGCTTGGCTTTTCCGGAGAGCCCTTTGCGACTCAAACGTGCGGACAACCTCGAAGGACGCGTTCGTTTGCAAGCCGACCCTTCTTTGGGATGCAAGGGCACTGGTCGGGCGGGTTTGGTGTGGGAAGAGCGAACATCATCCCCTTGGACTGTGTCTGCTGCCTGAGAGAGACGAGACACAAACCTAGACTCGGTTCGTTGCCGTTTGGGAGAATCGGGACCGTTGTTCGAGTGCTTGGCCAAGGCTTCTTCCAACAAATCGATGGGTTGAGCCTTTGCTTTGATTCCACGGCGGAGAATTTCGGTCGACTCGGAAGGATCCATCTTGGCCTGTGTCAAATAAAAGTGTGCATCTAGGCGATGCGACAAGTGCAACTCAATCTGCCGGTAGGCTCCACGGGCTTCTGGAAGGGCTCCTGCCTGTACAAAGGACGCCGCATGGGACATCCAAATCTGGATGACTTCTGGAGAAGCATCCATACTCAATGGAAAACGTAGAATCGCTCGTCTGTGCAAGCGGACCGATTGGCTTCCCGTCGACGACTGCAAGAGTTGCAACCAGGCCGCTGGATCATCGGTACGAGAACCATCCACAATGGATTGCGCCAAACGGCGATGCTCTTGGGAACTCTCCGCTGATAAACCAAAGAGGGTCTCGGTAGTTTCTCCAACAGGCAAGATCGAAAGAGAGGGAGAAGGACGAGATTTGGTAGGTGGTGTAGGCAACGAAGAACGTTGAATGCCCTGTTGACTGTGGTGTGGATGTACGGGCTGCTTGTTGTTGACTGCTACGCCACTGGTACCACTACTTGTAGCACCATGATTCGACGATGACGACGACAAGGGAGCAAAGCTTGGGCGCTCATCCAGAATCTTCCGCTTGGGCCTCGATGGTTTGGCAAAGTTTTCTTTGCCAGAAGCCGCCAATGGTGGGATCAAACTGGGAATGTCAAAGGCAGACTTTTTGCTCATTCTGGAGGATGACAAGAAGCTGCAATGCGTTGAAACTCCGTACACAGTAGGTAATTGTCTCCCGAAGAAAACCCTTGTGTACTACAATCTATTATTCGTAGAGAAAGGGACGAAAGGAATGCAGTCCAACCACTACGAGTACAGTACCGGTAGCTAGAGGGATGGATAGGTGCGTGGTTTTGTGGTGGTTGTCCCCCAACTTCCAGAAAGAGACAGTTGTTGCAAACGCCATGCCGTTTGAATTTTCCAGACGTTACGAGACGTTAACGTGGAGCTTGTTGAGTCGCACGAGTCATTCGGATGGTGACAACTCCTCCCAAGACCGGGCCCCCGCCCGGAGCACGTCTCGTTGTTGTTATGGGAACGATACAATTACAAAACCGAGACCGAAAAAGTCACGGTGAACCATGGACAATTCAAACAACGCAGAAGAGTCTGCATCTTCAGCTCCTTCCGGACAACGTTGGACTTGTGAAGCTTGTGGCTGCAACACCAATTTGGAAAGCGATCGCAATTGTACAATATGTGGGACGAGCAACGGTATGTTTTTCCGGGATTCCCTGCCCCTGTTGTTTTCACGTAGAATTCTACGGTGCGACAAGCACCTTGATGTGCAATTTCTCACATGACTGCTTTTTCGTTTTCCTTCTCTGGAATGTATCTCTTGATTTGCGAACAGGGTCCGCCTTGTTGCGACGAGTCCAATATGGAGGTAGACCTAGTATATTTGCTAGAAGTGTTGCTGCTCCAGCTGGTAGAAGGAGTTTTCTTAATGAGGATTTGGCCTTGGAGAACTTTGAAATGTGGGGAGATCAGGACGATGATGGCATGGAAACGGGCGAAGACGATCAAATTGCCTTTGTAGCATTGGGTTTGGAATCTAGTCTTTCCAATGCCCGTGCAGCTAGAGTCAATGCATCCCATGCCTTGGATCCTGATGAACTCCTCCGACTGGCTGGGGAAACTCCGTCCATGTACCAGCCAAAGTGGATGAATCACGCGGATTTGCAACGCCACATGAGCACTGGAAATGGAATTGAAGTAGGTCCCGGAGATTATCAGCGAGTGGGACACTTACCGTTAGGGATGGGAGAAGGTCGTGCACTGCGGACATTAGAACCGTTTCCCAGAATATCGCCATTTTCATCCTTGAATTTGTCTTCCGGAAGTCTGGGGTCATCCCCGTTCGCGGATCCCAGGGGCAAACGGGCCATGGGGTTCAAAATTGCCTTTCAAGGACCACCGCCTGCAGCGGAGCCTGGCTCCAGTTTGGGTGGAGGTTTCTTGGTTGGAGTTACCACATCGTCTTTTTCCACGTTTGGAGAGAAGGATGCTCTTCTACAGTCCTCCAACTTTTGGGGAATCGATGACACTGGTCACAGGCATGAAGCGTCCAGAATACCTGCGATGACCAACGCCTCTGAGGTTCCACGAAACGCAAGTGGTACTCTCTTTGGATCCATGGAAGTCATTACTTGTGTGATGGAAACGGAATCCCGCACGCTTACTTTTTGGAGAGGGGACACTTGCCTTGGAACCATTGTTACCAGTCTTCCCAAGGGTTCACCCGTGTACCCCATTTGTGTTCCATACAAGGCTGGAAGCACCGTGGCTATTACGAGTTTGGAAGACGACCCTATACCATTGTAAGTTTGTTTGTCTGCACTGTGTTTTTGTTTTGTTTGTTTCGCTTCTTGCATCAATCAGGAACTTGACTCACAGCACTTATAATTGTTGACCCCCGACGTACAGGATACATTCCTATACTATTGCTCGAACCAACAAGCGAATGGAAAGGGAAAACAAGCAAAGAATGCGAGTGATTGGGCTTCGCTCTATCTTGGTTCAAGGAGGAGTCATTTCTCCTCCACTGGTACAAACCTTGAAGGGGATTTTCTCGTTGTATGGCAATTCCTGTCCCCTAACCAAGGTTCAAGCCGCCCGGCTTTGGTATCGAAGTGGGATGAAGTTATCACATCTAGATGAACTCTGCCAAAGCAAATCCACCCCAGAAATCACCTTTGAGGACTTTTTGCAAGTATTGAATGATGTCATTCGTCGGGAACAGGAATGGTTCGACGCAACCGCAACCTGTCGAAATGAGGCGACCCCTACCTTTCGCATTGGTGATTGGGTGCAATTAGCAGACGGATACAATCGTTATGGTGATGCTTCGAATGGTCCTCTTAAGGGCGACGATCGAGGTGTAGTAGTAGAACTGGAAAGTCCCTCGGCGGATGGGTACGTATGCATAGCACCAGAAACGTTTCACACACTTGGTCATTCTCACATTTTGCTTTTGTTCGCAGTAGCTCTGTTCGAGTACTCCACAATAATCGACGTTGGTACTATCAGTCACACGCATTGGTGAATGAAGCGTCTGGTCTCATATCGTCTCCGGGAGTTTGGTTTATCAAGCGAGTGCTACGAGCGCATGGTTTTGATCCCTACACGTTGGAGTCCCTGGCGGGACAAAGCCTGTCGGCAGACTCGTGGCGACTTGGAGACCTTGTTGCGCCCAAGAAGCTTGCTTCGAACGATTCTCCTGTCTCCTTTGAGAATACTGGACGGATTGTATCCGATCACTTGGCTCCCAAGGACAAGCCAAGATCGGGTGGGCCTGATCATGGAACGGTTTCGGTTGAATATGCTAGCAAGGAGTTTGCTGAGGCTTGCAGAGTCGAGAGCAAGGATGGAATCCAAACAAAAACAATATCCATTTCCCGATTCTGCTTTGCAAGTCCTCCCTTGGGGGACAGAATTGGCGAGAATGATTCAGTAGGCTTGTCCACGGGGGGAGGCATCAGTGACAAGGTACTCACAGACCTAAAGAAAATTGCTAGCTTGGATCCTGGAGCGATCAGTACTATCACAAAGGAATGCAAGAAGAACACAACGACTTTGGCATACCTCTTTGAACACGGGCTTGCTGAGGAAGTGGAAAAGGCATGCAACCGGTTGCTCGAAAAGCGACCGGGGAAGGACATCGAGGCTCTCGCACCTGCGATCTCTGCTCTTGGTAGCTTGGCGCTGGTTGCGTTTCAAAAGGCTTTCCCCGAGAATCAAGGGGATCAACCTGTTGTGGAGCAAAGCCACACCGAAGACAAGGTAGCCGTGGCTGCCATGTACGCTGCCGAAGACTATTACATGCAGCGAAACATTGAGCAGCACACGGCTCGGGGGCAACGCGCTCATCGCACGGACGAAATCCAACGTGCCAGGGTGGCGCAAGTATTGGAACAACGACGCAATATGCTTCTGTCCCTGGTTTCTCAGTCGAGAACTAATCCGAACGGTCTCAGTGCATTTCTTCAAGGGTCGCTGGGACAAATAGGCAACGAAGCAAGGCTCTCCGAACTGACTAGTCTAGGGACTGTCGCCGATGGAAATCGAGGCACCGAAAATGAAGAGGCAAAGAAGCCATTTGAAGCAGCAGTGTGTACGCTGCTAACCTCATTGCTAATGTGCCGTCAAACGGAACAACCGTCCGACAGAAACGCAACCGCCGCGTTCCACTCCAACGCTATCAAACCAGCAGCAATCAATGCCCTCCTTACCAGCTCCCTCCTTTGGTTGAAGGCGGCTCTGGAATATCCCGATACCAAGAGTTTTTCTCGTGTAACTTCGCCTCGAGAGCCAGTCGTTCCTTTGTTGCGAGATTGTACAGGCATTCCAATTCTCCAGCTTGCGTTGGCCCTGGGGTCGTCTTCGGAGATTGTTCAGTATCTCATTCAGTCAGGATGTTCTGTAGGTGACGCGGAAATTCGCCGCGCTGCCTACAGTGGACAAGCACAAGCACTTGCTGTATTGCTGCGATATTCCGTGTACACAGAGGGGACGGTTGCTTTGGAATCATGTTCTGAATCTGTGCGGACAGTCTTGGCAGAGGCCGTACAGCGACAGCGCAGCCAACTTGTAGCAATTCGAAATGGTACGAGCGATTTGGTAGCTACGACACTTCGGAAGTTCTACGCATTGGGTTTGCAATTTCGCAGACGCTCCGTTCCGGATCTTGCGTGCTCAGCTGCCACGCAAGTTCTGGTTGGGAATGTGGTATTGCGTGCTTTGAGGAAACCTCGAATGCGGGAAGGCTCGGATTTGGATGGGCAGCTGGATGGCGATGACTCCGGAGATCGAGGGGGTTCAGAAGACCCCGAAATCATTTGGAGTTCTCCCAAAGTTGGTTTGTTTGAGGTTGTGCCCGGAGAACTAGTCGAGAAAAGTTTTGCTACGGGAACGGAACATATTACTGACCTGCTTTTACTGATCGAAGACTTTCTTTGTCATCGAGAAGTGAACGACATTTGCATTGGTCTTGCGTTGCTATCTTCGCTCTTGAAGAAGTTCCCGCCAATTCAGTCGAGCTCAGAAATCGAAAGATATGGTTTTGTTGAGCTAGTCGCGTCACAAGACGCCTTGGCTGCAAACATGTTGTCGCAGGCTGCCAGCAGCATTTTGAACCATGATGGTTCAAGTGGTGCATCGAAGGGAGTAGTAAAGTGCAAGAAAGGGCATGCCGCGAAGATTCACGTAACGCGGCATTCGTCGTTCCGTTGTGACTTGTGTGGGAAAGGTGTCGGCCGAGGTCGAACAATGTTTGGTTGTCGAGAATGCGATTGGGATGCTTGTGAAACCTGTACTGATAAAGGGGAAGGTGGAGTAGCCAAATGGGAGTATGTCCGGGAAACCGCGCAGACTTGCATGTCCATCTTTTCGCAATCACAACTGGCTCCAAATGAGATGCAGGTTATCGCACAGAACGATTCACTAATGATTCCAGACAACTCAGCCGAAGTGAACAACCTCTCCTGCCGAATCCTTCAACGTGACCTATCATGTGTCGAAGATTTGTCAAAAATGCTGTCTCGACATGGAGCTCTGACAATGCATCAGTTTTTGGGTGTTTTGCTCCCGGCCTTGCATTTCGCCCTGGTCGAAAAGGAACCGAAACATCCCGTAATTGACGATACTGTCCTGTTGACCAGTCGTCGCTCGAAGAGGCCCAGAGTCCTGAGCTCACCTCGCGAAGAAAACCGGTCACCATCGTCGGAAGAGAGAATTGCATTTGCTAAGGAAGTTGCAAGAGTTCTTGTCGCAGGGAATTCAGAAAGCCCCCAAGCCATGGTAGATTCTGATCGAGAAAGAGAAAGGCGGCAAGAGGAAGGTACCGACATTGCAAGAGCTATCAATTCCGACTTTCTACGCCGTATACATCAAATTCTGGCCCTCTATGAAAGTGTCCCACTCGTATCGAGCTTCAAGCGGAAAAGCCGATCCAACGGTACACCAAGTAATGACGACTTGCATGCTCTCACTAAGCCAATTACCCTGAAGCTTGTTCCTGTCAGTGGACAAAAGCTCCATACCCCAACGTCGAAAACGCAAGAATTGCAGGTGAAGGCAGACCCAATTGTGTCTATTCGAGATCTTGCAATGCATGTGCTCCGTTCGCAGTGCACTTCTGAGCCACGATATGTTTCTTTTTGCCATCGGTATGTATAAGTGCGAAGTACCAATGATGTGGTCGTGCAACATCTCACTTTTTCTCTGTCGTTTCAGTCTCGCAAGTGAAGGTACAATTATTCTTGAGCGTCCTTTGTACCGAGGAGATCGAGACTCCTGTGTCTGGAGGGTTGGCAAGGTAATGTCATACAATGCCAAAGAAGGATACCATGTTGTGCGTTACGCAAGCAACATACGAGACCATGAAGGCCCAAACCTGGATTTAGATGCCGACTTCCGTTTGAAGCTGGATTCCTTCGAATTCAACAACGAATCTAAAGTTTTGCTTCTGTCGAGAGAAGTGTACGTCCTAGACCGTTCGTCTTCACGAGACTACCGAGAAAGGTCATCTTCCTTTGGCCTTGATGATAACATGGACCCCCATACCGGTATTGGAGACCATCTTGATCGAAGTCCGAGGATTCACCCAGCAATTGGCGCGAGAGTGGACAGTATTGTTTCAAGTGCAAAGTGGCGGCCAGCTACAATCATTGGATCCTCTGATTTCCCTTCCAGTGTTCTGAACAATACTGAGGAATATACATTAGTGTTTGACGATGGCAACGTTCACACAAATGTCGCAGCCTCACAAGTCCAAGGTTTGAGTTCATACTCCGACGAGAGTCTGCTTGCTGACCGATTGTCCTCAGGTCGACACCGAGGCAGCGTGAGAAGCCAGGCAGCGCGTAGTTTCCATTTGCTGTCTGCGCGAAGGCAAGCTGCCGAGCGGCGCGGATCCAGTTCTCATTCGAGCAAGTATCATGGTGTACTCCGACGTCAGTGGTCTGCCCTGTCACTTCGAGAATCTATGTGTCCTGTAGATCTCCAGAATGGTTCTGGTAGTGTGGCAACCAAGTCGATATGCTTAATCGGATCGACAAAACTTAGGTTGACTGGTGACGTTGCACAGTTTGAGAAGATACCTTCACTCCATGTCAAATTTGGAGTGCAAATTTCGCAAGGTTTACCCGTGGACGTTTCGAGCTCACCCGATCTGACAGTCGCGGCACTGTTGACAGCCGCACAAAAGGGCGACGATCCTCTTTACGGAGCAGATGGTGACTTCCAGTTGTTTTTTTCAGTTGATTGCGACATCGAATCGTTGCTGAAAGATGACGCCTCAAGTGCCAATGAAGTACCAACCATAAATAAGCTGGGGGACTACGGGTTTGATTCATGCTTCGGTACGGAGACAGACCAGACACCGTCGAGGAAGCGGCCACCTTGGTCATCGATGGGATCCATGCGAGAGATTTTGGAGGGTGCAATATCGGACAATGACGATGAGGTATCCCCAAATTCTCTCTGCGATGGATTGGATGAGATTTGTGTCCAATGTATGGAGATTCTGAGCACGTTGGCAGATCTATCAAAAGGTGAAAACGGAGACCAAGCAAATCGTGACGACCTTTCTTTCGAAAACCAAGATCTCTCCAAACGCCTTTCAGAACAGTTGGAATCGCCTCTCGTAGTGATTGGTGGGTCGTTGCCTTCCTGGTGTTTTGATGCACCTGCGTTTGCTCCATGCGTTTTCAGCTACAAGGCGAGGCGTACGCTGTTGCAAAGGGCAGCATTTGGTGTTTCGCGAGGAGTGCTAAATTTACAGGAATCAAAAGTTGAGGTGTCACGTCTTCGTCAAAGGATGGCGACCTTACGAGCACGGGCGGTGGAATTGGTTGGCGAAGCATTCAGCGGTGGAGCTGAGGACCCCACAGCACTGCAACTCCAAGCCGACGAACTGTACGGGATGGAAGAAGCCCTTGCAGCTCGGGTGAGGGCTGCCTTCCGAGCAGAAAAATGGGAGGAACATGCTCTGGAAGCGGTGAAGGTTGCAGTCTCCCGCGATTTGCTACTGAGTGACGCTATCACAGCTATGGATCAGTATGCCACAACAACTTTTTTGAACAGAAGGCGTTTGGAAGTCCGGTTTACAGGAGAGTCAGGCTTCGATGCAGCTTCAGGCGACGAGGCTGGCGTCACTAGGGGTTTCTACGCTGATGTTGCTGAAGCTCTGCTGAGCTGTGACGTTGTTGCAGGTGTTGGTACGTCAGTGATTTGCCCCGATGGCGTTGCTGGATCTTCCTCTTCGATGAGCAGAGATCCCAAGCGAAAAGGGTTATCATGCCAGCTACCTCTGTGGATTCCAGATGTGGACGCTGGTGGTCTTGTGATTATCCCAACACCAAGGTCAGACCCCAAAAGTGCACTTGGTGTCTTCCCACGCCCGTTGTCACCGTCAAATCCCCTATTTCCGGAGGTGTTGGACACCTTCCGGTTTATGGGGCGACTGTTTGCTGCAGCACTGAGAGATGGATACATGTTCCCAGTACCTCTGAGTGCTTCTTTTTTGAAGCTGGTACAACTTAGAAACGAAGAACAATTTTTGGAAACATCCGTACTGCACTGGGGCGAGGATGGCACCCGCTACCTTGGGAAGAGTTTCGGGGGCAATCAAAAGGATAGTACTCTGCTGCTGAATTCGTTGGATCTTCCACGTGCTGGTTTCATTGGGGGAGAAATAGCAGCTGTCGAATCGTTCATTGTCAATGTTTTGGATCAAGTGGATGCAGCAGTGCCAAAACTTAGTCCAGCTGAGAGAGATGCACGGTATCGCGAGATTGCTAAGGACAAGGATTTTGCCAGGGTTGCGCTTGGAAGGAACTTCGACTGTTCGTTCGAGGATTATTTCGAGGACCGAACTTTCGTCGATCCGCTTGACCCCGCCCAAGGCCTCGGTGCAGTGCCACTGTGCCCAAATGGCCACAATAGACCTGTAACTATCCAGAATATTCGAGAGTGGGTAATCCTGGCAAAACGTTTTGTCCTGCACGATGGAGTCATGGCCCAAGCCATGGCATTTAGGAGTGGAGTGGAAGATTTCTTTTCAGCAGAATACTTGAGACTGTTCACAGCTAACGAGCTACAAAGAGACGTTTGTGGTTCCGGTGATGATGTCGACAATTGGGATGAAGCGGCAGTGCGATCATTGTTCAAGATTGATGGAGGCAAAGGGGCAACAGAAGCGTTGGTTGCTGTTGCATCGATGGGCGGTGAAGGAGGTGCCACCAGCCGCAGATTTGGGCCAACATCTCCAACCATCCAGTACGTCGTCAAAGCCCTATTGGAAGCCACGCCTCGGATGCGGCGACAATTTCTGAGCTTCGTGACTAGTGTTCCAATTGTGACACCCGGGAAGATCGAGGTAGTCCCAGTTATGTCACCTAGTGGGGACTTCTTGCCAATGCATGACCCCAGTTGCCTTCCAAGAGCAAACACGTGCTCCCGGAGGTTGTATTTGCCCAAGTTTGACTCTTTTGAGACTTTTTCACAAGTACTCTGGGCGGTCGTGGGAGAGGAGTCAAAATTCAAGGGATTTTATGAATGGAGAGGAAGCAACTAATTATTGTATCACTAATAATAATTATAGATTTTACAAACATTGATCAATCCCTGTCTAATAATTCAGCTCCGTGTTTTTTCTCGTAGTTCCAGTCCACAGTCCTCATTCCAGTTGTTCCTGGTAGCGACTAATACGACTCCACAGGGGTCTACCCTTTGTGTACTTGCATCGCGTAATGGGTCGAGAATGTTGGCGGCATTTCGCCCCGGATTTTCGGCGGTTGTGCTCTTTAACTGGAAGCATACGGTACGGTGCTTCATTCATGTCGCAAGGAGAAATTCTCATCACCCCACTTTTCTAATTTTCTGAAAAGGTTCGGAGGTAGCGAAGTGAGCAACAAAGTGAAAATGATGGGCCTACGAGTTTGTAATCCGAGGAGCACCATCGCCCTCGGTGCTGCCGCTACTCTCACTACCTCCCGTTGGTATGCCGAGCGAAGTGTGGCACCAGCAACCATGAAGGAAGCGGGTCGTCTCGTCAACAAGAATGTGCCAAGGTTGATTCAAAGTCGCGGAATGGCATCCACTACTGCAACTGCCAAGACATCTCCTTCATTTGTGCAATGGTATGAAGGTCATTTGGAAAAGAACCCAATCGCCACAAAAATGGTTACTGGTAGCATTCTTTGGGGGCTTGGGGACTTTGTTGCACAAGTTTTCCCATACCTTTCTGCCGAGAAGGAAGAGGGAAAAGAGAAAGCTTTTGTCTACGACTTCCCTCGTACTGGTCGAGCAGTGACTTTTGGTTTTTTGTTGCATGCTCCAACTTCCCATGTGCACTTCAATTTGTTGGAATGGATGACGGTTCGAGCTGGCTTCACCGGACTGCAAATTCCAGTGTTCAAAACAATCATGGAGCAGGTAAGCGTCGTTTGCATTGAGAGTGATGGTTGATGGCGATGAAATCCAATTTCTCACAATTTGTTAATTTGTCATTTGATCATTTTTGAAAACTTAAGTTTGTCTACTGGAGTTGGATTTCTAACTCGTAAGTTTCCATGCGCACCGACAAACATATTTGTCGCCTCCTGTTTTTTCTAACACCTTCTCTCCTACCAACCAGAATGTACCATGGAGCTATGGGAGCCATGCAAGGAATGACACCCCAACAAATCTACGACCGCATTGCTGATGTTCTTTGGGATACCCAAAAGGCTCAATGGGTAAGTACTCTTTGGTTTTTTAAAATACGGCAGCCCCACGAGCTTCAAAAAATACTATTGATGCATTTCTTCTAACTTGTCCTAATTCTCGTCATCAGGCTTTCTGGATCCCTGTCCAGCTCCTGAACTTCAACTTTGTCCCCGTTCGCCACCAACTCAACGTGGTTTTGGTCACCAGCATCGTGTGGACAGCTCTCCTATCCATTTGGTACCCTCCTGTAGAAGAGGAACCCAAGAAGGAAGAGTAAAACCAAGATCTCTATCATGAATATTTTCCATAGTTAATGTACTTAGGCTGTTGTGGTTGTATCACCCCCCGCGAATTTTCCCTTTCGCACACTTGGTTTGAAATCAGGATGGTCTCTCAATAGTTGCTCTTCACGTTCTCGTCGTTTCTTCAAATGAAGCTCGTCCATTTCCTTGAGCCCGGCTTCCCTAGCTTCGCTTCGATCCAGCTCTACACCTCCGCTTGCTTTGTGTTTGAGTTCATGCAGTTGATTCATGAGATACGTTATGTCTTGTTTCATGCGATCAACATCCCGAGCTCTGCTCTGCACATATTTGTCACGCTCCTCGGCTGTTTTTGAAACAACTTTGTCAAGTTCAGAAGGAGAGAACTGTTCCATGAGGTATCCTGTCTCTTCTTTGACGTAGTCATTCCTCAACAAGTTTCGCATAATGAAGAAGCCCGCCAACGCCAGCAAGATATTTCGAAGATTTGGCTTGGGTAACTTTTTGTAGTAGGGAACTTGACGACCCCTGTTTGTGAGATCTCCTCCTAGGCGTGGCATGGTTGTTGAGAATGATGAAGGAGGCGTTCTGGTGTTTGTGATGTGAACCAGAAGGGTTGATGATTGAACTAATCGGGAGTTCGTCTTCGCGGGTCATTCATGGTGATGGAGCACATCCGACTCGTCCGACCACTACATCCCGTCGACTGGAAGAACACCGCTAGTTTTGAGTCTAGAGGCTGGCTTAGACAATGAGGAAATACGAAAGCGGTAAAGCAAACGGCAATACAATTATATGATGTTGATTTGTCGCTACCGAAAGGATGCTCCAATTCAACCTATGAGCAACAAAGAGAATCAGCGGCCACCAGACAATGGCTGAGGACGGAGGAACCCCAAAACTCAAGACATCTACGAATGCACAATGTCGTGGTTGACCTTCCCGCCCTTCTCTTTCAATTTTGTTGTATGCTTCTTTGTTCTCCGGCGGCAACTGAGGCCTTTTTGACTGAAAATATTCAATTTGGAGAGGTTTTCCGCGAAACCGTTTGCCTCAAAGATTTTACCACCAACCACCACTGGTGGTAGGTCTCTTACTTTTCCAGCAACTCGTACATAGTTTCACTAACTTCCCAAGCCATGAGATCAGGATGACCACCCCGAGGGCCAGTACAACGGTGGCCTCCTGGGTATTCCGTACATTTTCCTATTTGAAACATCCTCTTGTTCGAAGCACCTTCTCCCAGAACAGGCACATGTGCTCGACTATCCACCAATCGAATGTTGTCGCGGTTCAAACTAGCAGCAATCCTTGTCATTCGCGTGAAATAACGAATGCCTCGGGTTGCAAACATCCCGTGTCCCACAATGGGTCCTTCGTAGTTGTTTGCAAATGCCGAAATGTTAGGAGGTGGGTGCCCAAGTGACGCATCCTTGCGATCTTTCAATGCCTCAGTCATATCATAGAAAAACGTGGTGTTGATAGAATCGACATAGCCGTTGAACTGACCAAGAATGATACCATCAAAGGAAGACAGTGACAGTTCAGTGGCAGCCTCTAAGTCCGTCTTCCAGTGAATACTGTAGGGGAATGGGTGATTGACAAGTGAATGCACTGTGACTCCCATTGGATAATGATCGATCACATATGATAATTTTTCGTAGTTATTCTCAGCAATGGCTTCATAAGGATATATTCGTTGGGCGCTTTGGCGGTCCCGATTGACCCATTGACAACGAAAAGCATCACTGAGTTGCCTGGAGTGTGAATTTCCGACTAGGAGTATTGTTGAATTGGGAGGGAATGGAGTTTGTCGCTTGCCCCAAAGGGGGGGTTTGACAAGCGATAGATTTTGATAGATGTATGCTTCTAGCCGGCCGGCAAAGTCACTGTACTCGGGACCCCTGCAACGATAGCCAGCTAGTCCCGGCTTGTTCCTGCAGAGATTGTACTGATGTAGACCACCCTCAGCACTCGTGTTGTAGGTTCTGTTGGAAATAGTATATTCCTTGACGTGATCACCTCCTTGTTGCTGCTGAACAAGAATACCATTACTCCCCCACAATTCCTGAGAGTACAGTGCAACCAGGGCTAATCCGACCAAGCATAGCAATCCAGCGATTTTCAAGCAACATCCACTAATGGAATGGTGCTTTGTTGTGCCAACGTCTGACAAGGTTGTTTCATTCATGATGGTGAAACTACCAATACGACGACATGCAAGCAAGTAGTGCTATGCCTTTTGCACTTGTGCACAGCAGCAGCAGGTCGACGAAAGACAATGGACAATGCGATGATAATCACAAAATTGGCATTGCATCAGAAAAATGATTCATGCTAGTCGCAAAGTGTATTATATACTACCAGATACGTACGCTACATAGATACAACATCACCTCGAAGAAAAATAGTTGTAAGATCTCGTCGAATAGGGAACTTTCAGGATAGCCCTTCAACATCACTTCTGATACAACGTAGCACATGTCACCTCTCACGACGAGAACGAGACCTCCTGAAATTTGGAAATCACCATTGGATGATGTGCTTGTGGGAGGATATGCCATTTGGGATGAACCATTTCACCTCTGAACGGATGAAAGATATGGGAAAATTACATTGGGAGATGGGCTTTCAAATTCAAAGAATGTTCCAGCCTGTAATGGAGGAACGCCATCCAATCATGTCGGTAATCAAGGACTAGTCGCCTTCTTGTCTAGTAACTCGTACACAGCTTCAGTCACTTCCCAAGCCATGAGATCGGGATGACCACCCCGAGAACCAACACATCGGTGGCCGTGTGCATTTTTCGAGCATTCTCCAATTTGACCCATCTTCTTGCTCGATGTTCCTTCTCCTAAAACGGATATGTGTTCACGGCTATTCACCAAACGAATGTTGTTGCGATTCAAATTCGCAGTGATTCTCTTCATCTCCTTGAAATAAGCAATTCCCCAATCCGCGAACATACCATGCCCAACAATGGGACCTTTGTATGCTTTTGCAAATGCCCTGATGTTTGGAGCTTTTCTGTGCAGCGAGGCATCCTTGCGATCTCTCAATGCCTCTGTCATTTCATAGAAAAACGTAGTGTTTATAGAATTGTCATAGCCATTGAACTGACCAAGAATGATGCCATCAAAGGAAGACAGTGACAGTCCAGTGGCAGCCTCTATGTCTGTCTTCCAGTGAATGCTGTAGGGAAATGGGTGATTCACGAGCGAATGCACTGTAACTCCCATTGGATAATGATCTATCGCATAGGCCAGACGCTGGTATCCATTTGTTGCGATGCCTTTGTAAGGATATGTACGTTGAGTGCTTTTGTGATCCCGACCCGCCCATTGACAATGAAAAGCATCACTGATTTGTCTGGAGTGTGAATTTCCGACCAGGAGAATTGTTGAATTGGGAGGGAATGGAGTTTGTCGTTTACCCCAGAGGGGAGGTTTGACAAGCGATAGGTTTTGGTAAATGTAGGCCTCTAACCGGTCGGCAAAGTCTTCATACTCTTGGCCTTCGCAATGATACCCAACGAACCCCTTCTTGTTGTGGCAGAGCCTATACGTATGGAGACGACTTTCCTCACCGCTTTCGGTGTGTGATCTATTGTTGGTGGAAGCAGCAGGATATTCTCCAACGTTGTCTTCCTCTTCCTGAAGTGTGTCCTGATGTTGAGTTTGCTGCAGTAGCTGTTGTTTTGGTTGTTGTTGAGCAAGAACACTACTACTACTCCCCCACATCTGTTGGGAGTATTGAGCCAAACAAAGTCCTATCAAGGCAAACAGACCGACCAACTTTTTGCATATTCCGATGGGAGGAAACGTCTTTTTGGAAGCTACCGACAAAGTCGTCTCATTCATGGTGATACCACCAACACGACAACATGCAGGGACAAACTCTAGCAGTGCTACTATGTGCTATGACTTTGGCACTTGTATTAATGGCAACAACACGATGGCGTTGAATGGACGACAATGCGAATAACTTACTAGGTAGCGTGCACGTCTGTCGGCTATCGGACACATTTTTTGGTCTCCCGTAGATTTTGTACTACGATTTACGACCATTTTTTACAACGTACATTTTACAGTTCACATGAATTTTTTGATGCGTGATGAGTGATGATGGGCTCTACGACCACGAGCACACACATTGTTGAGGAGGAGTCGTCTCTGCGATTTTATATTATTGGAGGCTTACGGCTTACCAAGGACTAGTGTCATCCATGAAACTTTGTGAAGCGGATTGGAGTCGTCTTGATGGGATATAGTCCGGGACAACTTGGGACGCAGAAAATGGTCTTTTCTGAATGCATTTGACCAGCACAACTTCAACCGACGATGACGGGCTAGGGGGTGGTTTGCGACGAATGCGCCGTTGTCTTTTGGGCAAAGAAGAGTCTGTCGCCGCTACGCTGCTAATACTCCGCTTGCGAAGGTTGTAAGAGCCTAGGACTCGGTCGTGCGATGGTGTTATCCCTTCTTCAAGGAGACCATCTGTTTTCCCTTTGCTGGTGTCATTGGGACAACAGACTGTGCTACAATCGCTCTCAAGGTCGCTATCCGGAGGGAGTGTTGAGACGTATGAACTCTCATCTTTCGTCAAGCCTTTGTCGGCGTCAGACCCAGTCTGTGTTTTCGTTTCATGTTCTGGAGTGCTTTCGTCGTGCATCCTTTCACAACCGCTCGATGTACTCCTTGCGCTTGTATCGCATGTTACTAGAGTTCCATTTGGATGAGGGTTGTCAGTTCCCATGGTAGGCAGTATTTCACCGAGGTCAATGTTATCAGTTTGCCTTGCTAGAGTGTCATTTTCTAGCATTGAGCACTCCCCTGTTTCCCCTCCCGCCTTTCCCAGCAACTCCTGGTTCGAGTCGACTCCACACGCTTGAAATGAGTCCGTTGGATGTATACCTGGTGGCGAGCTACTAGCAGTTTGGTAGGTTTCCAATGCAACTGGAATCCGTGCTTGCCCTGCAGTAGTATCATACTCCTGGATGGCGACACAAGATTCTGTACCATTCCTGTGGTCGTGGCTCTCAGCGTCAACCATTTCCTGGGTTTCTTCTTCTGTTGGCGGATGAGACACTGTGGTATCGGGATGCATATCTGGAAAGGGCGGATCATGGTAAGATGTTTGAATAGGATGGTTGCACTGAAACTCTGGGTCGGGTGACATTGGGGTGGGATTGGTATCTTGCTGTGTCGACACCCCCATGGACGTCGTCAGCCTTGGTGGAGCCAGAATAGGATTCCTTGTTTCCAGGAAAGCGGGTGCATGAACGTCGGCTTGTACCTGCTCCTCGATGCTTTGACATTCAACATTGTCGACACTACTTTGCTCTTCATGTTGCTCTTGTTCGCGAACACAATTTTGTGCGTCATTGGAAACAGGGAACAGTGTTCCAGCCCCCTCTCGAAAATTCCAGTGGTCTTCGTCTTCGGAAAGCGCGGATGGAAAGAAAAACCTTTCGAATTCTTGTGAATTGTGCAATCGAAGAATTGCTGGAGGAAAAAGTTCTGTCTCCTCTTTTCGAAGGAATAAAGAAGTGAATGTGCGAAGCTTCCAAGTCGCAATTGCTCCTGTCAACAAGCAACCAGCGAGAATCCAGTAGAGATTGCGCTGACCATGCGGTCTCAGGATTGTGTGCACCTCGTGTCGCAGGTGTACCTTGGTGACTGAGTTAAACAATTGCGTTCCATCTGGCGTTGGAAGAGTAGCAAGACGCCGTGTAAGCAGTCGTCTTTCCGCCGTTCTCGAACCTTCGTGGTGCCACAAAGCCACAATCCAGTTCTGCCCTTGTTGTGACAACACGACTTGATTGTCCTCCGAAGTAAAAGATTCAAATGGAACAAGGGCAGCCACCTTGCTGGATGCTTCCCAACTTCCTCCTTCTACACGTACCCAGTCAAGCTCCAATCCTTCCGCAAACGGCACGACTCCAGCATTCTGGGCAGCTTCCACGGACACAACAAACGTCCCCTTCGTCCCATCGACGACAGAAGCACTCAACTCTACTTGTATCTGGAAAAGCCCATGGGTATTCACATTCACAGAACTCACTTTGCAAGCACATGCAAGCACAAACACAAGCCGGGAAACAAGACGATTCATGGTCGTGGACATTCAAAAAATGAGCACGACCCTTCCAACAACACGGAGACCCCTCTAATTTCTTTATAAACACAAAACTTGCCACCGACACCCAACCAGCTCTGTGGCGCAGAGGAAGCGTGTTGGGCTCATAACCCAAAGGTCCGAGGATCGAAACCTCGTGGAGCTAGTGTTATCTGTTAAAGCTCTGTGGCGCAGAGGAAGCGTGTTGGGCTCATAACCCAAAGGTCCGAGGATCGAAACCTCGTGGAGCTAACTTTTAGCAATTTTTGCTCTTGGCAAATCTTTTTGTTTCTTTTTGGAACTTTGTTTTGCCATTGCCGGGAAGCAGTCCTGTGGCGCAGAGGAAGCGTGTTGCGCTCATCTTATGCAAAGGTCCGAGGATCGAAACCTCGTGGGACTAGCTCTTTTGTTTCTGGAGGGAAAGTTTTGCTGTTCCTTTTGGCCTCACTGGACCTACTAGTACTACTTTTTGAGCGTTCAGGATGTTCGAAGCAACCAAGAGAAGTTTGATCTGTCTTTCGTAGTGTTTGATACATCGTGGACGTAGTCTTTTCAAAGGCTTCTTCAAGACCCGTTCCTCGACTGGATTCTTTGATTTTGGTCAGTGCTTTGATGGGACTCGATCGGATCGAGGATGTGGGTCTCACTTTCGAGTCTATTTTTTGTGGGAAGAAGTACCACGACATTCTCCATAAGTTTAGCATCCAACTAAGGAGAACTTGATCTAAACTAGCTAGTTATAATAACTATTGCTTTCCACTCTCAAACACTGTATCTGCTATTTTGCAATCATGTTGCTCGTACCGTACCGTAGCATTCCCATACCCAAAGTTGCAAAATGTGGCGTGATTGACGAGGTCCACCGCAGAAGACATGGGATTGAATTGGGGATGACGTTGGACCCAGTGGAGTCAAACATCACAACTCTTCCGAACGAAGGTTCAACGAACAACGGAGAGGATAATAGCGTATATTCAGTACCGTCCGACTCGCGCGCCGGATCATACACTGTATTCATACTTGAGTATTGAAATAGACAACGGCTAAAAGAGGAAAATCGAAAGGAAAACGTGTCATTGCCAAGAGCCCGTACTGTAGTAGGGGACCGTAGAGCCGACGACGCAGCAGCCCAAAAAAGGCACCACGACAACCAAGTCGTAGTTCCATTTCGTGTCTCCACACAACACCACTTCCAAAAGCAAGAAGAAACAGAAAATGTCGGGTGTTTCCCCAGAAGAAGCCGCCAAGGCTGAGGCTGCCGTTGCCAAGGAAGCCAAGGGTGACGAGTTCGCTGACGCCTTGGAAGATGACGACGAGTTGCCCAGTGGAGTCTTTCATGTCACATCAGAAGAATTGGCCATTATTCGTGCCGAATTGGCCTCGGACTTTCCCGATGATTACAAGTACTTGAGTGATGCCTACATCATGTCTGTGGCTTCCAAGCCTTACTCGAAGGATCCTTCTGTTCGACGACCTCTTGCGGTACGTGAAGTTTAGTAGCAGTGGAGGAGATGATGGTTGAATCTTGTAGCAACGGACACGGACACGCTGTGATTGATGATGTGTCACTCATGACTCTTTTTTTTCTGCAACAGTACACAATGGAGAAGTTGGCTCATGTGATGGAATGGCGAGCAGAGGAAGGCGCCCCTGAGGTGATTGACCTTGTGAAATTGGCCAACGGCGACCACAGCTCTCCAGAGGCCCAGGAGAATCCCGAAAAACTAGCCAAGGCCAAGGCTATGGTTGTCTCTTTGAACTACGGGTCCATGTACTGGCACGGCTTGACCAAGGATGGTCGCCCCATTCTCTGGATCCGAACCAACCGCAAGCCTTGGTACCCTGATGTTGACGCTGAGATCAACGCACTCATGGCCATGGCCGACTCGGGTATTATGGGCATGCCCGAGGGTGTCACTGATTTTGTCTGCATTTCCGAGTCTTCCTACCCTCCTCCTCCCAACCCTACCTTTATGATCAAGTTGCTCAAGGCCTTGGTCCGCGGATACCCTGACCGCTTGAATTTGTTGATGTCTGCTCCCGTCTCGAGCATTGTACAGTTTGTGATGAACTTGTTGTTGCCCTTGATGCCTGGACGTTTGTCTTCCAAGGTCTGCTTGTTGGACATGGAGGGCATCAAGCCCAAGCTGAAAGATCTTTTGTACCACGGGGAGGAGGATATTCCAAAGTTCTTTGGAGGACCTGCAGACCACGACAAGTACTACCCCGAAGAGTCTTACTGTGAAAACCGAGGAAAGGGAAACCTCAAATTTGACTTTTTCGGAATGATGGAACGACTTGACGCTGCCAAGAAGGAGTTTGAAGCTGCCCAGAAATAGAAAGCGCTAGTCGTCGGTTACATTATAGTTATTCCTTTACCATACTTTGTGTTGTTGTTCTATGTCATTATTATTTGTACCTATGTATGCATACATGCATTGTAGTATGTTGTGGAGTTAGGAGCCGACTCGGTGGACTAGTATGGAAAGACACCGAAGCTCATCGACCAACGCCAGGAAATGGCAACGGATCTGTGAACAAACACCACTGTTGTTGTAGTTTGGTAGTGACCTCTTTGTTTCAATACAAACCCCAGCAAGATGGAACGATTGCAACAACTCATGAGAAGCATGCCCGGAGGAGCCTTTGGAGGCGCCGCTGGAGCTGACTCTCCCACTCCCGATTGCGCCGAGAAGGTCCACGTCTCTTCCTTGGCCCTCCTCAAAATGCTCAAGCACGGCCGTGCCGGAGTCCCCATGGAAGTCATGGGCCTCATGCTCGGTCAATTCGTCGATGAGTACACAATCAACTGCGTAGATGTCTTTGCCATGCCCCAATCCGGAACCTCCGTCAGTGTCGAGTCCGTCGATCCTGTCTTTCAAACCAAAATGGTGGAAATGCTCAAACAAACCGGCCGACCCGAAATGGTCGTGGGATGGTACCATTCGCATCCTGGTTTTGGATGTTGGTTGTCTTCCACCGACATTAATACGCAATCGTCGTTTGAAGCATTGAATGGTCGGGCTGTAGCGTTGGTGGTGGATCCTGTCCAGTCTGTCAAGGGAAAGGTTGTCATTGATTGCTTCCGACTCATCAATCCACAGCTCATGATGTTGGGACACGAGCCCCGGCAAACCACCAGTCATATTGGTCACTTGCAAAAGCCTTCCATTCAAGCTCTCATTCATGGACTCAACCGACACTACTATTCCATTGTCATTGACTACCGCAAGAACGAACTCGAAGAGCAAATGCTCATGAATTTGCACAAGCGCAACTGGACACAGGGCTTGAGTCTACAGAAGTTCGAAGACCATCAAGCCTCCAACGAAAAGTTGGTGGAGCGAATGCTCAAGTTGACCAAGGATTACAATGAGCGTGTGCAACAAGAAGCTGGCAAGACCTCGGAACAAATTTTGGTGGATAATGTAGGAAAGATGGATCCCAAGCGGCATTTGGAGACGGCCGTGTCGGATTTGATGAGTTCCAATATTATTCAATGTTTGGGAACCATGTTGGATACCGTTGTCTTTTAATGGACTGAAGCATTGAATGGTTGGACGGATGGATGGCTGGCTGACTGGCTAGGAGGTAGCACTCGTTACTCGTAGTAGTTGGGAAAGGAAATACTATAATACAATTCTATACAAGCATGCTTCTTGTGTTGTATTTCTTTCTCTAGGTACTACTCGTACCTGTACCGGTAGCTTGGCTCGCTGTCAACTCGACATGTACAATCAAGTCCCCTCGTTCTGGACCTCCCTTGATGGGCATACCCTTGCCAGGCACTACAATTCGTTGTCTCTGACGTGTTTTCTTCTTTTTCTTCTTCTTTCCATTTCTACTACTGTTCGCATCCCCGACAGCAGCAGCAGCAGCAGCAGTTGCAGTAGTATCATCCTGTAATATTAGATCCGCCTTTTCGATACGATGTACATCCCCCGTTGGCAATTGAATCGATACTGGAATTTGTCGACAGGTGTAGTGTAGATTGTTGCCATGTCGTTGCAACCATGCATGAGGCTTTTCTTGAATGACAAAGACCATTTGAGGAAAGAGAGGACTGTCGTTGCTGTTGCTGTTGCCACTACCACGAGAACGACGCGGTGGAAATGTCAAGCGAGTCCCAGCCTTCCATCCGGGTTGGAGTTGAATGCGATAAGTAGCTCGACGACCTTGATACGAGACTTGGACGGTTTTGGTTGTTCCCATGGCCAAGTCTTGTAAACTACAAGAGAGGGGACGTTCAAACGAAGTGGGACCGCCACCATTGGAGAAAGTCGAGCCTCGACGACGAGCAAAGGGACCATCGAATCCATCGAATCCATGTCCACCATATGCACCAGACATCCCTCCTCCGCCAAACATTCCTTGGAACAAATCATTCAAGTTGACACCTCTTCCATCCATGGTGGTAAAAAAGGTTTGACTTTGGAAGCCATAGGGTGACGATGATGTAAATTGCTGTTGTTGCTGCTGGTATGCATTGCCGTTACCCCAAGGAAAAGGTTGTGAATGTGAATGTGGATGTGGACCACCATTTCCTCCAAACGCAGTCGCTCCTGTGCCACCCGTTTGATCATAGAATTGACGTTTTTCTGGATCGGACAAACAATCATAGGCTTCCGACAATTGTTTAAAATCTTCTTCCGAACCACCCTTGTCTGGATGATGTTTGCGTGCCAATTGTCGGTACGCTTTCTGAATTTCTTTGGACGAGGCGCTTCGGTCCACACCCAAGGTTTTGTAGTAGGAATAGGGTGGAGGAGGTTTTGGTGGTTGTTGGATGGCCGAAACAACGGGAAGTATTATTCCAAAGGGAAGTAATAGCAATAATAGCAATAACAATAACAATGGCAATCGATATTGATGCCGCATCATCATTCTTTCAACAAGGAATGGGATCGTAACGATTCCACCAGTAATAAAACGACGGACAACAACAACATGCCGCAAAAAAAGTGTGCGTTTTCGTTGTTCGTCGTTCGTCGTCGTCGTGTTGGAAGCTCCAAGAAAATGTGGTTGCCCTACCTTATTCCACGTGGAATAGTGTCTGGCCGTCTGATCGCCTCATAATTCTAGAACCATTTTTTTACTTCCGACGGCAAAGGGATTTGGGCACTTCAATGTTCCCGAACTTTTCTCCTTCTCCGACTAGGTGAGAGAGGCAACATTGCAGGATACCGAACCATTGTCGTCATCATCAGGATGAACTGCAACACTCTTGACGTCAACCACATTCACAACAACCAGTACTGGTAAAACAACGAGCAAAGCACAGCAGTGAATGAGGGGAATAGACGAGCATTATTAGAGCTGGTCAACCTCACAGATGCTGGGGATGATCCACCATAATAGTCAACTTGTTGTTGTTGAAGATCCTCATGTCATTTCTTCAACGAGTACGACTACTACTGACCCCGAACAACAACAGCGACAACTTGCCAATGCCAACTCATTGGTAATGATCGCCTGGTATTGTTTCATTGGCACTACACTCTGTCCGACCATTACTTGTATCCTATACTTTTGGTATCACAAATGGCGCAGTCATCGACGAGCCATGCAAACCTTGCATCGAGAACTCGAATTGGAAACTGTTTCTCAGATTGAAGCCAACGTCCAAGTCTTTTCGGAAGCTGAAAAGAGCCGACGGACCCGACAAATCAAAGCCATTTTGCACCATCATCGACATACCATTACCGAAGTGGATTTGTTTCCCCTCGAACCTGCCGCACAAACTTCCCGAAGATGTTCTCAAGAAGGGATTTTGTCCTGTGGTATTTGTTTGGAAGAATTTACAATAGGAGAGGAGTTGGTGATTCAGTCTCCGACGGATTGTTGTCATCAGTTGGTCCATGAAGATTGTATTTTGGCTTGGTTGGTGACGGAACGTCACGAATTGTGTCCCTTTTGTCGGCGTCCCTTTTTGGGGACTCCTCTCCGTAGCACATCTTCCTCCTTTTCCACGATACCACGGGATATGGTTTCGGATGGCGCCGCCATGAGCAGTCGATTGGATTCGAGTAGTAGGGAAGGGAGTCATGGGGGTGTCGGTGGTGTCGGTGTTGGAACGAGTAGTAGCAGTATTGGTGGTGATGATACCTTGGATGTGGAACAGCCAGGTCCAGGTTTGTAAAGAAGAAGGATGCCGTTTTGTACAACCATGTACAACAACATGCATGCATCCGTCTCCTCCCAAAAGTTTTGGTACGATACTTTCCGTTTTTTTTGCTTCTTTTTTGCTGTGTGTGTGTTTTTGTGATGAACAATGTAATGCGATAGACAATGCTATCCTTGACGATTCAGAATAGTAGTAGCAAAGCACTTTCTCTATCCTTACATCTTACTTCCCACCACTGTGAGCACTATAGTTGATCCAAATAGTCTTGTAGTTGGGACCGTTGGGGACCCTCCCCCAGCAGCGATTGAAACTCTTCCACGGCTGCCTTGATCAAACTGATCCCTGACTCTTTGGCTTCGAGCTGTTCTACAATCCGTGCATGACACCGTTTCGAATGGACAGCACAAAAGGCGGTCAAGGCACCCACACGATGGAACAATGCACCGCCACCACGGAGTTTGGCATCCAAGGCACCCAATTCACTTGTTTCATCTTCTTCGGATTGATAGTAGTAGTTGTATTCCGCCTTGCGCACTTTGTCATCAAAAATCAACAAGAGATGTACCAATTGATCACACTTGGCGTCGTCTTGAATGAATTTGGTCAAGAACCGAGCTTGGGAATCATCCGGAGACTTGGCATCCAAATGCCGACTGAGTGCATAAAATATCCGAAGGACCTGTGTTTGGATACGTTCCAACCATTGCTTCTTTGCTTTGGCAGATGGTGCGGTCCGAGGTTCTGGAATCCGTTGGACCAACCACAATGGAAACAAATATTTCAAACCACCAATGGAAACCAAATGTTCGCATGCTTGTTTATGGGTCGGGGTATCTCCAGCAAAGTCCAACAGTTGTAGAGTCGCTGCTCCACTGTGCACACGTTCCTTGAGACATCGCAATACCAATTCAATCCCTTGACACTTCAAAAAAGCAGTCAGGTTATCTACCGAAAACGTAATGCAGGAACTCAGTGTCGTGCACGTGTTTTCCAGATATTCCACTTGATCTTCATCGGCGGGTTGTTTCTTGCGGAAACCTCCTACAACTTGCAACAAGGTTTCCAAGCCATCCAATGTGGAAGAACCTGCTGGTGCAGATGATTCCTCTTCCTCCTCTTCCTCAGTTGCAGCAGATGATGAGGTTGGTGGTGGAATGGATGGAAGTTTGGACCAATCGGGAAACGCTTGATACACATCTTCTCGTTGTGCCAAAAACGCCAAGAGTTCCATACACCGGACATGGGGAGATTCACTACTCGCTGCCAATTTCGAATCCATCGATTCTTCAACGGTGGTTAGCATCCAGGAAAGAATCTTGGTATCTCGCACCATGGTAACAGCGGCCGAATCGTCTCCGTCTACCAACCCCGTGGGCAACAACGCATCCAACTCTAAAAGAGCTTCCATCAAGGCAAATGAATTCTCCAACCCACGCAAGGAGGGATCCTGTGTCGTCATTATTTCCGCCAAGGATGAACTTTTGTTTTCTTGAAAATAGCGCTCGACATGGGTCGCAATCGTTTCCCATGCTTCTATAATGCGTGACGCCAAGGATCCCAAGGTTGTCAAAAGATCCGGATCTTCTTGGAGCAACGACGTATCGAGCCATTCCACATACAAAGATAAAACGACAGAAACGACGTCATAATTCTCATGTCCCAAGAGTTGATGTAGCGTCGTTAATAGTGTGGGATGCTCCAAAAGGGATGGATACAGTTGCGTATTGGCGGACACGGCCGAGAGGGCCCGGAGTTGATCATGGAGTGCCAACTCACTGTCCATGTATTTTTGTGGTTCATCCGCAAATTGGGCTCGTTGCATAGCATTCTTTTGCACCAACTTTTCCAAAGCATTGGCAGCGGATGCCAATCCTTTGGGTGTCAAATCCATTACGACGGTTTGTGCTGCTTGTTTCTCGGCTTGTTCCAAGAGTGGCACAATTCTCATTTCATTGTTGTCTTCTTGAATCATGACTTTTCTCTTCTTTTTGGTAGGAGCAGCCGACTCTTCAGTAGTTGTCGCCATGCGATCTAGATAATATCCCGTTCCCTGGTCGGCAGTTCCAAAGTAGTATCCCTTCTTGGACCCTTGCCATGTGGATGAGGCAATGAAGGCCTGTGATTCCCCCCCTGAGACCATGCGGTCCAACGCGTTGGCTATAGAACTGCTCATATTTTCTGAATGTCACTCCTAGCTAAGATGTTGGTCTGGGAGGGTTTGGGTAGGTTGTGACACTGATTGTCAGAGATGAAGAAGGCAAAAGTAGCTTGCTACAGAGATGGTGGTGGTGGCTGGTGGCTGTTTGCCTTGTGAATGAGAGCTCTCTTGTCATGTCCAGTCGGGTCAAATGAGTCGAATTCGCACATACACCACTCAAACTCCAACACCGCAAACCCACACCTGTCACCTGTTGCCAAAAGCTTCATTCGTCTCTCTCCCTTTTAGTTAGGTAGTTGCTAACGAATCAGCTCTACATCATGAAAGCCAAACCTAAAAACACCAAACGAAAAAAGAAACCAACGACTCCCAAAGAGAAAACCTCGTGGGTGGATGATTCCTTGGTTTGGAAGTCCATCTCGGAGGATGCACCCTTGCCCGAGCCGGAATCCCTTCTTTCCGTTGTTTCTTGGAATGTATTGGCCGATAGTTACTGTAATCCACGAAGTCATAAACGACTTCCCAAAGTGTATCAAGATCATGTCTTTCGACGAAAACGACGACATGAGATGGTACATCAAGTTCTCCAACAAATGTGAGTACGAGTACTTTTGTAGGTCTTGCAAGAACCAAGAAAGTGGGCTCGAGAAGGAATGGTGATCGTCTCACCTTGTTGGTTGGCATGTTCTCATAACACACACACACAATTTCTCATTCTCATTAATTTGTTCATTACTTTCTCATCCAATATGAACAGGGTGGATCAACTCCAACCAGACGTGATTGCCTTGCAAGAAGTTGACCCTCCCTTGGAAGTTCCAAGCCGTATGAAGGAACTTGGCTATGATGGATTGCATACACCGACGGATCCTTCGGCGAAGGATGGTCGAGTTGATGCCTGTGCTTTGTATTATGATCGAGAGCGTTGGGAAGCTGTGGATCACACGTTTGTGCGATTGGATGATTTGGCAATTCAACAATCGACGTCGGAAGTAGTGGCAAGAACATCAGAGGAAGAAGAAACGACGACCACAGTCGCGGAGCCCACAAGCAAAGAGGAGGATGTTGAGGAACAACCCATCACCAATGGTCGACCCGATACCAACAAGAGTCACCTTTATGGAGTTCAAGCTAGCTATGTTCGAAAAAATATGGGGTTGTTGGTCAAATTGCAGGATCGGGAAACCAAGCAACAAGTAGTCTTTGCCGTGGTGCATTTGTTTTGGAACCCACAGTATCCAGACATTAAGGTACGCCGAAATGAGTATATGTAGAATCGTGATGTCGCTTGGTAGTTGGTGGCTCATTCTCACAACACAACATCATGTTGGTTGCTGTGTTCGTAGTTGTGTCAAACCCATCAAATTGTTACCAAGGCGCATGCGTTTGCCCAAGATCCTTCGCTGCCCATTATCCTTTTGGGAGACACCAATTCAGTGCCCAACAGTGCCGTCTATGACTACTTGTCCAACGGATCTGTCAATGCCAAGCGTGTGGCTCCTTGGTACCGGAACTACTACGAGACACAAGAACTATCCAATCCCACCACCACGGACAATCCGCATCCCACGGTCCGATACTTGTTGGATGCCAGTTTGAATCGTCTCTGTCGGTGGTTGCGGATTTTGGGTATTGATGCAGCCTTGGAAACAGAAGAGGAAGAAGTCCAGCGGACACAGCAGGCGGTGTTTGGATTGTTGGACCGTTGTCGGGACGAACAACGAACGCTTATCACTACTTCCACCAAGTTGATTCGTCGCAAAGATTGTCCACCCGGCGCCTACTTGTTGGATACGTATGCATTGACGAATTTGGAAGCATCGTTGGTCCATTTACTGAATTCCCATGGAGTGATTCTTCGTCCCAGCGACTGTTTGTCTCGTTGTGTTGTTTGCAATGGTGATATTGAAGATGTGGATGAATTCGCTCGACGTGCCGAGATCTTTGCTACCCACCAAGCTCCCGAGCGCTTGCTACATGAAACCGATTTGGATGTTTACCAGTGTGTAGGATGTGGCCAAGGATATTGGTATGACGATCGACCAACCAGTAGTGCATCTCGTGTCAAGAACCAGGCGACCAAGTTGTTGCAACTCTGCCATGGTGGAGGTGTGACAGTGGATGGTGACTGGGGTATGTTTGGTCGACCCGAAGAAGAGTCCTCCTCCGACCCTCCCATCAATGTTGAGGCCATTGTGAGACCTGCCGCACGGTTAGACATTCTAGAGTGGCTGCAAGATGAGCAATTGACCAACCCATGGGGCCCCATGGCGAGTGCGTATGCTTCTGCCACTCCATCCAACAATGGAACTACTACGAGTACCGCGGAACCCAAGGAAGTTTTGGAGTTTACCAACATGACACATGATTTCGTGGGGCTTTTGGATTACATCTTTTCTACTTTACCCGCTGTCGGACGACTGAATATACCCCAAGACCGAGAAACGTTGAATGAACTAAAGATTCACAATGGACATTTGCTACCTAGCAAAGTATGGCCCAGTGATCATTTGGCGATTGGTGCCTGTTATCAACTGCCAGTGCAAAAAGAAGAAGAGGAAAAAGTAGAGGAAGCAACTCCTCCTTCTGTGGCGGCATCTACCACAACCACAGTTCAGTCCGCGTGGTGCCCACCAACCGGAGGCAGCAGCGCTCCTCCTCCTCCTAGCGTAGTTCCAGTCCCTGTCAATCATGGAATTCGCTGTGCCTGTGGCTGTGTCCCCGCCATTCCCTCCTTGTTCGAAATGGCGGAAATGCGTAGAAAAGCCCGAGAAGCTAAAGGGACATAAAATCAAAGGGAGATACTGTATGTGGTTTGTGAGGTGTAGTCGTCGTGATAGGCGTTGTTGGTTCCGCCATGGCATTCGACCGGAGCATCCGACAGGTAGGACAAAAGCGGGGACAAGCGGATCGAGCACATGTTGTACACAATACTTGATGTCCACAAGGGAATCGGACGCGAGGAGCTTGGCGTTGGCAGAGACAACACAAACTGGTGCGGAGGATGGAGGGAGGCCGACTCAACCAAGTGGGTTGGACCAATTCTTTCAGTTCCAATGAGGAAACAACCGTGGGAGCGGGTTGTGGGGGAAGTGCTGGAGTAACTGGCTTTTTATTGGGAGGTGAATCCGAATCGGAGGAGGCAGAACCCATGGTGAAGAATGACTGGTACTCGTAGTGTGGCGTTATCAAGCTTGATTTTTTATGTTGTAGAATATGCATGAAGTTGGCTGTTGTTTTTTTGAGTCTATTGAGTCGAGGCGATTCCAAAATGAACTCCATCCAACATTCAACCAAATCCGTAGAAGTGGCACGGCATCAATCCGCTGATCCACAACCCTCTGCCGGTAGTAACGAGAGCTTCCATTACTTCTACAGCCCACCCTCGCAATAGTATGGATCTCTATGATGATTTGGACGATCTACCCATGGTCAAAAAGCCGCGTTCCTCTACTACAAAATCTCCACCGTCGTCCAGACCAATTGCTGGTGCGTCCAACTCGACTACTACGTCTACGTCTACGTCTACCACCACCACACCCATGGTGGCAGACTTGCAAGCTCGAATCCAAGCGTTGGAACAAGAAAATGAACAATTGAAACGAAACATGGGGACATTGTATCGAACAGCCATTTCAGAATTGGAACGCAAACAACAACAAATTGACGAATTGCAACGGCAACAGTTGGGATCGTCCTGATGGACGGAAGAGCCAGAAAAACAACAACGGGTATGGTTGGTTGGGATACCACCCGACTGAGATCTACACCATGATTTTGTAAGGATCCTTTCGTTCTTGCAAGACTACCAGTACGACTCCTACCATGTCGTCTGGCTGGAATCTAATTGAAGCATTCTGCCGAGGGGATGGGATCAATTGGTCCAACCAACTTCAACAATATGGGAAGGTGCATTGGAGTTGACATGGTACGTACAGAGCTACACTACGTAGAAGGAAAGTCCACCCGTGGATACCCCAACAGAACTCCCCGACTCGTACCGGCAACTTTCAATGAGCGTACTTCACGAGAAACAACAGCAAGCCAGGAATCCATAGAAGATCATGATAGCGTTATACCCGCTATCGAACAGTATGAGTTCAATAGGCCGAAATATTTTGGATTCTATCTTCGTCGTCGTAGGTACTAGAAACTTCTTTTTCTTCAACAACAACAACCGGGACATTCTTGGACAATCGATGCAAGAGGAAACAAACGGAACACCAATGAACCGTATCAAAGTTATGCGATCAATAAGAAGGACTGTTTTGCTATAGGATCTTGTTTTCCAAACATCATCCTCACTTACTCCTCCAGTACCCACAACATTGCTTGAGAAGCAAACGGTTGGGTCTCTTTCTATAAATACGATGACTGTCGTTCGTACGTGAGTCCGTGAGACGCACGATGACAGACCTATCCGACGCGAAGGTTCCCTTTTTCGGTCGTCCGCCGTCCAGCAGTCGACGGGTCGACACCTCTTGGTCACTGGCCCTCCTCCCACCAATTTTTTTCTGGAACCAATCGCGGCTGCGCTCATAACCTGAAGCCCCACCGCAGCCTTTCCTGTGCTGATTTCACACTTCTGTCGCCACCGAACTCAGGTTACTAAATTCCTCAAGAGGCGCAAGAAACATGGTGAGATCTTCCGGGCTGGTTGTCTGCAACTGTTGATTGGGACTATCCTTGTTGGACAATGGTGTTTCTGTTTCAGGCTTGCAGAAACTCCCGTTTCCACGGGGTTCATGGTCATGGGAACCCTGGCAATAGGATTCAGTACTGGCGTCTACGTAGATTCCCATTGGGAATCTTTCGTGTCGTCGTGTGGATCCTGTGGCTCGTGGTTCCTCCCGCCATGGCAGGGTCTTTCCTTCCATGGAAGGCATGCAATCCGAGTGAATGACGCAATGATGTAATGATGCAATGATGTGCAGTATCTGACCTCTGTTTGTTGTTGATGACTTCAGGTTAACTTCACCGTCGAGCAGATGAGGTCCATCATGGACCTCAAGCACAATATTCGTTCCATGTCCGTCATTGCGCACGTCGATCACGGAAAGACCACCCTTACCGACTCCCTTGTTCAAAAGGCCGGAATTATCTCCGCCAAGGCTGCCGGAGGTGCCCGATACACCGATACCCGTGCTGATGAGGCCGAGCGTGGAATTACCATCAAGTCCACTGGTATCTCCATGTTTTTCGAGTACGATATGAAGGCCGGAGAAGCCTCCGGACTTTCCGCTGAGGAGTCTGCCGCCATTTCCGCCGATATCCAAGACAAGATCGACCACGAGGCCAACGTCCAAATCACTGAGAACTCTTACCTCATCAACTTGATCGACTCCCCCGGTCACGTTGATTTCTCCTCTGAGGTCACTGCCGCCCTTCGTGTCACTGATGGAGCTTTGGTTGTCGTCGATACCATTGATGGAGTTTGCGTCCAAACCGAGACTGTCCTTCGTCAAGCCATCTCCGAGCGTGTCAAGCCTTGTCTTATGGTTAACAAGGTTGACCGTGCTTTGCTCGAGCTTCAACTTCCTGCTGAGGAGCTTTACCAAGCTTTCTGCCGTGCCATCGAGTCCGTCAACGTTATCGTCGCCACCTACAACGACGAGGCTTTGGGAGATGTCCAAGTCGATCCTTGCAAGGGAACTGTTGCCTTCGGATCCGGTCTTCACCAATGGGCTTTCACCTTGAAGCGTTTCGCCAGGACCTACGGAGCCAAGTTCGGTGTCCCTGAGGACAAGATGATGGCCAAGCTTTGGGGAGACTGGTACTTCGATGCTTCCCGAAAGGTCTGGACCACTTCCGATAAGGGAGGATTGGAGCGTGCTTTCTGCCAATTCATTGCCACCCCTATCACCACCCTTTTCGAGGCCATCATGGCTGAGAAGCACGGAAAGGTCAACAAGATGCTTAAGGCCATCGGTGTTGAGCTTAAGGGAGACGAGAAGGAGCTTGTTGGAAAGCAACTCTTGAAGCGTGTCATGCAAAAGTGGCTTCCTGCTGGAGATACCGTTTTGGAGATGATTGTCCTCCACCTTCCTTCCCCTGCCAAGGCCCAAAAGTACCGTGTCGATACCCTCTATGACGGACCTCTTGATGACAAGACCGCCACCGCTATCCGTACTTGTGATACCTCCGAGGGTGCTCCTCTTTGTATGTACATCTCTAAGATGGTTCCTACCTCCGATAAGGGACGATTCTACGCTTTCGGACGTGTCTTCTCCGGAAAGATCGCCACTGGACAAAAGGTCCGCATCATGGGTCCCAACTACGTTCCTGGAAAGAAGACCGAGCTTTGGGTCAAGAACATTCAACGTACTGTTATCATGATGGGACGTTACACCGAGCAGGTCGCCGATATCCCTGCCGGAAACACTTGCGCTTTGGTCGGTGTGGACCAATATTTGCTCAAGTCCGGAACTATCTGTACTGAGGAGGATGCTCACTGTATCAAGACCATGAAGTTCTCCGTCTCCCCTGTCGTTCGTTGCGCCGTCGAGCCCAAGAACTCTGCTGATTTGCCCAAGTTGGTTGAGGGTATGAAGCGATTGGCTAAGTCCGATCCGATGGTTTTGTGCTACACCGAGGAATCGGGAGAGCACATTATCGCCGCCTCTGGAGAGCTTCACTTGGAGATTTGCCTCCAAGATCTTCAAAACGATTTCATGGGAACTGAGGTCAAGGTTTCTGACCCCGTCGTCTCGTTCCGTGAGACCTGTACCGCCCAATCCAACCAAACTTGCTTGGCCAAGTCCGCCAACAAGCACAACCGTCTCTTCGTGGAGGCTGCCCCTCTCGGCCCTGAGCTTTGCAAGGCCATCGATGATGGTGAGGTCAAGGCCGGAACCGAGGCCAAGGCTCTCGGACGTCAACTCGCTGACAACTTCGAATGGGATGTCACTGAGGCTCGTAAGATCTGGGCCTTCGGACCTGAGGCCACTGGACCCAATCTTTTCGTTGATACCACCAAGGGAGTTAACTACCTCCTTGAGATCAAGGAGTCCGTTGTCGGAGGATTCGCCTGGGCTACCCAATCCGGACCTCTTTGCGAGGAACAAATGCGCGGATGCCGTTACAACCTTATGGATGTCGTTCTTCACGCTGATGCTATCCACCGTGGTATGGGACAAATCATGCCTACCGCTCGTCGTGTCTGCTTTTCTTCCATGATGGCCGGAGAGCCTGGACTTCTTGAGCCCGTTTACTTGTGCTCTATCTCCGTTCCCCAAGATGCCATGGGTAACGTTTACGGTGTTTTGACTCGCCGCCGAGGACACGTCTTCACTGAGGAGCAACGCCCCGGAACTCCTATGATGACTTTGTTGGCTTACTTGCCTGTCATGGAGTCTTTCGGATTCACCGCCGATCTTCGTTCCAACACCGGAGGAAAGGCCTTCCCTCAATGCTCTTTCGATCACTGGGAGCCTATGTCCGGATCTCCTTTCGATGCCAACACCAAGACCAACGAGGTTGTCCTCAACGTCCGAAAGCGAAAGGGACTTGCCGATGGTGTCCCAGAGCTCAGCAAGTACCTCGACAAGCTTTAAACAGTTTGTTGAATCTAGCATCATCAAAATTAAACATATATGTTACCAGAAGGATGTGATATTCTTATTAGTTGTAGAATCCCAAGTATTTTTGAATCCATCAGCTGACTTGAGAGCCCTAGGCAATGCTGTCAGTCTTGGCAAAGATCATCGCACAGGTATGAAACGGGATACTTTCAAACCATTTTCTCTAGGGTATTCTTAGGAATTGTTCTAGACGCATTCGTTCCGCTTGACTTGTATTCGCATCCACCATACGCTCCAGTTGTACTTCTGCCTGAATGGTAGGGAATATTCGTCGGAGTCCGCTATAGGGAAGGATCAGTCGATCTTCCGTGTCCATGGATTGCTTGGCCAGAATACACAAGCCTTGTTGGACTGCCTCACAAACAATGGGGCATAAGGTGTCCCATTCTTTGGTAGGTTCCTTCGAAATGCTGACATCGCCTACACCAGACGATTCCTCCATCCCCATCAAACACAACAGGGAGCATGCCACGCGGGAGCGGACAAGGAATAGGTTTGGTTTGTCCGGCTCTGCCTTGAGCCATGACTTGAGTTGAGGATGAAGCATCTGAAATGCCCGAGTGTACCCAATGCATCGAAACAATGGGAGTGCACGAGCCACCCGATTGTCAAGCTCCATCAACTTCTCTTTCGTCAATGGAGCATCGGATGTAGGAACTCCCAAACTCGTGATGATGAAATATAAAAAGTCTGTCAAGCGCATAGATTTGCGAACAGCAACAACCACGTTGCAAATGAGTGCACACGTATCCTGATCCTTGCTCTTTGCACAGAAGCGACCCAACCCTTGGATCATCTCACGAGACGGGCTTTCCAGGAATCGCACGAGTCCCAGAAAAGCTTCTTGTAGTTCCGGTGTATAGGAGTCAAAAACCGACAGAGTCGACGAGTCAGAAGCTACCAATTTCGTGAGGCCTTCTCGAAGTCCCTTGAGGGCGGGGTCGTTTGCGTCCATTGTGCTCACTCGTCGACGCAAAGCTTCCAAAACAACAGAAGATTCGTAAGGGTAGTCAGCACCCCATGACTCCAAGAAAACAACAAAACCCTCCATCTGGACGTTGGAATTGGACAATTCCTGCAGTTCACGAACAAGAGTCGTAGCTGTCATTCTACCGGCCATAGAACATGCAGTTGTTTTGTCAGGTTGTTGAAAGAACTTGCTGTGTAGCTCTGTCAACACCATCCCTCTTTGTTGCTTGGTTGGAATACTTGCAGATTGAGTGGCAATGGCTGGCGACAAGAGAAGATGAAGGAATTCCTGGGAGCTGGAAATCATATTTTCTTGATTCTTTTGAATGCCCTTGATCCAATAGGATAACAACATATCGATAACCCGAGAAGATTCTTCCTTAGCAGCCTGTGAGTCTGGGTGGACAAGCAATTCCAGCACGGTGGCAGACAAAAGGCCGTTCAATGCCAGGACATCGTCATGCCTTGTACATGACAAGACATCACCAGTTAGGGGAAACCATTCCATGAGCAATTTTGCCACTTGAACAGTGATAGAATCCTTTTTGTCACGTTGGGAGGACGCCTCCTCCACAGGTGTTTCTGTGCAAGGCAATTTCCACGTGAGCCGGATGGCTCGGACCAAGGTCTCTGCCATTTGAATTGTCAAGTTGTTTTGTTGCTGAACCGCATCTCCATTCTCGACTTTCTCGACTAGTAAGTCTCGAAGACCATGTTTCAATTTGGTGAGAGCTTCTGGAGGGAGTGGGACTGATGATGTTTGGGTGTTCTTGGCAGACTTGCCCGGATCTTGCAAGACGCTTGCCCATTCCGCTAAAGATCCAAATGGTTTTGACGTTCGATTTGTATGAGAACTTTGAAAGACAAACGCATTTCTCGAGCGCCCCCCTGACATGTAGGTGAAGTTTTCGGTGGTCTCCATTGTCGACTGCGTTTTTGACATTGATGTGGTTCCCAGAGAACTCTGTAGCAGAGCTACAATTCCGTCCAGTGTGGCCATGACATGCTTGCTTCCCTTTCGATCTGAAAGAATAGTTGCTAGTTGAGGTAACAAGAGAGGAAAAGAAGAGTTCAATTTGGAAGGAAAAGCCACACTCAAAATTTTGATAGCCTCGGCGCCATCTTGCCTCATGAGTGGGTCAAGTCCATGCAGCGCAGAACTGGTATAGGCAACAATCAGAGATAGGAATGGAGAAACCAAGGACACTGTAGTTCTGGATAGAATTTCTTTCAACAAAGAACAACCGGCTTTTCGAACGTCATCGTCCTCGTCGACCAGTGCCTTGGAGCTGGATGTAAGAAGGAGATGCAAATGTGGTTGCCAGGCATCGCGGCGAAGATTTTTAATCACAAAGGAAAGGCCTTTCATAGAGGATACTCGAACTGCAGCAGCTGGATGTTGTAGTTGGAGGGAGAGTTCTGCCAACGACTTTCCCTTGGAAGAAAGGACAGCATCGGCTGACTGAGAAACTTGCCCTTGCGAGGAAACATAAAGAGATGCAGCTTTGAAGGAGGTGTCAGTTTCATTGGCTGGCTTGATTGCTTTCTTCCCAACCTTGGCCTTTAATCGTTTGAATACCGAAGCATTTGGATTGCCCGTTGGCTTTCGTTTGGCAGGTCCCGCCATGGTCTCAGGGATCAATTGCAGAACAAAAAGATGTTGTTAGGGTGGGAGGTTTTGGTGGATGTAGTCGAATCCCAAGGGATTCATGAGCGTCTGGTCGCTTCCCGTTTCTTGTGGTCTTTTGAGTCCAACATTAATATTCTACCGTATAGAATAACTCCACACTCCACACCACCTCCTCTAGCTACCTAGAGGCATCAAATCGCTGCCAATAATATTGTATTGGAAACAGCTTTGGGGTCATTAAACTGAAACAGTATCCTTGTGGTTTACTACTGGAAGAATGAAGGGCCTGGTGGTACTGCTGCTGCTATTAGTGCCATGACGACCACCAGGAGGAGGACCAGGGGGGTGATTTTCCCACAATCGACAAGCGTACTAAACAATACAAACAAACTAGTACTAATTGTAGGGTCAACCGTTACTTGAAGCAGATGTACTTATTCTTTTGGCCTCTTAGAAGGCAAACAAAGCCAAGACACACGAGATCAAGCTCAAGAACAAGCAAGCGCCAGCGGCTGCGCTATCGTCAACAGGAGCGGCGGTGGGAGAACTTGTGGCAGTTGCGGCACAAGTAGTCAAGGCAAACGTCACACTTCCTTGTTGGGTGTGTCCTCCAAAAGCATTTTCATCAAATCCGATGGCCCAGATCCAAACAGATTCCTCAGTGAGGTCGCGGTCTGTAATGTCATCGAGACTTTGAGTGAAAATCAAAGTTGAAGTATCATCGGTTTGCTCAAAGCTGCTATCAATGAGAGTTTGATTCGCCGAAGGGACAACAGAGGTAGTACTAGTCATACGGTATTGGTAAACACCATATCCAGCAGCACCAATGACAGATGTAGCTGGTGTCATGACACCCTCGCCGTTATCATTGAGACCAACACCGACAAAGGAGAGCCCTCCGGTGTAGGTGACCTTGATAGTGAAGGTACCGGCTTCCAAATCAACAAATTGTTGCAAGGCAACGTTGTCCTCGGTTCCAAGGGACATTGGTTCAGAGAGACAATCCTCGACTGTCACTTCCTCAACGCAGGTGTCCGCCAAGGCAAACGTCACACTTCCTTGTTGGGTGTGTCCTCCAAAAGCATTTTCATCAAATCCGATGGCCCAGATCCAAACAGATTCCTCAGTGAGGTCGCGGTCTGTAATGTCATCGAGACTTTGAGTGAAAATCAAAGTTGAAGTATCATCGGTTTGCTCAAAGCTGCTGTCAATGAGAGTTTGATTCTCGGAAGGGACAACAGAGGTAGTACTAGTCATGCGGTATTGGTAAACACCGTATCCAGCAGCACCAATGACAGATGTAGCAGGTGTCATGACACCCTCGCCGTTGTCATTGAGACCAACACCAACAAAGGAGAGCCCTCCGGTGTAGGTGACCTTGATAGTGAAGGTACCATCGTATGTGTTGACGAAATGCTGCAACTCAACATTGCCCTGAGTCCCCAATGCAATGGGTTCAGAGTAGGTGCATGTCACAGAAGAAGCAACCTTCGAAAGGAAGGTAGAGAAGACGAAAGCACTAGCAATGAATTTGGCCCACATGTTCTCAGAATTGTGAGGTAGAAACGCAAAGCCCTCCTCGGAATTCCACCGGGATTTGGTTGGTCTCAAAGGCAGTAGTACACGCACGTCGTTCTACTTACGGGGTTATGCAGGAATCAGCAGGTAAACTCAAGCATTTCATTCACCGTTCCCAACTATTCTTGACGTTAAATACGGAGGTGTCGGGCCGACGCGTCAGAACGTATCTTTTCGAGCATATTTTCAGCCCCTTCGCGGGAAGCTCCCTCCGATTCATTTTCCTCTCAAGGAGAAGAAGAATGAGTCGAGAAGATCTCCAAAGATCTCTTGACGAGTACCGAACAGACAACAATACATCAAGAATACTGCTAACTGATGTCGCTAAAGAAGAGTAGGTCATACTACCTGGTAACTAACGTATACAGTTCTACAGCATCATGTTCCAACGATCATCATCGGACGAAGTTGCCCAGGCAGGAACAAAATAATAACAAAATTGCTGTTACGAAGAATTCCAAGAAAGGTTCCACTGAAGATATCTTTACCTGTATACGAGTAGTACTCGTACCTCCTCCCTCCCCTTGGTGAATGCGGGGTCTGCTGGAGTGCAATGGGTACAGTGGTGAGTACTCGTACTCGGTGCGAATCGCTTCTTGCGTCTTCAAGAAATACTATCACCTATCACGGATGCCACCAAGCAGACTTGAATTGTTACTAACGTTGGTTCGAGGTTTATAGTGTCAACGTAACTACCAACAAACAGGAGAAAACACTGAACAAGAAGAACCCCGTCTTGAAGGAACCACTGGCGCTTCCAGCGGTGGGAGCAACGGTAGGAGATTCGGTTTCATCGCTCTCACAAGCGGACAGGGCGAAAGTGACAGAACCCCACTGGGAGTGTCCTACGAAGTAGTTGCCGTTGTATCCGACAGCCCAAATCCAAACTGATTCCTCCATCAGGTCGCGGTCAGTGATATCATCGAGACTTTGGGTGAACATCAAAACAGAGGTGTCATTGTATTGCTCGAAGCTGGCCTCAATGAGAGTCTGACTTTCAGCCACGTTGACACCTGCGATACTATCATCCGTCATGCGATATTGGAGAACTCCAGTATCGGCTTGTCCGATAACAGCGTTGGCAGGGTCCATGTGATCGGAACCATCGTCATGAAGTCCTACACCGATGAAGGCTTGACCGCCAGTGTATGTGACTGACAACGGGTAATCCAAAATGGTGCTACCGCTGGGACTCGAACCCAGGACCACACATCTGATCAGTGCAGCTCTAACCGACTGAGCTACGGAAGACCACTTGGATTCCACATATAATGAGTATATGTATATTTTTGGTATAGAGTAGCTACTAATACAGGTACATTCACAACCACCTACCATAGGTAGGTACACCTGACGGTTGATACTCCCCTGAATGTGCACTCATTGGTAGATGCTCCCCTAAATCAGGAAGATTAACAGACCACCTCCAACCATCAAATAGTCCCTCATATAGGGCCAGGTGGAGTGAGCTCCCCATATCCCCCAAATCCACACTGAGCGGTCTTACTGTGACACTACGTGCCTATTGCCCTAATACCAGGTGTGGGACGATGATAGGATCAACACTACTCGGCTGTATCTACCATGATACCTATACGACCACACTATATGCTCAGTAGGTATGCTATCTGCGACTGTTAATCTGACAAAAGAGGACTAAATCCAGATCAATAGAAATGAAAATAATGAGCTAATTTAGAATGTAAACTTTGAATGATTTCAAGACTAGGATCTTGACATCCAAGACTAGACAAGACTACTATGCACAATAGACTCCTAGAGAACATCTTGTGCATTCCAGTCTAAAGTTCATAGAACACATGCAAATATCTCCTCAAGACTAGATGGGTCTAGAAGAGAGCTACTACCGTACGACGGACGTACAACGTACGGACCGTCTCCTCACAACTTGATGACGTTGTATGGCTGCTACCATTGGTTTATACCAAGTCATCTAGGACGTCTAAAGAGACTACGAGTATCTATGTAATATGTCCTATTAAGACACATACTTGACAGTGACCTTGATAGTGAATGTGTTTTCTTCAAGGTCAACATACTGTTCCAGTTCAACATTTCCTTGAGTTCCCAAGGCGATAGCTTCCGAAAAGCACTCCTCGTCCTCCTCGTCGGACGAATGCTCATCTTCGTCGTTGTCCTCAGTCTCCACCACAATGTTGGTTTGGTTGGAAGTCAAGGCGAACGTGACACCGCCCATTTGAGCATGACCGGTGAAGTAGTTGCCTTCGTAACCAACAGCCCAAATCCAAACGGATGGTTCGGTAAGATCGCGATCGGTGATATCGTCGAGGCTCTGAGTGAACATCAAGGTGGAAGAATCATCCGTTTGAACGAAACTGGACTCAATGAGGGTTTGGCTGGCAGCGACATTGACGCCAGCAATGTTGTCATCTGTCATACGGTAGAGGGCGACACCAGCATCAGATTGACCAATAACAGCAGTGGCAGGGTCCATATGGTCGGAACCCTCGTCGTTCAGACCGACGCCAAGGAAGGCTTGGCCTCCAGTGTAGGTCATCTTGATGGTGAAAGTGTTCTCTTCGACGTTGAGGTACTGTTGCAGTTCAACATTTCCCTGACTTCCCAACGCGATGGGTTCAGAGAGAAGATCCCCAATGGAGATAGAAGTGGGCGAGCTGGTGGAAGGATCTACGGGAGCAACGGTGGGATTTTCGACTGGTGCCACGGTCGATGTCGCAGAGGGAGCTGCTGTCGGGGCAGAAGTAGTGGCATCAACTGGAGCCATCGAAGGGGAGCTTGTTGGAGTTGAAGTTGGGGATTTGGTTGGTGTAGCCACGGGGGAAGTAGTGGGAGATTTGGTTGCGGCAACAACAGGCGAATCGGTAGGTGAATTAGTTGATGTCAAAACTGGAGCAGCCGTTGGAAACCTCGTTGGGGCTACGACTGGTGCAGCAGTGGGAGAAGAAGTTGGCATGGCTGTACTAGGGGCAGCAGTTGGCGACTTTGTTGGAGGCACAACTGGAGCAGCAGTAGGAGAAGAGGTTGGCGTAGCTGTAGGAGCGTCAGTCTCAACAGAGGAAGTGCATCCGTCTGTCAATGCAAAAGTAACAGAACCATCCTGAGAGTGACCAGTGAAAAAGTTACCATCGAAACCGACTGCCCAAATCCAAACAGAAGACTGAGTAAGATCACGATCTGTGATATCATCTAGACTCTGGGTGAACGTTAGCGTGGAAGTGGAGTCTGTTTGCTCAAAACTGGATTCAATCAGTGTTTGGCTGCTTGCAACGGTCACCCCAGAAACTTTTTCTGCAGTCATGCGATATTGGGCAACGCCCTCATCAGCTCGACCAATGACAGCGTCAGCGGGAATCATCTTTTTGGTTCCGCTGTCTTGAAGTCCGATTCCAACGAAGGCTTGACCCCCCGTGTAGGTCATTTTGATGGTAAAGGTGTTGTCATCCACGTTGAGGTACTGTTGCAATTCAACATTACCTTTCTTTCCCAACGAGATGGCATCAGAGAAAGAGCAAGTCGAGGCCGCTTGGGCAACGGCAAGAAGAGAGGCAAACACAATTGCACGCATTATGTTTTTTATGAGTAAGTTTTCATCCTCCTGGCGACATCGGCGCGAACCTCATTCATCTATTGGCATGAATGAGACTTGAATAAAACCCTTTCCTCCGCTCCTTTCTGATTTCAGTGCGTCAAGGAGCGTCAGGGGCATAGGCTAAGTGGTTAGTATGAAGGCAAGTGGGATTGGTCAAAGGCGTATTGTGAAGAACCAGATAACACGAAGGAACGATTTCTTAGGCGGAACAAGGAATTTTTCCATAATTGGCTAATACTAGTAGGAGTTTCAAATATTTAGAGACGAAAAATTCTCACCATGATGACGAGCGGAGTTTTAGTGGTGAACACAACTACCTAGGTACTCGTACTTCTTCTATCGTGCCAAAATTATTTGGAAGGTACTACTACTAGAGTAATTCGTACCTAATCTTCTTGCCACAAACAAAACGTTTGTTGCCGTCGTCATCTTCGCTGAAGTACCAAACAGGGGTATAAAGGGGTACCGGTAGTTTCTCCGCTGAATGATGGATGATGAAAGAATGACGAATGAAGACGGTTGATTCTTGACAATGTGAGTGATAGTACAACAACAATGGAATGGAATCAAGGCAAGCTCACTACTACTTGTACTATCGCTAGTAAGCCTGCTGACTTTGCTCACTCTCTTATGTTTCACTTATTACTATCCACCACAACGACGAAAGAAGATGATGGTCGCGAAGACGATGATGATGATGATGTAATATCCACTGGCAACGCAGCGTTGGGTGGGGAAGTGACTGTGGACTCGAACGCGAATGAAAACGCCTGCCCGTCGCACGCTTTGTGGGTTCATCGTTCATCAGACAAAGCGAATGACGATGACGATGGAAGATAGCTCATCATTGTTGGTGTGTTGTGGCACTATCATAGGAGATTAAGCCATGAAGTCAAGACCCATTGCGGGGTTTCCCACGACAACATCGTGACGCCCAAAGGTTGAAGCAGTTGGTTCTCGTTCTTGTGATAGTTTCTAAGCTCCTCGAGGAACTGGCAGAACTCGCCTTGGACAAACCTTTTATTCATGTTCATACAAAGCCGCAGCATAGGCTTCAGTGTTGTCAGTAGTTGGGAAGGAATAATTTATACACCGTCGATTGACACATGGGATGACAGGCTGACCTTTTCCAGGAAAATTTCTCAAGCGGAGCGTCCTCTCGTCTAAACGAACGAGTACGCAGTCGTCAATCATCAATCATCAGTCATCAGTCGTCAGCACAAACATATCCACCCGAACATTTTGCGGAACAGTTCCATTACCGCTATCATTGAAAAGGCTCTGCAAAGCGCTGCCCGTACCCATCCATGCGAGGAGCTGAAGAATGGAAATTTACCCAGGAATATGGATGACATCTAAGGGAGGTGCTTTGTCTTTGGAATCAGCAGTGATATTGCAGATGGTGAAATGATTGCAGCAGAACTATGAAATCAGAAGCTCTGATGACCTTTGTTTTGAGGGTACCAAGGCGGTCTTACTGATTTTTATGATTGTTGGGTGAATCTCCCGACGACACACCGTTTCCGGCCACCGTACTATCCCAGCCATGATGCTGTGATGACGACGTCTGTACGAGTACTACACCTGCAGCAGAGAGACGAATGGACGACCCATTTTCAAAGAGAGGATGAGGGTGATCCTGTGTCCTGCAGCATCTCTCTGTTGAGACGATTGGTGGAGCAACAGGCGAAGGATTCTTGTACCACCACAACAACATTGAAATACCAGTAGATCAAGGTTGGATATCCTAATTGCCTCACACGAAGTGTGGACGAGCCGACGTGAAAAGGCAGAAACTTTCCTTTTGTCGTTAGTAAACGATGTTAAAAGCACGCTTATTGGGCATAATACCATCTGCCATTGACAATTTCAGAAAGTGGCCGGTGGAGAAACAGCGCTGACACGTGCCGTCGCGTGCCCTGCGCTTGTTGTTACCCATGCCGCTCACTTTTATTTTTCTTGTGGACAAGGTTCGACCCTTTGCACATTGCAACGTTTGATCACCTCTCTGGGTGTCTGCTGAGCGCGTGTAAGAGCATGGTCATGGAATCATTGACAAACAGAGCCCAGTTTGTATTATGATCGAGTGGCACATGAATGTGCTCACAATTTGGACGTCTCGGCAAATCCTAGCTGTTGTGAGCACTTTCTACAATGGATCTCAATCAAGCTTTCCGCCTTGCTGCGTACTGGCTTACCATTGCCATGGGCCTGTGGACCATGGCGTTCTTCTTCGCCTATGGGACGGAAGATGGACAGGATTGGTATCGGGAATCGTTGGCCTCCAAGGTAAGATCAGTGCTTAACGTTCTTGATGTTTCGGTAGTGATGACATCCACTCAACCTTCTCCCAATGATTGGTCGGACAGATTTTGCCTGACCGGATTCGTACCAGTGCGGGTGCCTTCCTGATTGGTGTGACTTCACCTTTGCTGGTTGCGGCCTCGTTTGCTGTCTTGACGATCACGCGAACTCCTCTCCCCGTGACTCGTACGTCTTGGGTCAACAAGGTCTTCAGCCAGTTCCGCAAGCACAAGGACCCATCACACAAGAACCAGTTCTTTGTCGGCGAACTCAACTTCGACTATCTTGCCATCTTCCTCATCATTGTTCCTCTATTTGCCTACTTTTGGTGCAATGTTGACCGCCGTATCTTCAGCAGCGACCGAGAGCTCACTTCGGCACGCAAGCTCAAAACCATTGCAAACTACTTTGGCTTCTGTGGAACTTTCGCCATGTCTTTCTTCTTGATTCCTGTTGCACGTCACAGCGTCCTTCTCTCTGCAATGGGGTGGTCTCCTGTTCATGCCCTTCGCCTTCACATCTGGGCTGGCTTCGCTGCCTTCTTCCTGACCTTTCTACATGGACTCCTTTATGTCATCAACTGGTTCCAGAATCAGGAAGAGTCTGTTTGGCATCAGGTCATGCCAGGCAAGGAGTGCTGGGTGGCTAGACCAGAAGGCAGGTTGTCTAGAGACTGCCGCCACCAGTGGTACAATTTCACGGGCGTATTTGCGGGATTCTTCTTTATCATCTTGTGTGCCACAAGTATCAACTGGTTCCGCCGTCGGTATTACCGTTTGTTCTACCTTTGTCACGTGACATTTGGTTCCCTAATGCTTCTCTTCGCTCTCATGCACTATACCCCTGTGGCATATTATGTACTACCAAGTGTTGTGTATTACTTTGCGTCCACCACGCCTGTCCTAGTCCAAGCAGTGGCAAGCCGTTTGCGAGGAGGAGTCAAGATTTCCAAGGTATTGTTGCTTGAAGATGCCGGTGGATGTATTGAGGTTCAGTTGGCAACGAATCCATACGCCAATCAAGCACTCGATGAAGCACCTGGCTCGTACATCAAGCTATGTGTCCCCCAAGTTTCGCTTGTTTGGCACCCTTTCACTGTGTTCAAGGAGAGCTCAGACCCGAAGACTGTTCGTTTCTTGTTTCGCCCTGTTGGACCGTTCACCAACAATCTGGCAGAGCGTTTCAATGCAAAGGAACGTCCCATTGCTATCTTGGACGGTTTCTACAGAGGAGAAGACCGAGTTGGCCAGGCAATGCAGCATGATCACATCGTTATTACTGCAGGTGGAGTGGCTATTACTCCGTTTCTGTCTATGATTCCTGCAATTCTTGCGAGGGCACAAGACAGTCAGCTTCGCAAGATCACGTTGATTTGGGCTGTTCGTGAGAATGGTCTCTTTCGACATGTCTACAGCGAGTACCTATCCAAGTTTGTTACGCAAGCTCGTGAAGGCAACATTCAACTGGAAATCCAGCTCTACCACACGGGATCTATGCCAGAATCCATTGGGCTGGACTCAGAAGTTGCAGAAGAAGCGCCAATGAAGCAGATTGTAGATGGCGATAGTACCCAGGAAGGTTCTGATCTCGATGAGAAGATTGTTGATGGTGCTGTTGCCACGGTGTCGCCAATGGAAATTGCTCGCTTCATGCCTGGGCGCTTTGGTCATGTTCATTGGAATCTACCGGTGTTTGTAGCCATGGGATTCTTGATTTGGGTTTGCTACTGGATTGTTTTTGATTGGTACAACAACCGCAACAAGCTCTTCAACGATATCATTGTACGACTATGGGGCAATTTGATCGCTCTTGCTGTCACATTGGTTTTTTCAATTGTTGTGGAAATTTTTATCATCAAGATTGGCCAACACTATTGGCCCAAGCCGAAGGCCGACAAATATTTGATTCAAACTGTCTCCGGTCTCGAAGATATCACTACCAATCAAGTTGTACAAGATGTGGGAGAGTCCTCAGTTGTTCAGCAAACAGAGGGCCGGCCCTCACCAGGGGACGTGTTGTCTCATCTGCGCGAGGCCAAAGCACCTGCCTTGTATACATGTGGACCCAAGGCCATGGTCCATGGCATCGTTTCCGAGGCGCGAAAAGAGAATTCTGTCTTGGGTCTCACTCGCTACTGTATTTACGATGAACCCTTTGAAATGTAGGGTTGACTCCAGTATAGGGTTGACTCCAGAAATACCTGATGTGACTCGGTTGCATGAAAAACTAGTTAGTACAAGCTATTTTACTACTGCAAGGATATAGAAAACTGGTACTATTATGTGACATCCTTTGTCAATCATTTTGGTGACATCCTTTGTCAATCATTTTGGTGACAATATTGTCGGTGCATCATTTCTTTTAGACAATGCCACACCAAACAGGCAAAACAAAAACTGCGAACAAAGTGGCAAACGAACCAGTGTAGTTGGGAGAGGCACTCTCGTTTCCGGACACTGGTGACGCCGTAGGAGCATTTTCATCGTCGTTTTCATCATCATCTTCATCATCATCCTCAACAACATTAGTTTGGTTGGAAGTCAATGCGAATTTCACTGAGCCCCATTGAGAGTGGCCTGTGAATGCATTGTCATCAAAGCCAATAGCCCAGATCCACACGGAAGGCTGAGTGAGGTCACGATCTGAAATGTCACTGAGACTTTGAGTGAAGGTCAATGTAGATTTCGTGTCAGACTGACCGAATCGAGCCGACCGGAGCGTTTGACTGGATGCAACATTTACACCGTCGAGACTGTCATCGGTGAGGCGGTAAAGGGCGACACCGGCATCAACTCGACCGATAACTGCAGTTGCAGGGTCCATGTGATCAGAGCCTTCTTCATCGTTGAGTCCAATTCCAATGAAGGATTGGCCACCAGTGTACGTTACTTTGATTGTGAAAGTGTTGTCGGCCACATTGAGATACTGTTGCAGCTGAACATTGCCTTCGCTGCCCAATTCGATGGGTTCCGACAAAAGGTCTGCAATTGGTGTACTGGTCGGAGCATCAGTAGGCATTGCAGTGGGGGTATCGTCGGTCGTATCTGTAGAAGCATCAGTGGGAGCATCCGTTTCAACAGCGGTAGTAACACATCCATCAGTCAATGCGAACGTGACGGAGCCATCCTGGGAGTGTCCGGTAAAATAGTTTCCATTGAAGCCAACAGCCCAGATCCATATGGAAGACTGAGTGAGGTCGCGATCAGTAATGTCATCAAGACTTTGGGTGAACGTGAGTGTGGATGTCGAGTCCGTTTGCACAAAGCTCGAGTCAATGAGAGTTTGGCTGCTTGCCAAATTGACACCAGCAACTTTTTCGCTTGTCAAGCGGTATTGGGCAACACCAGAATCAGCTTGACCGATAACAGCATTGGCAGGGGTCATGTGGTTGGTACCAGAGTCTTGAAGTCCAATGCCAATAAAAGCTTGACCACCAGTGTAAGTCATTTTAATTGTGAAGGTGTTTTCCTCAACGTTCATATACTGTTGCAATTCAACATTCCCTTGTCTTCCCAAGGAAATGGCATCAGAGAAGGTACAGGTGGTAGCCGCTTGGGCGACAGCAAGGAGTGTAGAAAAGGCAAGTGCAGGCACCAACATCGTGTAAAGCTTTTTCTAGCAAAAATAATGGTCCGTCGACGCCAATAAAGATTCGGTATGTACACACTCGTCTCGTACAACAGTGCTGCAACAAGGTTCAAGATTCCGAGCGAGGAGGAGATCCGCCGCCGCCATCGCTCATCTGCGACTCGACTCAAATAATGGATTGAGGAATATCCCACCAAAACACCAGAGATAATAAGCGGGTCCCCATAAGTAATACTAACGGTAGTGTCCAAGAAGAAAGGTGATCGTGCCAAAACTGAATTATGCATCGGCGGTCAGCGGGCGTACTACTCCTCCGCCAAACTCGTAAACCAACCGGTAATCAACAACGACATGATCTGGTGTAATAACACAACAATAATGAGAGTAGTTGTTCGAAAGCCGTCATCACGAAATAGCATAGAAGGAAAATGTTCAAGAATAAGTACTATCACTGTCGGGCATCACGACCATTACATTAGAAAGCGTACCAAATTGCCAACAAGCAAGACGAGAGCATGCTAACAAAGAATCCATAGCTGAATGAGCCACTGTCGTCGGCAGCGGTGGGGGCACCGGAGGGAGCAGCGCAAGCAGTCAAGGCCATCTCGACACCGCCCATTTGAGCGTGGCCCGTGAAATAGTTACCGTCGTATCCGACAGCCCAAATCCAAACGTTGGACTCCATGAGGTCACGATCGGTGATATCATCGAGACTTTGGGTGAACATCAAAACAGAGGTGTCATTGTGTTGCTCGAAGCTGGCCTCAATGAGAGTCTGACTTTCAGCCACGTTGACACCTGCGATACTATCATCCGTCATGCGATATTGGAGAACTCCAGTATCGGCTTGTCCGATAACAGAGTTGGCAGGATCCATGTGATCCGTACCATCGTCCTGGAGCCCTACACCGATGAAGGCTTGACCGCCAGTGTACGTGACCTTGATAGTGAATGTATTTTCTTCAAGGTCAACATACTGTTCCAGTTCAACATTTCCTTGAGTTCCCAAGGCGATAGCTTCCGAAAAGCACTCCTCGTCCTCCTCGTCGGACGAATGCTCGTCTTCGTCGTCGTCCTCAGTCTCCACCACAATGTTGGTTTGGTTGGAAGTCAAGGCGAAGGTGACTCCACCCATTTGAGCATGACCGGTGAAGTAGTTGCCTTCATAGCCGACAGCCCAAATCCAAACGGATGGTTCGGTAAGATCGCGATCGGTGATGTCGTCGAGGCTCTGAGTGAACATCAAGGTGGACGAATCATCCGTTTGAACAAAACTGGACTCAATGAGGGTTTGGCTGGCAGCGACATTGACGCCAGCGATATTGTCATCTGTCAAGCGGTATTGGACAACTCCAGCGCCAGCTTGTCCGATAACAGCGTTGGCAGGATCCATGTGATCAGTACCATCATCATGGAGACCGACGCCAATGAAGGCTTGGCCGCCGGTGTAGGTCACCTTGATGGTAAAAGTGTTGTCCTCCACGTTGAGGTACTGTTGCAACTCCACATTACCTTGGCTTCCCAACTCGATAGGTTCGGCAAAGAGGGTTTCATTGAACTCAGCGGCCACAGTGGAGGCTGCTGCAACGAGAGCGAAAAAGTTGAAGGCTCGAGTGAACATAATCAGAAAAAGTATTGTGTCTGCCGCTTGTTGCTTTCCACTTTTTATGAGCAGGGATTCTTGCCAAAGATTTGCAAACGAGCGACCGACTCCGCAATTTTGTTGGAATGGAAATTCCTAACGTCAGGAGGCTGGATCATCATCGAATCTTCCAACAGTTAGGATTGTCAATACATAACGCTATAGGCATAGCCAAAGTGGTCATCACCATGGGCGGATGGTATCTTTCTCGGTGGTCAGTGCAAAAAAATGAGCGAAAAATTGCAGAGAAGCATTGGAATATCTGGTAACCGCTTCATTGCCCTTTGGTTGATAATACGATGTTTCAATCCGTAGTCACGGGAAAGGAAGCTGCTCTTAAGTCCAACATGAAGGCATTGTGTGCAGAAAAGAAACCCAATCCCTAAGTACTAACGTTAGTAGTACGAGGTAGTAATGCCCACAGTATCAGTTGGAGCGATCGTGCCAATTCGGTTTCTGGTGGTGTTGTTTCAAACAACATACTAACGCACCATAGTACTAACGTTAGTACCTCGTACCATTGTACTATCGGTAGCAATGTTTAGTGCCATCAGTCGGTTGGTTCATCTGCTTGAGCAGCGCGGGGCTCGGCACTTCTTGGCATGCTACTGTATATCCAGCGGTAGGTTGGCGCGGAGTATTGGCGCATGCAGGCCCTGATTTAGGACTAGCCCATGCGTTGTAAATAGGCACTGTGACATATGTAGGAAGGTGTAGGTCTGAGTACTAGATGTTGGAGTTTCTTGGAGGCAACGGTTGATTGCACATGAAAAACGTCGCAGATGGGAGATGTTATGCACCCGACAGCTTGCCGCTCGTTCTCCAACAACGAGTGCGAGTTGGAGGCAGGAACAACATCTCGCCAAGAGAGCCCCAGTGAGAGTCTCTAGAACTGCAGTTTGAATTGGGTGATACGAAGTAGTGTTGTAGTACTCGTAGTGCCGTCAAAAGAAGGACAGTTGTATTCATTGGAGTAACAGTCGATGCGACGAGTCCTCCGCTAAGCTTTGTTCTTCAAGCCCGAGAACACGTTGGTGAAAGTGGGAAAACAATTCCTTGCTTGTGCGATTGTGGCTTTGTAGCGCAAATAATCCAACATGACGGAACTTCGGAGAGACCCAGTTGTACACAAGAGATTAGTCTACGTGGATCTTGATGAAGATTTGGATGACCCTGCTGATGATATCTTTATGGATGTGGGCTTTGCCCAATTGCCGGGCTTGTGCATGACAACGGCCAAGGGAGAAGTCTTTGATAATGATCCGGTTTCTGTGGGTTTGTGTTCCACCCATACTGCTCAGGTAGTCACGCATGCATCACAGTGCAACCCCTACGAGCTCAATGAGATTGCAACTACCAAATGGCCGCCGCGGCGCCCCTACGAGTTTTCGCCTTCCATAGACTCCGAGGACACTACTGGCAAATGCAGACGACAAACAGAACGATTCAACTACGCCAAAGCGATTTTGCACTCTGAGCAAGAACTGGAGAAATTGGCCAACAAAATTCGTTCTGAAATACATCAATCCGAAATGTTCGCTCTCGCTGTCGAGGCGGAAAGGGCTGCCAACGCTGGCCTCCAGTCCTTCTCGGCAAAACCCACAACTACGTTTGGATCAGAGTTTCCTCTTGACCCTTCTTACTCCATTCCCATCCGTCGTAATCAAACCTTTACCGAAGGCTCCATGCCCATCCATCCTGTGGAGCACACGAGAATATTCCGGCCTTTTAAACTTCGAAATATCGACGATGTTGTTCCCAGATTTCAAGAGTTGCATTCGCATATGCGTACCCATATGTTTCGAGAAAAAGTCAGTGAGCCTTCTTTGATATTCCATGAATCCTCTCCTGTTGTCGAAGACGATTTGGAGCCTAAATCTTCCGTACCGAGAACAACGAGTGATATCTCGCGATCCCTTCAAGTGATCGGAAACACACTGGCATCGCATTTGTCACCCAGAAATCCTTGCGCGAGGGAGAACACCGGCTATGTTCACTGCGGAGTTCCACAAAATTCGTCCATGATAGATCCGTCAGGTGAAAATCCTCCTCAGGATCTTGTTTACACTCCTCTAGAACCCCTTGAGGAACCCAGTGACGAACCATTGCGGGGTTTTTCAGAACGAAGAGCACGTACCCCTCCCGCTCAAGCGGCGCTGATGGATATGCTCGATGATGAGGGTGGAGATCATTGTGCGTGCGAATCACCGATACGATCACGCCCTTCGCACGACTCGGAAGATCGCATGGTGGAAACACCACTCGATAAGGCAAAAAGTGGAAGGAGTCAATTTGCGACACCTGCGGGGCTCAGGGATATTTCCCACAAGAAACGTTTATCTACACCTCAAGGGGCTGACAACGGTGTGCAACCCTTTGAACCATCCTCAATTGTAGATACGGGGGAGCCTGATCCGTTGGAGAGGCAAGCGGCAACTTCGTTTGGACAACAGGAGACAGAATTCTTGGCACTTCCCAGCATTAACGATGAATCCACTTCGCGGACAACCAACAGGGTGCGGAACGAGGAGTTGACCACCGCGCATGGGGGAAAGAGGAGCATGCTCTCCAGTCGATTTATTCGCAACAGAATGGGTGCACATCCCAGAGTCCCCACGGACAATTCCCCTCGAACCGTCAGTTTACCAGAGCTACCTAGCCAAGGTTCTGAGAGCACAGGGGAAATTGATCCTCCCTTGATACATCGAATGGAACGATCAGAACAAGTCGCTGCGTTTGCACAAGGGGGTCAGTTGGCTCCCGCATTCACGCCACGGGTCGGCTTTGTAAGGGACGAAAATAGGGATGAATCTGCCGATGAATCTGCCGATGATTCCATCGTGGATGATGCTATGGAAGAAGAGGGCGAAACCATGACAGACAATGAGTTGTCGTTAACTCACAAGGCACCTTGGGAAACCGGTTTTATTGGAGGCTACGGGGCTGGTCATCGCAATAAACCGAAACTACATTCGGCCATGTCTACTGTGAATGAACGAATGGGAGATAGTTCCTTCCGCGGATTCGACATTTTACGAAATGCTCTCAACTTTCGACGTACATCTTCTTGGCCTCGGCTAAACACAGGCTCCAAGAGACATCCGGAACTGTCCATGGGTGGGCATGATCGCGTACGAGATGGTTTCGGGAACATGATGATGATGCATCCAATGAGCCACGAGATGATCACAACCGATTGGGAAGTTGCCGAAAACCATGACATTTGTCATACATTCACTTCTCCCGACGACACGTTCCAAATGGCTGTAGAAGAAGTCATCTCGCGGCTGTCTCCAACCCAACGATGTCATGGCAAGAACCTCCCGTACATTTCTGCCGAAGAGAATCGCGACTTTTTGAGCAACTACTTTTACTGTATGAAGCCGCAACGTCGTATGCGACCCATGCGATACGACTATACCGAAAACATTTGCACGGCTCCGTGTACCTTCAACGAATCCCTTTGTCACAACATTGGAGTGGATACTCTAGTCAACAATTTCCAATCTTTGATGGAGACCCAAGAAGACAATGAGGAAGAGGGCGTGACTGATCTGACAGAAGAAGAGTCTCCGAACCGAAAGCGTGCTTTCTCGTTGGACACTAGCAACTTTCCGAATCCATCCTTCCAAGACTGGTTGGAAGCCGTGGGGAGATCCATTGACCATGTAGGATCTCAATTTTGGGAACCGAATAGAACACAGGCTGACTCGGTGGAGTTTGATCCACCTTGCTTGAAGAAAGCCATTCATAGAATCTAACTAGAGATGGATGGATTTGCTTGCACAACATTATACATTCTTTTTTGAGCCTATCAAGTCCAGCAAGTCCAAGCTTGGAAAGAGGCCTAATGTAGAGCCTCCCCTGCGAGGTCATCGTATCGTCGTCGCACTTCATGTCGTCGTCCTACAGTATCCACCACGGTACGAATTTTCTACATGCGCCGTGTAGTAGGTACGTAAGGAAAAAAGTGAGGATTCGCAAAACCCGAAGTGTTCGGGTTCAGACCTCAAGATCGGCTGCGTGGTTGGACGGCCTTTGGAGAACTGCCGAACAAGAACTCGTTGTCATGAAGGAAGGCGATCCGATCTCGACGAGCGTTGTGTAAGGTGATCTACTACTACTACTTGTTGTACTACTACAAGAAGTCACTTGCACCAGCTACCCTAGTGGAGGGTCAGGGAGCGTCCACCACAGCGAAACGGGAAGCTGCTTCTGCTTCGCTCTTCCAATCCAACGCCTCACTCACTGCTGGAAGAGTCCGAAACACTCTCTCCTTCATAAAATGGACCACCACGAAGTGGCCAGGAGAGAAATGGCAGCCACTTTGCTGGGTGTTGCACAACATGCAACGTCTCAAAGAAAATCGAGTTCGGGATTTCCACGCCAAAGCGAACTTCCTGATTCTTCGTCCAACACAACAACAACGCAATCTTCATCGGCTGTAGCAACAGCAGCAGCAGCAGCAGCAGGTCCCATGGATCTCTCACTGAACGAGGCCTCTCAGTCCAAAATGCCTCCTTTGTCTCTTCCGCCGTCCAGTGTTACGCCACACCCTCCGACCCAGCAGACTCCAACAGAGGCGAGTAGCTTCCTGTCCATGTCTAGCATTGGCTTTGGCGTCGATTCTTCTACGTCAGTTTCCTGGGGAGATGCTACTGAAGCTTGTCTGAAGGCACTCCAGGATGCCATGGTGCGGAGTACGCTTCGGTTGCCCATGGCTACATCGACACAAAATGGTCTCCAAATCACCCTGCAGTTGGGAGTGCCACCCAAGCAACCGGGGAGTCCTGAATGTATGCATGTGGATCTTGCTCGGTTGCATGCCAATTTACCAACTGGAGTACCAGTTATGCCTGTTGTTGTATCTGTTGGTGGTTTGTTTATTCAAGGAGAAGCCGATGGCTCTCCTTCTATTTGTACTGTGGTGGCGTGCATCACTCTCCAATCCAAATCCATCCTTCCCAACCCTGAAAGTGTGTCTTCTCCTCCCCCAACGACAACAACCCCACTTGTTGCACCTCCACCACTGCCACCTGCTTCCACAATACCTGCTGCTGTCCCTAGCGAAGCCTCTGTAGTTCTATCCCAGCAGCCAACCACATCTCAGCAATTGCAACAGAGTCATGTTGGCCTTGCCTTGGAGAGGTCTATGGGAAGCCCCACGCTTGCACCAAAACAACCCATTCATAGTCAAAACGGAAACAGTCATCATCCAGAAGTTACCCAAAGGAGCAATTCAATTGAAGTTTTGGCCATGATCAGCGAAGTGAGACTCGCTGCGGAGAGCAAACGTCCTGGTGGTTCGCAGTCCATGTCAGAGGGTTCGCAATCTCCAGTGGTATCGTCGCAGCAACCTCCTCTTCTTTCTCTGGAACACCAAGGCTCGGGGTACATTGATCCTACCACAGGAGAAGCCATCGATGAGAACCAGTTGCGCAACGGGACCTACAACTATCAGAAACTCCCTCCTGGACTAACCATGAAAAACAACCGCCGCCTCTTTGTAAGACACACATATCAAGACTACTCGGACGAGAGACCCAACCCGGAAGAGGAGGATTTGCTCGGACCTCCATCCAGCGTTTCCGCCGTTCGGGATTCCAGCCGTACCTTCCCCTTGAAGCTCCATGAAACCTTGACTCAGATTGAGATTGATGGACTGTCCGATATTGTTGGTTGGTTGCCACATGGCCGCTCGTTCAAAATTCACAAACAAAAAGAGTTTGCAGATGAGATTCTACCCAAGTATTTTGTGATGACCAAGAAGTCCAGCTTCCTGCGCCAATGTACGTCTTCACAAGCACTGACTGCTATCGTTCTCAACCTTTGTCTCCCCTTGTCACTCACGCACAAATTTTCCTCCCTCGCTATTACAGTAAACTTGTACGGCTTCAACCGGTTCAGTGCTGGTCCGGACCAAGGCAGCTATTATCACGAGAAATTTTTGAAGGGTATGAAGTTTTTGTGTCGAAGAATGTCCCGACAAAAAGTCAATGGCAACCGCATTCGGTCGGCAGGGAATCCGGATGAAGAACCTGTTTTATCCAGATATCCAAGCTGCCCCGCTTATACGTTGTAATGGTTCTGGTCATGCCACAATGCCAACTGCTGCAACGATCTTTTCAAGCTTGATGGCACTGCAATTCGGTGACCATCATCATCATCTGTTATCAGTAGACACTACAGTGTATTGACACTGACAAGAAACCAACCACCACGCACCCGTATGGAAATGCGATGGTCCATGGCAACACACCATGCGCTACCACCAGCCTCTTAGCGCGCCAAAACCATTGCCATGGTCGATGAGTTAACTATATCATCATCGTTGTAGGTAGATATGGGGTTATTTACTCTACACCAATCGCCGACTCCATTCTGGAGGAATAGAAGCTATTTATTCCTTTCTGTCTTTTTGTGTACGTTGGTTGCTTGGATGTGGCCGACTCCATGTCCATGGTGGTTGTGTTTGAAGCATATCTTTGTGTGATTTTCATGTGCGTGGTTTCACACATTGGACATTGGATTCGAGGAGGCTCCAAACGCTGACACCTACATACCTACATAGATACACTATGATGACGTCATACTGACAGCTGAGCGATCGCTGTCTCCAAATTCCTATGTTTGTTGCGGCCATCAACCACCAGCGCCACAACGGATGTATATCTTTTTCTCTCTTCTCATCCAGTAATGCATGATAGCAATATGAGGTTGTATCGAAAGCCTCCGTTTGGTTTCTTATTATTATCAGTGCTGCTTGCCTTATGGGCAGTGGTTGGTGTCCAAAGTTTTGTCATGGGGGCTACAGTTACTACAAGCCTGACCAGTATGTTGATAGCACCACCATCCTCCTCGCCACACAAGGGTTCCCACATTCTACGTAGCCGTGACAGTCACAGCCAACCAGCCTTGAATCCAATATCAATATCAACGAAACCAACATTATTTTCTCCTTCTTCAAGAGGGAGAGCCAAGCTATTATCATTAATAACGTCAACATCATTATATGGAGGCTCTAAGGAAAACCTGCCACCTCCTACGGACGATGAAACACTGTCATCGTCCTTGACATCGACAGAGAAAACACCAGTCCCCACACAATCAACTCCTGGGGTTTGGCCTTGCATGGATGATTTGGACAAAAAATTAATCAAAGTCTCTCTTCCAGTCATTGGAAACTACGCGATTGGTCCCATGATTGGGGCGGTTGATCTCTTTTGGGTCAATCGCATGGGAAATGTCTTGGCAGTCGCAGGTCAGGCGGCTGCCAATCAAGTCTTTAGTTCCGTCTTTTGGTTTACCTCCTTTCTTCCGAGTGGTACGTTAATTTACTTCTGTTTCTTCTGTCTGTTGGAGTCCTTGCCCTCACTTTTTTTCGTTCTTGCTACTACCATGATAGTGACAGCTACTTTGGTTTCCAAACAACACGCCAAAGGCAACAATGATGGAACGCGAGATGCTATTTGTCAGGCTCTATATGTAGGGTTCTTCATTGCTATGGTGTTGACACCCCTCATGTTTTTCTTTCCCAATCAAGCCTTGGGTTCAGTCCTCTCGGCAGGATCCCCAGCGATGAAATATGCCAAACCCTACTTACTCATTCGGTCGTTTGCCTTTTTGCCATCTCTGGTATCGTTGGTGGGGTTTTCAGCGTTTCGGGGTACGTGTATGGTTGGGAAGGTGGTATAGCAGCTCTGTCATAGCTTAGTTTTGGTGTACTCATTTTTCCCCTTCGACGTCACAGGTATCCTGGACACAAGAACTCCAGTGCGAGTCAGTCTGTTTGCCAACGCTTTTAATGCTGTCTTGGACCCGATTCTTATTTTCTCACTTTCCATGGGAGTTCCGGGGGCTGCTTTGGCCACCTTGGCTGCCGAGATCATATCTGCAGCTGTGTATATTACGCTTCTGAGGCGTCGCTACGACATTGGATGGGCAAGGTTGTTCACTCCTCCCAAATGGAGTAGTTTGACACCACTCTTGCGGGGTGGAGCTGCCTTGCAGCTTCGGAACTTGTCCTTGAATCTGACCTTTCTTGCAGTAGCTCGTGTGACACAGTCCATCGACCAGACCGGCGTGGCGGCAGCGGCACACGCCATGGCTATCCAAACCTTTCAAATAGGTGGAATTGTTCTCTTGGCTCTTTCTACAGTTGCACAAACCGTCGTTCCGAATGCTATGGTACAACGACACGACGATGAGTCGGGAACTCTGATTGGTGGCATGGAATATGCCAAGGCCACGGTCAACAGGTTAATGAGTTGGGGACACGTTTTGGGATGTATGCTGGGTTCGCTACAACTTTTGTTGCTTCCAGCTATCCAAAGGGCAACTCCACTTCAAGAAGTACGGGATGCAGCGCGACTGCCGGCAATCATCGCCAGCGTTCTGCAGGCGATTAATGGGTTGGTGTTCATCGGGGAAGGGGTGATGATAGGAACAGGATCTTTCCTACAACTTTCTCTAAGTACATTGGCCGCAACTCTAGGCTGTCTTGGAGCCCTCTACTATTTCCCGCCCATCATTGGTCTCACAGGAGTTTGGGTCGGATTTGGTGTGTGGAATTTCATCCGTTTGGCTGGTGTGTGGATACATCAATCTGTACATGGACCTTTGTCAACTCGTACTCTAAATAATGCGAGACTGACGAAGAGTGAATGTAAATAATAGACAATTTACAACTGATGTGGCCATGCACAGTGTTTGTGTTTGCTATGCGGGAAACAATGTTTCAGAAGTGGAATCAAGGGTGGCTCAACATCAGGACATAAAATACTAGTAGGCTCAAGGAGTTGAGGCTTTCTCGGTACTATAACAACTACTAGTAGCGTTAGTAGCAACTTAAAGACATTCCAACAACACCAAGAACACGCACATTGTTTTTTTGTACTACTGCCAACAACGTGCAGTTCTTCCGCAAAGCGGGCTTACTCGTACTAGCATGCTACTGGAAAACTACAAGCATATCGCACGAAGTTGCTTCTCCTTTTGCTAACTACTAGTACTTAACTATTATAACGCTGCTAGAGTAGCATTGCTGACCTGGCATTTTCGCATTCTTCTCAACATCTCAAAGACAGGTGCTGTATTGTCAGTAGTTAGTAGAAGCGTTCCAGAAAACCATACTACTGCTTATAGTCTGCTGGGTGGTGTGCCTGGAGGAGTGCTGGAAAGACTACTGCAACGGCCGTATAACCATATTATTATATTCTTCGGAGAAACAAGTGTGTCATTGTCACGTAATACTAGTAGCTTCTTTGAGAAGAACAAACGGGAGTGCACACCAAAATATCATTATTATTGTGAAAAAATAGAGACGACACTAGCTACTCGTAGTACTAACGTTAGTACTAGTACTACTAACGTTAGTAGTACTGTACAGTAGCAGGTGGAGAACGAAGAAGCATAACAAAAAATAATCCGAAGAAGCATAGCAAAAAATTCCAACACTCAAAACCTCTCACAATTTAACCAGACACAAAATGCTTTCTTCAATTGCTCTTCCAGTACCGGTAGTAAATTCCAACAGAGCTCAACTTAGCCGAACGTTATCCTCCAAGGCTGGAGAGATGAAGTTTGGTCCGGTTGTCTACGATGCTGATCTGCTTGGTCTTATCGAAGAAAACGTCAACGCTACTGAGGATCAAATCTACGTGTTTGCAGTTGTCATGGCATCATGGGATGTCGACAATGCCCACGTTCGAAAAAACGAGAAGCTCACAAATGCACATGTTTTCCGAATTGCTGTTCATTGTGATTTCGATGAAAAGAGCATGATGAAACTCCTATACAACACCCACCGTCGTTACTTCGAGCTATCGGCATTCGATCTCGAGAAGCGGCTACTTACCAAGACAATCTTTCCCTGCCCTGGATTGAAAACTCGAGAGGGCTGGGATACCATCTATATGCGCCCATCTAGATTCTTCCCGAAGGATACTCCCACGAAGGACATTATTGACAACTTGATCTATGTCATGAACCATGTCAAGGTTCGTAACCCAAATGGCAAAATGGCTTTCTTGGCCAACATGGAAGGATGGACCATGGAAAATTTCAGTAAGAAATACTGTATGAAATTCCTGACTGCTCTTCAGGGTGGAACTTTCCCAGCAAAGGTTTCTCTGTTTATGATTGTCAACCCACCTGATTGGTTTGGAAAAGTATGGAGCATAATGCGACCCATGCTGTCGGCTGAATTCGTTCAGGTGGTTGTCATGATCTCGGATGATGAACTCCCCTATCTCATGGGAGACAACTTTGAGAAGTACCTACCTGACGAGATGTTAGGAGGTGAAGCTGACACAGACAGTTTGGTGAAGGATTTCGTTTCGTTTGGAAAGACGCAGGAATTGGTTAGCAACCCGTCGTGGTTTCTTCGACGCAAGCGAGGAATCTTGGGATCAATGAAGGAGAAGAAGCAAAGCAATTTCCTCAGGCCTTTGTGGTGTGGCAAAACCAAGAAAGAGTCCTCAGACAGGCTACTAGGCAATGACTCAGTTCATTCAGGGACCGCGGTATCGTCGTCTGACAGCACGCTACCATAGGGGATACTTCGGAGATACAACATAGTCAGTACTAGAACATAATAGCCTTTCTAAAAAGCAAAGAGTTAGCACAGTATCCATGTGAGATAGAATAATGTCACAAGTATTTGGACTGGTACAGTACAGTGAGTGTAGTTTTCGGGCTAACGGTAAAGCGGAATCAACTCCTCGATGCTCGCGAGTCATCAGGCGTCAGTTCTGTCGAGGGAACTATGGTTTCCTTCGCGAAGAGTATCATGTGCTGCATTGGCAGTGGACGCGCCCCCGAAGTGGACATCACCAGAGCTCTCGCTGAGGATTCCGACGGGTTAAGAATATGCGAGAACATGTACATTATCTTTGTAAGCTCTTCGCGGGATTGCCACTACGGATATGCTCTTCTCCTGTAGGATGATGAAGATAAACTGTAGCTGTTTTCCTTGTCGGATGGGTTTCTGGGACGTTGTGAAGGTTTGCTTGACCGATCGTGACTCCTGGAATCGGACATGGAATCATGGAGCTGGTTGATATAGGACACCGGCCCATTTCGTTTTCTTCTGTTCGTATCTTCTTGTCGAGCTTGCCGTTCCTCTTCCAACAGTTCTTTGTATTTCCCAAGTTTCCGCATGAGCTTGTCATTTTCCGATTGTAGCTTCCGGTTAGATTCAGATAGGTCATCGTTGTTGATCCGCTCTCGACGGAGTTGATCCTTCATTTGTGAAACAGTTCTGGCATTGTTTTCTTTTTCTGTAACAAATTCCTGCTCTTTGCCTTCGTATGCAATAGTCAAATTGACCATATCCGCAAAGATGTCTTCCATGTTTTCCTTCAGCTGGCTGGAATGTTCCTGTGCTGAAAGGAAGTCATCTTCACGCCGTTTTAGCTCTGCCTCCAATAAACCCTTCTCGGTCACTACTGCATCAAGCTTCTCGGTTTGAGTAGTCAGATCCAACTGCAGGCTTGATATGTGCTCACTCAGGACACCCAGCTCCTTCGAGAGGTTTTCCTTCTCCGACCTCAATCCTTCAACCAAGTCTTGAGCCTTTGATAAATTGACACGTTCTTGCTCCATCACCTCTTGCAATTCCAGGACTTGATTTGTAGTTTCAAGTAGTTGCGATTCTTTTTGTTCAAGCTTGCCCGATGCATCAATAAGTTGGCTTTCCGCCATTTTTCTTTGTGCGACATGTGTGGAAATCAGTTGATGGGCTTCTTCAGTGACCTGCTTCTTTGCAAGGCTAATTTCTCGTTTGAAAAGGATAGTTTGTGACTGTTGATGGAGGGAGCTTTGAGCAAGTTTCGCCTCCAGTTCCTTGATTCTTGCATTGGCTGAATCAAGCTCTTGTTGTAGACGCTCTTTGGATTGTTGTGCCGTCTGAAATTCATTCGATTTCAAGCGTTGCATGGAGCAAAATGTTTCGGCAACAAAGTCTTCATTTTCTGGGGTGGACATGTAGACTTGTAGTCTCCACAAGCGCTTTTGCAAGCCCGCTGCTTTCATAGGAGTTGATGCATTTGTTGTTTCAGCACTAATGCAAGCAGTCAAGAAATCGTTGGCAGCCGAGCACAACCGTCCCCTCAATAGTGCGCTTGCTTCGTCGCGGAAATGTTGTGACGATAGTGCAAAACCAATCTTGGCAATCAAAGTTGCAATGGAGACACGTACTGTATCATCCATCCCGCGAGACAGCCTCTCAGAATTGATTTCAGAACAGATGCTCCTGTCATCTAATCTGGACAGATTATTGGCAGTGGGAGTGTCAGAATCGACTACACTGGACATTTCATTCTCGTCGGGGAAACGGATGTCGAATCGGACTTCCTTGGGGGTCATGACATGTATCAATTTTTCGAAGCTCTCTACCCCCATTTGCACCAACACTTGTCCATGATGGGAAGGATCCAACAAAAGAATCTCCACGAGGTCACTCAAAGCCAACAGCATGTGTTGTTGAACATCCTCCAACCCAGCTATTTCCACCAACCGTGTCACAATAGAAGTCACACAACTTGCCGCGAGACCATCCCAGAAGAATCGACAACAATCGTCGTCCGAAGGAGCACGTCGCCGATCCGACAAAATAGTACACAAATAGCGAGTAGCGTGGAGCCTCACCGCAAAATTGGGGTGACGAAGGAGACTGCAAATCATCTCCATGTGTCTCGTGGCGTATAGTCTTCCTTGGTCATCATTCGAGGGGATCACATCCGAACCAAAAAGCGACCGGAGAATTTTCTTGGTGTGGAGTGGTTTCAAACGATACAAAAGGGAAATGGTGGAAAGGTGCGCATGTACGAAATCGGAATGTTGAGAAGAAAAGGATTCTTGAAAGAAAGTCTTCAGTTGCTCGACCCATACGTATTCCAATCGCCCAACAATCTCCCACGCTGTATCTGCCGTCATATTCCAGCAGATCAGAGTATTTCGGGGGTACTGCCTATCTACTTTGTTGGTTTCTTCTCCAACCCAGCGTGGTATTTCCATGGTTGTTGTTTCTCTTGATGAATTGGCAGCAGTAGTAAGGGCCAATCGAACGACCGTCTCGACCAAGGCGGATGATTGGAGCATTGAATCGTACTCTTGTACTCGATCTCCCAAATGCCATTGAATAAGAGACAACAAGGACAAGGACGACAATGCACAATGAATATGAACTGTTGGATCACCCGAAGTTGGTTGGGGTTCTAGCAAAACCTTGGCCATACGAAGGAGTGGTGGACAGAGCCTACTCAGCTCGTCTCGAAATACAATTGCTTGCCCCAAATTCAATCGTTTCAAAAGGGTACACAATATGGAGAGGGCAGCAAGTTGAACACGTTGCTGTCTGGTAGACATTTGGTAACTGTATGGGTCATTGTTGGGAGATATGCTGGAGATCCCAAGCATTACCCAAGATCAAAGTTAGTTGGACATTCTTGTATAGCATGGCACAGCAGCGAAATACATGTATGAAAAGGAGTCACACGCACCATTCCAGAATCGACTTGACGGCCAATGGCAGTAATTGAGAGGCTACAGTGTCCTCTATCCACCAGTCCATACCAACAGAGTCATTGGGATGCATCGACGAGAGGGGTTGTAGTCGGTCCATGGCTTCGTAGGCCACCGACAAGCCACACAAACCCACCGGAGCAAGAAGGTCTTGTTGTTGTTGTGCAGGAGAATCACGATGGAGGGGGATACAGTGTTGAAATGTTGCCAAAAAGACCCAAAAGGACAAGGAATTTGCAAACAAGAAGGGAGTAGTTCCATTGTCTGTTGTTGGATGAACCAAAACGGCATACATGACGTCTTCTGTCCAGTCCTCCATGGACGACACAAGGAACCACAACAGTGCCGAGTCTTCTTCTGTCGGTGTTGCCGTTGCTGGTGGAAGCGAATGCGACTCATCGTTCGTACTCTGCAGCAGAAAGCCTATACGAGACATGCAAAAGGTGGATACTTCCAATGCTAATGACAAATTCCATTGGATACGAATAGGACTGTCTTGTGCAGTGTACTGAAGCAAGAGCTGTAGCAGAGGACCTGAAGGAGCTTGCTGTCGAGGAGTCTGTAGCAACCGTTCCAATGCTTCTTCTGGAGAAGAAACAGGTTGCGAGATCTCTTGCGAGGATCTGTAAGGATTTCTGTGGCTGGAAGAGTACGGATTATTCATCATTGTTGTTCTGTTTGTTATAAGAGTAGAAGTGTTGACTACAAGAGGTCACGACGTTTTGTGTCTCGCAAACGAGGAACGAGGAACTCCAAATTCAAATTTGAATCATGAGTCGTAGCAGTCCCTAGAAATAGTCTCCACGTGGAAGAAACTGTCTTGTTGGTCTGTACGCCGTCATATTGCGGCTGCGACTTCGATTGAATTCCGTCGAACACTTCGAATCGAAAAAGATCTTTTCTTCTGGGGCAACCTCCGACGACACGAAAGAGAGAAACGACGCACAATTTCTTTCGACATCCTCCACCATGTCGTCTTCTCGCTCCCCCGAGTATTCCTTGTTCCTTGGCATTGGTTTGGGACTGGCAGCTGGAGCCGTTCTGGGACGAACCTTTGCTTTGAGATCGGGAGCTCCCAAGCTTGCTAGTCGACCCGCCTACAAACCAGGCGACAAGGCAACCTTGCCGTCTCCCACCTTTGGAGAGAAAATTCATGTCTTTGATCCTTCCAAGCTCAAATCTGCCTACAGTCTCATGATCTCAACCGCTACCCCACGTCCCATTGCTTTGGTTAGTACAACCAACCAAAAGACAGGTGTCGACAATGTGGCTCCCTTTTCCTACTTTGGCGTGTTGGCCCATGATCCTCCCATGCTCGCGATTGGCTTTTGCCGCAACCGAAATGCCCAAATGAAGGACTCGATTACCAACATTCTGGCCAACAAGGAATTTGTGGTCAATATCATTAGTGAATGGTATATCGACGCAGCCAATCACTCGTGTGGTGCCTTTTCGCCCGAAACAGATGAGTTTGTCGAATCTGGTTTGACCAAGAAGAATTCCTGTCAAGTAGTCAAGGCTCCAAGAGTGGGAGAAGCTGCTATTTCTTACGAATGTCAAGTGGTTCATGTACATCACATTGTCAAGGACGACGGTTCCTCAGACCCCACCACGGAAATTGTGTTGGCCAAGATTGTACGTATCCATGTGGACGATTATGTACTACCCGAGGGTGGTAACGTAGATATGGAACGTCCTTTGGTCGATACGGCCAAATTGCGACCGCTCGGTCGTTTGGGTGGAAATGTATTCGCAACGTTGGGGGAATTCGTTGATATTCCTAGACCACAAGTCTAATAAGTTGCCAATCATCCAGAACCTTTAGGACTAAAAACCGGCATTACGTTAGATGCACCCGTCATGCTACGAGTACTCGTAGTGGACGAAACGTTTTTCGTCGTGCAAGTCGTGCAAAATGCATCGTGCTGAGCATGAATGCCAATAAAAACTCTACTAGGAAAAAGAGAATGGGCGTCTTTCTGTCTCTTGTTGGGACTGAAGTCTACCAGTAGAAGAAAGTACGGCTCCATCCGTCGTCGTTGACATTTATTTGTTTATAGAGTACTACTAATATTAACGTACCAACTACTAACTCTAGAGACATCGAAGGGATGGTTTTCTACTGTGTGCAGCAGCAGCGAACAACGAGGAAAGACAGTGTTTCCTTCAACAGTACTGTACCCGTCGTTCGAACAAAGCAGAACTATACACAACATTTGCCTTAGTAGTTCTGTAGTAGTAGTGCTTGAAGGAAGCCCTACAAGTAACAAGTGGTAGAGAGAGTGGTTGGAGTATTGTCATCATCCTCCTCAACAAATTAATAATTCTCCCTTCATGATGGGCTATTATTTATATTAGTGGGCGGAGTCCGTCCACCAACAACAAGCTGACAATTTTTTTCAGAAAAGGAAAAGCGAAGCTGTTCTTCTCGCATTATGATGACGAATGACGACAGTCGACACGGGAAAACGCAATTATTTCTCCGCAATCACTTCACTTATTATGGGTAAACTGTCATGTTCGAGTTTAGAAAACTCTTCAATTGGCATTTCGGCGGTACTGGAGAATTTACCCCGACGAGGAAGTATTTTCCCAAGGTCATCTCACAATTTACCACAAACACTTCCATCATCCATCATGTTCCCTCCACCACTTTCTCCAATTCAATCCAACGCCGCTCAACTCAAACAAACTCTATCTTCCAAGCCTGGGGAAATGAGGTTTGGCCCAGTGGTCTACGATGCCGACCTGCAAGGTTTGATTGAAAATGCTGAGGCTACAGAGGATCAAATCTATGTCTTTGCTGCCGTCAAGGCATCTTGGGATGTCGATAGTGCCAAGGTTCGAAAAGATGAAAGGCTCACAAATGAACATGTTTTTCGAGTTGCCACCCATTGTGGATTCGATGAAAGGCGCATCATGAAACTCCTACACAACACTCAACGTCGATACTTTGAGCTTTCGGCATTCGATCTCGAGCAGCAATTCCTTACCAAGACTCTATTCCCCTGCCCTGGGTTGAAAACTCAAGAAGGCTGGGACACCATCTACATGCGCCCATCTAGGTTCTTCGTGAAGGAATCTCGCACAAGGGATATCGTAGACAACTTGGTCTATGTTATGAACCACGTCAAACTGCGCAGCCCAAACGGAGAAATTGCTTTCATGGCCAATATGGAAGGATGGACCATGGATAACTTCAGCAAAAGCTACTGCATGAAATTCTTGGCGGCTCTACAAGGGCGGACTTTTCCCGTTGATGTTTCCCTGTTTATGATCGTCAACCCTCCTTCATGGTTTGAAAAGGTGTGGAAAATCATGAGGACAATGCTTTCAGCCGAGTTTGTACAGAAGATCATTTTGATTTCGGATGAAGAGCTTCCCTATCTCATGGATGTTGACTTCCAAAAGTATCTTCCTGATGAGATCATTGGAGGAGAGGCAAACACGAACGAATTAGTCAAAGACTTTGTTTCTTGATTGTCAAGCCATCATGGTATCGCAAACGAGGGATCTTGGATACATTGAATGGTAGCCTCCATGGAAAGAGAAGCAATTTCTGGAAGTCAATGTGGCGTGGTACATCCAAAGGTGGTGGAAAGATGGGTGACTTTTCTGATGCAGGAACTGTGATGTCGACTACTACGGTATAGAAAATTCAAGCAGTGTTTGCAGCGATGAGATAATAGCATAGATCCATAATAGAGAACCTTCGAAACTACTCAAAATGTTACTAACTACTAGTATAACTTTTACGTTAGTACGTTTAAGTACTAAGTTAGTACTAGTACTAACGTTAGTAGTTTGCAGTGGCTCTTGTTGCATCCGCTGGAGGAGAGAGCAGATAAAGGTTAGGATTCCAGCTATCTACACGTACGTTTTAGTACTTTCTTTGTTCTCTCTGCAGTTTAGTACGGTATACGGTATTCCCGGTAGTGTGATAACACAGGTCTTACCAGTTTCTCTGTGCTTTAAACGAACTGTGTAGATGGATTCTTGGTTTCTGCCGAAACGTCAATTTCGGGATATCAATACCCGCACTTTCTTACTGCTCGACATTATTTTTCAATTAGACCACGATAGATCAACGATGTCGTCGTCGCTGCTCGCTGCTGCTGTCATTCGACTGGAATTTCTGTTCAAGATGCTCGTTACTATTATCACTATCTAAGCCGGAACGTTAGTACCGGTACTACCCAGGACTGATCCCGATCGAAGCATCACGTGTCACGTGCCAACTCGACGACGCCTCCTCCTGGTACAACTCTCTGTTGTTGTTCACAATTTTTTCTTGCCTTCTTTTTATATTCTCTTTTGAATACTACCGGTAGTAGACAACAGCATCATGTTTGCTTCCCCAGTTGTATCTCATACTAGTACGAACATTGCAAAGATCAACGAGGATTTGGGATCCAAGCTCGGAAATGGGGTCATGAGATTTGGTCCAGTCCTCCGCGAACACGATCTCCAAGGGCAAATAGAGCAGGCTGGATGTACCCAGCAGCAAGTTCACATTTTTGCTGCGATCAAGGCATCTTGGGATGTTGACACTGCCAAGATCCCGAAAGATGAGCGTCTCACAAACGAACAAGTATTCAGAGTTGTCAGATTTTGTGAATTCAACGAGAAGCGCTCCGTGCGGCTCCTTAGCCACTCCCATCGACGGGACTTTGAGCTCTCGTCCATCGACATTGAGAAGCAACTCTTGTCCAAAACTTTATTTCCTTGTCCGGGGTTGAAGACAAAGGAAGGCTGGGATACTTTTTACATGCGCCCTTCTAGGTACTTTGTGAAGGAGACATCCACAAGGGACATCATCGACAACTTGTTGTATGTCATGAACCATGTCCAAAAACGGAACCCTAGCGGAGAAATCGCATTTTTGGCCAACATGGATGGCTGGACCATGGACAACTTTAGCAATGCGTACTGTTTGAGATTCATGGCGGCGCTCCAAGGCCGTTTCTTTCCCGTCAAGGTTTCCTTGTTCATGATTGTAAACCCTCCATCTTGGTTTGAAAAGATCTGGAAAGTAATGAAGACAGTGCTTTCGGCCGATTTCGTACGAAGGGTAATATTGATTTCCGATGAAGAACTTCCCTACTTGATGGACATGGATTTTGAGAAGTACCTCCCTGATGAGATCACGGGAGGTGAGGTAGTCACAGATGACTTGGTAGAAGACTTCGTTGCATTTTGCCAAGTGCAGGATTCAATCGCCAACTCAACCTGGTCAAAGAAGAAGAGTGTTTCATCCAAGAAAGAAAGAACTACATTTTGGAAGTGGTGCCGCGGTGGATCATCCATCATCCAAGGGCAAAGGTGGGAAAATGGGTGATCTGCACGAGTCGTGACCGGGTCGCGCCTCTTCGAGAGTAGGATATAGCTGACACTCGTAGGATCACCAGCTCCAGGTTTCGAATCAACCCTTGGTGTCGAGCAAAACAGCCACAGCTTCAATATTGCAGGCGACCTTCTCGATAGTAATGTAAGAGTTCATGGTCATGCCACGATGAACTAGCCCTTGCTGTGGGGTATCACCTGAGAAGTAGGCTTTTGCAGCCTACAACAAGAGTAGGTACATCTGGTTGACCTTGACTTCCCATGCCGTTCACGGTGGAGTTCTTCGGTATCTACCTAGTCCTCTAATAGTAGGAAAATTCATTGTCTCGAATTCCCATGGCCAACTTGCGTGTACCTGTCGGTTGCATTCTGATGGTGATAAAGTAGCTGGCGTTAGCACAGTACTAGTGCATGTTCTATTACTCGAAGATAGTTACACTCACACCAAAGGTAGGATGCGCTCGGGGAGTCTTCTGTCTACCGGCTGTTCCACCCTATCACAATATCTGATATTACCTTCAAGCAAAAGTTGTTTACCACCGATTTGCTTCCCGACAAAAGAGCAACAGGAAGAAGCGCCTTCAGCCAGGAAGAGAAAGGCGCTTCGTCGAGTCTCTATCAAGCTGTGAACACGAGTATGAATGTATAGAGGAAAAGTCACAAGTCACGAGTACTCGCACCTATACAAGCAGTGGAATTTCCTCAGATTTCTGTCATCGTCTACAGTACTACTAGTATAACTGTGTCAGGAAAAATGAGGTTGTGTTCTGTTGCGGTACTACATCGTCATACCTGAAACCTTAGCTGCTCCCCAGTTTGTTGTTTGTAGTACTAGAGGGGTAGTACGGTAGTTGTAGAGCCCCAATTTCTTGCTTGCACATCCACCACTGCAAGTGTGAGTAGCACTAAGGGAACTGGATGATGATGCTGCGGCGTAGGACTTCGCCGTCGTCGTGTTGTTGTTGTTCTCTCCAATCATTTCTCCATCATAATATTACTACTTAGAACTAAGCCTGTAATTTCTTACCAACTTCTTGGTAAAAGTACCAACTCTGTACGTAAGATGTCAATAAATAATTGTCTGCTGAAACACGCGATGAATGACCTCGCCTGCGAATCAATAAGAAGAGATAGACATTGTGACCACAGCGAAATTGCCCGCTTTCTGCATGAAGACAATGCGTGAATAGGAGAATCTTAATGCTTCCGTCAAACGAATTTCGCGTACACGGCAACAAGAGAGAGCAGGGATCCCGGATCGTCTCCGAACATGGCGCCAGTGCAACCAAGCGTTCGTTCCGATTCCCACAGAAAACTCTCACAAAAATACCAACGACACAAATGAAAGAAATGATGTTCGAACCTCTTGTTGCTACACGTACTAACATGGACCAGCTTGATGAGCAGCTAAGCACCAAGCTTGGAAAAGGAGCCATGAGATTCGGCCCTGTCTCCCACGAAGCTGATATCAAATCCCTGATTGAAGACGCAGACTTGACTCAAGAGCAAGTGTACTTCTTTGCCACCATCAAGGCTTCCTGGGATGTTGACAATGACAAGGTCCCCAAGAGCAAGCAACTGACAAACGAGCAAGTTTTCCGAGTTGTTGCTTTCTGCAATTTCAATGAGAAGCGGATCATGCGACTTCTCAGTCACACCCGCCGAAGATACTTCGAGATCTCTTCCTTCGATATTGAGAAGCAGCTCTTGTCCAAGACTTTGTTTCCTTGTCCTGGATTGACCACAAAGGAGGGATGGGATACCTTTTACATGCGCCCTTCCAGATATTTTGTAAAGGAAACTCCCACGAGGGATATCATCGGCAACTTGTTGTATGTCATGGACCACATGCAGAGAAGGAACCCCTACGGAGAAATGGCATTCTTGGCCAACATGGAGGGCTGGACCATGGAGAATTTCAGCAATGACTACTGTATGAAGTTCATGGCTGGGCTACAAGGTCGGATATTCCCTGCAAGAGTTTCCTTGTTCATGATTCTTAACCCACCTGCATGGTTTGGTAACATTTGGAAGTTCATGAAGACCGTCCTCTCTGCTGAGTTCGTGAAGAAGGTTGTTTTGATCACAGACGACGAACTTCCTTATCTCATGGACTTGGACTACGAGAAGCACCTACCCGATGAAATTCCGGGAGGTCAAGTGGATACGGATGAGCTTGTGAGTGACTTCGTCACCTTTTGCAAGGGACAGGACTTGGTCACTCGTCCAAGATTGTCAAACACTTCAAGCTCGCGGAGACGAAGGGGCTTTTTCAAGTTTGGCAAGCATTCACAGCATTCTCAACGCTCGTATGACGAGCGAAGTGAAATGTCCGAATGTGGCACTGTTTCGTCCAGTTCGATGTAAAAAGTTTCGGAGCAGCTCACACTATTATTGAGATTATACATACGCCTATAAAGAATAGAGAATACTTACTAGGTAGTACATTGCTGGAAGTTAAGAGTTCAGAGAACAAAAAACCCCAACTACGACGAGTGCAGAACTCTTTAATAACGCTGGAGGCCATGTCAGAGCTTGAATACGTCATTATGCTGATATAGTACATACTAGAGTGGCAACTATCGTGGAATCAAGGCGTAGGGCACACGACGATACGTTTCAATGTTTTTTGCCACGACGAGCACACATTGCCACAATCCAGAGCCATGAAAAGGCAACATCGCCAACTCATAACGTTTTGCAGTGTGTGGGGGTTCGTTTTGGTTTGGGCGCTTGCACGAGCAATTGGAAAGACAGATGAAGTGACCGAAAAGACTGCCTTGATATCGCGTTCCGAAGGCAAGGTCGCTTCCAGCGATGATGGACGGCAACATCTAGCTCAAACATGCCATCCTGAGAATGAATATTCACCTCCCTGTCATCAAGAAGATCCTCCGGTTTGGCTCGGGGACAATTTTCTTGATGACAGTGCTGGTATGATTCTGCAGGTTTTCTCTGAAGGAGACTCTTGTCCAGCTACTGGTTCACCAATCATGGAATTCCATCGTGCTTATCAGGTGTTGGAACCCATGCATCTCGAGTTGGGTATCGTTCCTCAGCATTACTGGGACTACGCCTATACCCCTGTTCATACAACTACCCCCTGGGCGAGTGGTGACATTTCACTCTGGCGAGAACGGAACGATCTAGTGCCTGCTGTGACATCGGATTCTGACCTACAGCCGACAACAGACTCGCCACATTCGCCATGGTGGTCGTGGTGGTTCACTTGGAGTCATCCTTGGTGGAGACCACATTCCAATCAGCGTCCCAATGAGTATACAACAAAATCTCAAGCATTTGCCGGAGGGTCGCATGGCCAAGTTTGGAGGGGAAGAAGAGTTTGCCCAAACGACACGCCTTCGAATCCAACAATTGAATGCGATCCGCACCAACCTTTGGTTCTTAAGCGCCTGCTTGTCGATCAAGGGTATCGTATGCTAGAGGCCGGTCTGCGAGAGGTGTATTTCGGTCAATGGATACGAAACCTGGAGGGGGGCAGCGACCAATTATTTACTGCCTATGTCGACCACTTTTTTCGTGAAAAACCCATGCCGAATTCAAGAAAGTCTTCCCTCGAGTTGTGGATTGTATTCGAGGATGCAGGGCCCTCTCTTCGAAACTATCTATATTCTCCTGTATCCACGACCACAGGTCTGGTCTTGTTCCAGCCTAGCAACCTTTGGTCTCAACTCAGGCAGATTCAACACGCGGAGAACCTTCAGCACCCAACCGATGAGGCCCCGTCTCATTCCGCTAGCTCACTTTCCCCTGAAATGGACTTTGAGCATCTAAACCGAACACGAACATCTAGCCATCAGCCAAATTTGGGACGTTCCATACTCCGATCTATACTCCATCAGATTCTATCAGCAGCGTCAATTCTTCACAACGCAGGCATGGTACATCGCGACATCAAACCAAGCAACGTCATGTGTACTTCTGATGCCCCATTGGATGACCTTTTCCTTCTTACAGAACTTCCAAAGCTGACTTGCCGCTTGGGAGATTTCTCCAGTGGATGGGATGACACTACCAATCAACTCCTATATACAAAGGGTCCGAGTCCTGGAGAGCAAACGGACGAGTATGCGCCACCTGAGGCGTACCTTGGTCCAAATTGGGTCCCTTTTGACCCACGCCGTCCTCAGTCTTATGATTCCTGGTCCATTGGAGTTTTGGCCTTGGAACTACTGTTGGGGACCCCAAATGTCTTCTCTGTAGATCAACGAACGACCGTGTTGCTGACAACTAGGATGAAGAAGGAACGTGCATCAGAAGAAGAAATCCAACATGCTTTGTATTTGGCAGCTTTATCCCAATTTTGTATCTACACACCTAGTGATTCCAAGCTACAGGGCAGTTGGCCCCTCCGACATGGAGATCCACTTCACAAGGCTTCGATGGTCAAAGAATCCTGTACTCTGCATGAATTCCACCGGGCCCTGCGTGCTAGAGACCCCCTCGGCATTGGTTTTGATTCTTCGTCAGACTTGTTACTCCATCTCATATGGCAACTACTCGCTTGGGATCCCATGGAGCGGATTACCCCCGACAAAGCACTTCAGCATCCGTTCTTTCAAGCCGACAACAACTCACCCAGGCCAATGTCACCTGGAAATCACAATGCCCTGTCAACAGTGACATCGGACCCACGCTTGGAAACTCCACTTGATACAGTTGCAGAATTTGTGTGCCCTTATTGTTTTCGAACGTTCGCTGACTGGAACTCCTGTCATCAACATGTAAATTCCAGGAATCACGCGAAGTTCTGTACATACGAACGTCAGAACCTGCCGACTTGTATCAATACTCACTCCATGTTACCTGCACATCCGACTTCTGGCTACTGCGACCTACAAGGTCGTCGAAGAACGATTGAAGACTTCCATTCGATTCATTTGCTACCAAACGTGCAATTTTATGGTATTTTTGATGGACATACAGGCAATTTTGCTTCCAAGTATGCGGCTTCCACTCTTTTCGACAAGTTGTTGAAAAATCTACCATGTCTTGACGAATTATTTCATCATTCGCAAGATTTTCAGTGGGAACAGGTGGAACAAAACGTTTCGAAAGCATATGAAGAGACACATGAAGGCTTTCTTCAGGCGGTGGCACAAGCTCCCTACATGGCCGAAAGCGGCACCACTGCCACGGCATTGCTCGTCACTGATGATGGTTTGGTAATATCCAGCCTTGGCGACTCCAGAGCTGTTTTGTCTACCCTTGATGAGTCTGGAAACGTCAAAGGAATACAACTTACTACTGATCACATTGCGTCTGACCCACATGAGAAGAAACTTGTCGAAGACCGCGGCGGGTCCGTGTCCAGATCAGGCGGACTTCTTCGTGTCAATGGAACACTGGCCATCACGCGATCAATGGGGGATGCGTCCCTGGCACCCCTCCTCAGTCGGGTTCCACATGTTTTGTCGATGAGCCGCCCGGAAGTTCGACGTCTCTGTGGAGTCTCCGAAGACTCCCCATGTTTCATTGTCCTTGCAAGCGATGGTCTCTGGGATGTAGTATCCAATGACGAAGCAATTATTCGTGTTGCTGAAGTCATAAAGAAGTACGATTCCATGGACAATGTTAGCTGGAACAATGGTGGCGCTTACCAAGAGGCTGCGGAAGTATTGGCAGTTGATGCTTTCATTCGCGGCAGTACCGACAACATTGGCGTGTGCGTGGTATCTGTACAATAGGAGCATGGCATGGCCTACAAGCCACGAATAGCAGTGCGGTAGTTTTTGTGCTTATACCCGTTTATAACATGCTACCGGCAGCTCTCGGAATGTACCCCATAATCACGTTCCGGAGTTCATTGCGAGATTCCCCCGCCCATCTCTGCCATCATCTCGGCAACCATTTGTTTCCCCTTTCGCTCCCATTCCTCTCGATTCCTCAAGGCATACGTTAAATACTCATGGCTTGAAACCCCGAAGACACCACAATCACTCAGCTTTTTAGCAAGAGGTATAATGTAGTAATCAAAGAAACTCATCTCCCCATTGTACCAAAATTCTGAAGGGTCCTTGTTTGAACGACCATTCATATACGCTTGATACATTTCGACAAATAGTCGCTTGTTCCATTTGACGTAGATGTGCCAATGTTGCATTGTGTGGGCAACATCTGAGGCTTGTAGCATATATTCCATCACAATGGTAGCCTTCCTATTCACAATATTCCGAGCTTCCACCACATCGGCACTTGAATTGTCGGTGTCGAAAGCCTTGTTCCAGCGGTTGTTCCGAATTTCTTTCAGTTCTTTGTCCATAACATCTGTGGCCAATACGTTGTTCACTACAAGTTGTCGGAATCGAGCTAGTTCATTTGCTGAACCGCAAATCGATTCCCTCAACAGGCGAAACCTATCTTCCAAGAATATTTCCCACGCAATATCAACAGAACGCTGTTCGGCTACACTCCTGTTCCTGTATTTCTTTGCTGCGTCTGTGCCTTCTGCGACCAATTGGGCGTTTGGAACTCCAGGGTGATCGACATCGTGAATTAGAGCAGAAAATGCACACGCAAACAAGGCTAGGGGGTCTGAGGTCAAGCCAAAAGTACGCTCATGCTTGAATTGATCTAGAGCTTTCATGGTCGCAGGCTTTTCCTCGTCCTCCTCCAGGAAGTGCTCTGCATTCACAATACGCGACATCAACTTGGATACACTCATACAAACATGGGATGCGCTGTAATGGTTGTTTCAACAAGGCAGTATGGTTAGTTTGGCGGGGTTTTAAGGGGGAAGCCTCCTGACGGTGTATGACAATACTTACTGTTCGAAATTGTGGAAGGAGTTTTGTGATCCATGGTAAGTGGCAGCAATCCTCTTAACATATGCCTCGAGCTGCTCCGTAACAGCGTCGTCAATTGTAACAGAGGGAACTTCTGCAACACAAACACGAGAGTCGTAATCTGGGAGGTAAATAATCTCTGTGACTTCGTCCATCGGAATTCCAAGTGGGTGGACAACATGTGACATGCGTAGTGGTGGCGAGGTTTCTCTTTCCTCATATTCGGCCACTTCTTCCTCAACCTTTCGGCATCCGGCTCGCCGAGTAACAATGCTTCGAATCAAACGAGCGAGGACATCGACGTTCCATGCCACCAATCGGTCCAGCCTGGATTGCGCGAGGTCATCTTTCGGTGGCGCGTTCGTCTCTGCAGGAGTTGGCTGAACAACTTTATCGTTCTTCTTATGCGATGATTCTGTGTTTTCATTTGGATTCACCCAGTACGTAGGTAATATGCCTTTGCCCTTGACTTCCACCTTGTCTTCTCGCGCACGCACCCATCGTGATTTTCCGTATCTAATCAGCTCATCTGCGGTTGACTGGCTTACATGAATGTTGTTGCGCTTCCCTAAACTCTCCATTCGAGATGCCATATTTACTGTGTCTCCGAATAGCTGGAATCGACTCTTTTGACCGCGGAGTACACCAGCTGTGACAGGACCAGAATTCAACCCAAACCTCATCGCCAAGTCTTCCGTGTCGGGCCCCAACTGAACTGAGAGTTTGGCCAATAGCGCAATCATTTGAGTGCTACAATCTCTGGCGAACTTTGCCATAACAATAGCATGGTCCTTCTTGGGATCTGGCAACCCAGCTACTGCCACATAGCAGTCTCCAATTGTTTCAACTTTGAAGACACCCCGCTTGGAGGCTAGCCTATCGAATTCTCCGTAAAGGTTTTCAAGTAATGTGAATACTTGGCTCGGTTCACGGGTAGAACTCCAGGCGGTGAATCCTGCAATGTCACCGAACATGACAGTTGCTTCAGGAAAAAGGTCGGCAATCGGTTGGTCCTTCCGTTTTTCCTGAGTATCCGATTCATCCTGCGTATCGGTGACAATACGGCCACTCATATACCTCTTCAAACGCTTCTTCTGGGATGTCATCATATCCTCCTCATTTCCGTCTTTATTATTCTCTTCAAAGAGCCGAGATCGAACATTTGAAGGAAAAAGTGAAGAAACGATGGCGGCATTCTTCAAGGCTACAGAGAAGACCACACCGTGAGATTTGCTTTGCCAATAGTTTCCAATTTGTGACGAAAAATACGTACCTGTGGTCGCAACTTCCTTTTGTCGTTTTTCCACCAAGTAGTCGTAGGCAAGAAATACCAACCCTGTGAACAGGAAAATGGCCACAGTGCAAAGGGCATACATGATAGGATGGTGATTAACATACAATTCCTCGAACGTTTCGGATGGATAGATTCGAATGGTGTGTTGACATTCTTCTCCATTCAATGGTAAACCAGTGTACCACGTAGACGCGGAAGCGAAGATTGACAAATCAGACAACCCAACCTCGCGTGCCATACTTTCATATTTCGACTTGTGAATATCTCCCACACCCTCCAAAGTTGCCTTGGGACCATCCAGGGAAAATGTTACTGTATTGTTGCACGTATTTTCAATGACCAACTTGATACCATTGACACCATCTGGGAGGATATCGACGAGGAAATTCCTCCAATAGAAGGTCATCACGAAGAATCCCACCATATTGGCTTCTTCTCGTGTGGAAGCGTCAATCTCCAATGCAGCATCATCAAAAATAGGATAGTACAATTCACTGATTGGATCATCGTTCTCATAATCTTCATGAACAAAGTCGTATACCCATTGGCTGAAAAAAGGGTTCGCACCATTCAAATTCTTGAAATTGGAAAGACGTGCTCCTTTCACCCAAGGAAAATCTGGGAGGACTGCGTCTGATAGAAGATCAAAGTTGAAAGCAGACGCGAAAGTAGAGGCTGTTGGATAGGCCTGCCACTGTGGAACATAAATCGAGTTGTTGAACTCCGGGCCCCAGGGAGTAGTCAAGGGAGAAATGAGATATTCATCCAGTGCACTGTCATTCAGCTTCGTACCATGGAACCCAGGATCTTTTCGTTGAACACGTAAGTTCTCCTTCACCCAGGAAGGCCCTTGGCTTAAGGAAAATTCATCCCATGTATATCGGTTTTCGGGGTAGACCAAAGTCGCCATGGTTACCACAGCAGCCTGTGTCATGCCTCGAACCTTTGCTATCCTCGTCCCAATGTCAGGGACTACAACGAAAGGCCATGTCATATTGGTATACGCCGCATAAGATACCGCAGAGTTGGTCAGGGAGTCTAACTCACTCAATGATTGGTGAAGGGATATGCTCATAGACTCCAAAATGTTGGAGCAGTAGTCCCTAAAGTCGTCTTTGAAGTTTTCGTGTTGTTGGTTGTGGGTAAGCTTGTACGCAGACACTGATGCCCCAACAGTGCACAGAATCATGAAAGTCACCACTGCCCATCGAACATTCCGTACAGCTCGTTGTTCAAATCCTGATGTGAGGCCGAGATCATCGGGGTTTCTATTGGCACGACTCTCCGAGTATCTGGAGCTAGTGCTACCACTTCCACTTCCGCTGCGGCTGTCTTCGTCGCTGCGTTCTGATTCATGTTGTGACGTAGGATTGCTTTCCCTGCTGGGAGGTTTTGATGATGCTTGGTTCATTTCGGTGTTACCAAAGTAGTATTGCTCAATGGTGGGCAAGCTTTGGTGGATTTGAATGGTGATTTGAACAACCAACACCCCCAACAACAAGAAGGCGTTCTTCGACTGTTGTGTGGTGTTGTTGGAAGGTTAGTCCCTTCCCCAATAAATATAGTACACGGGAAAATTCCAAATGGAGGAATGCACCGAGCCCAAAAGACCATTAGCCCTCCGACTCAGACCTATGTTTGACCCACTTGAGAAAGTGTATTGCCTTGGAACAACAACGTGACCTCCACCAAACGTACTAATAACGAACGGTATGTTCGAATTGACGAAATGACTACTGTGTTTTTTGCGAACCCCAAATGCTAGTTTCATAATTAACAAACCGGTTCAAGCTGCTCGTTTGTTATGTGAATTCTATCGACAAAACAATACCAACCTATATGTAACTGACGCTGAATGAATCCCACCCTTCGCACTACTATGGTTCGCGTTTCGCTGTGGTACGGGAGGTACCACCCTCCTCCTGTGAAGCAGGTACGCGTACTACTTGTACAGTACACTGTTAGTATGACGTGCCCATAACATACAGCGCCAATATGTATATACAGTGCTTATCAGGTACCATTATTGAACCGTACATAGTAGTCGTCTTCGTCGTTTTTGCATTGTACTTTTGTGACTGAAGACGAGGATACTTAGAGGAACGAGCATGTGTCAAACCCAAGGACAATGCAACTAAACAATATGCCCTGTTCAATCCTTGCTGTCCAAACCCATCGTCGTCACATGCCTCCTCCCCAGGTTTTGGACTCCCGTGCTCACTTTGGACTTTTTGGAGAATTTTCTACTCGTACCTTCCTTCTTGCAGTAAACGAGGAGGTAGCGGTGTTCATTGCTGTTCTCATAGTTTAGATTCAGCATGGCGTCTTCAAACTCTCCCTTCGATGGCAGGGACTCTGTATCAGCTTCCACAAGCAAAGATGATGGGAACGTCAGTAGCACCAGCAACAGCTCGGCGGCTTGGAGAGAGGGGAAGCCAAGTCACGACGAACATTTTCGCTTCACTGCAGAAAACAATGCAGTCCTAGCCATTCGGGTCGCAGTCTCGATTTTCTTGGCGATGTGTACAGTTGGTACAGCATTGATGGTGTTCAAGATTACAAGGAACCAAGAGGAAGACGAGTATAGGGAGAAATTTGAAGACTATGCGGACAAAATCCTGGAAGCCCTCAGCAAGCATATTGACGAATCTCTCGGTGCTTTGGACACGTTTGTTGTGTCCACGGTATCCTATGCGTCCTTCGCCAATATGACTTGGCCTTTTGTGACTCTCCCACACGTAGGAGTACGTCTTGCTAAGGTACGAAGTGCTACCAAGGCTGCCGTCCTTACCCTCATTCCAGTGGTTGCCCACGAAGACAGAGAAGCATGGGACGAGTTTTCGGTGACCAAAGGACCTGAATGGGTGAGAGAGAATTTTCGGCTTCAACAGACTGACTCCAGATTTCATGGAACTCGTCTCAATGAATCGGATGTTGATTTGGTGGTTGCCCCCCTACATACCTTGTGGGGTGTCCCGGAAAATCGTTCCTATTACATGCCACAATGGCATGGATACCCGAGTACGACAACAGTCACAAGCACAAATCCTACCGTTGTTGTAGACCCTGTCTTTAACCTTGATCTGGCCTCAACGGTCACGTTTCCTACCATCCCTTGGCCGCGACAAGCTCACTTATCTACGTTTCGAAACTCGTTACCAGGTTTCGATGGCTGGCTCAAAAACTATGTTGGAGATGACTATGAAGGAAATGAACCCGTCAGCGAGCTGTATTATCCTATCTATGATGATATGGCCGACCATGTTGCCGTTTCGAATGGTTCAAACACGGAAGATGCACAAATGCTTGGAGCCTTGTTGGTCACCTTCTATTGGCACAACCTCATGGTTGATACCTTACCGGCAGGAATCGATGGTATTCTTCTAGTGTTGGAGAATTCATGCAACGACACCGCAACATTTGAATTGAGCGGACCAGAGGTGCGATTTCTTGGTTACGGCGACTATCATGATAGATCCTACACCAATCTTCAGCACGCTGTCACCCTCGTTGACCTGCCAGACTATGCATCGAAGTTTTACTCGGGTCTTCCACTGGCAGGAGAAGATTGTCCTCATACCTTCCACATATATCCTTCAAAAACGTTCGAAGATATTTATATCACATCAAACCCAGTAATCTATGCCGTTGTGACAGCTGTAATATTCGTTTTCACTGGGGTGGTGTTTGTCGTCTATGATTTTCTCGTGGAAAGAAGGCAAAAGCAGGTGGCCATGGCAGGTACGTCCCATGTTGACACGTTTATTCATTGTACAGCATTGTCGTCGATCGTGCTGAACCACCATTCCCGTTGATGCAGCAATGAAGAGCTCTGCCATTGTATCGTCTCTTTTCCCAACAAACGTGCGCTCTCGGCTATACGAGATGAACCCAGCAAAGGTGAACAACAAGGATGGTGACCATATGATGACTCAAACGAAGAGATTGAAAAACTACATGGGAAGTGGGGATCACATGGCTGTTGGTTATAATGTTGAGAGTGGGAAATCGGATAACCAGCCCATTGCAGACTTCTTTCCTGATGCCACAGTAATGTTTGGCGATGTTGTGGGATTCACTGCGTGGAGCTCAACCCGTGAGCCTAGTCAAGTGTTTATCTTGTTGGAGTCTCTGTACGGGGAGTTTGATCGCGTGGCTTCCAAACGAGGGGTGTTTAAGGTGGAAACCATTGGAGATTGTTATGTTGCTGTTGTTGGCCTACCAGACCCTAGAAATGATCACGCGATTGTCATGGCCAAATTCGCAAAGGATTGCATTTCTCAAATGACTGAACTACTAACCCAACTTTCCGTTCAGCTGGGACCAGATACAGAGGATTTGGCCCTGCGCATTGGCTTGCATTCGGGACCGGTAACCGCCGGAGTGCTGCGTGGACAAAAGAGTAGATTCCAATTATTTGGGGACACCGTCAACACCGCGGCCCGAATGGAAAGCTTGGGTAGTCGCAACCGAATCCATGTAAGTCAAGCAACGGTGGACGAATTGATTAAACAAGGGAAAAGGCAATGGGTGCTGCCTAGAGATTCAACAGTAGAAGTCAAAGGCAAGGGTCAAATGATCACGTACTGGGTTGACCCTGCAAGTCCGAAAGATTCATGCTTGGTCAAGGCCTCCGTGTCGGCGCCTTCAGACGTTGCGCCAATTTCTGATATGCTAGTTCCGCCATCGAAGGCTTGGGCTCAGTTCGAAAAACTGTCCAGTTCAAAGCTGGAACGCTTGATTGCATGGAACGTTGATATTCTATCTCGCTTGCTTCGAGCCATTGTATCGCGCCAAGATGTCAGAGACAAACTGCGGAAGCATGCATCGCGTCTCAATTTCTCTGATTGCGGTGAAAAAGCAGACACTGCCCCGAAGCTCAGTCCGCTTGAAGAAATGAAGGAGCTGATTCCCTTACCAGAGTTTGATTCAACATGCCTTGGCGATTCCAACTGCAATTTATTGGACCCTACAACTGAGCAGCAATTGCGTGATTTTGTGAGTGTGGTAGCAAAACGCTACAACACCGCACACAACGCCTTTCACAACTTTGAACAGTAAGTTGAGCAACTTGTCTTGATATCTATGATTCTTGAGCAGACCTTGTCGACTCAATTGCATGCTTTAATTTGTGATTAGTGCTTGCCATGTCAGTATGAGCGTTTCGAAATTGATGACTCGATTGGTAAATGCAGAACACTTCCTTGAAAGAGAAGTGTCTACCAACAAGGAATCCCTGGAGCTAGTCAAACATCGAAGAACGTTCGGCATTGCATCAGACCCCTTGGTGCTGTTTGCGTGCTCCTTCTCAGCCCTGGTGCATGATATCGACCATCCGGGGGTTTCCAACAAGCAGCTGGTTGCAGAGGACACTATACTAACAGAAAAGTACGGCAACCGTTGTGTGGCAGAGCAACGTTCTGTAGATGCTGCCTGGGATATATTCATGGAAGAGCGTTTCGATTTGTTGAGAGCAGCAATTTGCCACTCAACTGAAGAATTGCAACGGTTCAGACAACTTGTCGTACACAGTGTGATGGCGACAGATATTGTTGATCCTGAGCTGAAGGAAAGACGCATCCGTCTCTGGCAGCAGGCCTTTGGATCTTCAAGCATATCAAGTGGGGATGCGGGTAGTTGCAGCCTAATGAACTTGAGGGCTACCATGGTCGTGGAGCATATGTTACAAGCGTCCGACTATGCCCATACTATGCAACATTGGATCATCTACCTCAAATGGAATAAGAGAATGTTTGCGGAGGAATATAGGTCTTTTCAAAACGGGCGTGGTGAAGACCCATCCAAGACTTGGTATTACACGGAGCTGGCCTTCTTCGACAACCATATTATTCCTCTGGCCAAGAAGCTGAGCGATTGTGGAGTGTTTGGGGTGTCCAGCGATGAGTATTTGGGCTATGCAACGAAAAATAGGGGTGAATGGGAGACGAAAGGGGAATCAATCGTTGCCGAACTGGTACAAGAGTTGGCAGAGCCAAGATCATAGTAGAATTGTTGTCGAATAACTTCCCTAGAAAGTTCTTAAGTTTCCCGTACAGTTAGTGCCCTCCTCCTTTTTCACGACTTGGCTCCAAGATGCTCATGAAATCTCTTGTTGAATTCATCTGGTTTCTCGATGTACGGCGTATGACCACACTCCTCAAAGACAATCTCTTGGAAGGTTCCTCCCTTCGCAGCATACAACTCTAAAACATTTCGTGTTTGAGTCACCATGGGTTGGGAAGGGAACACGTCTTCTCCGGGATGCCCAGGGATAGCCCCCAGTTTCCCAAGTGTGGCTACATCAAATAGCGACTCGTCACCCACAATTTGATCGTCAGCACCTCGAATCCAGAGAATGGGAGGCTTGGAAACTTCTAAAGCAGATAGAAGCTTTTCCAGCATGTTCTCGCCGATATAGATGGGGGCCAAGGCGTTTGCGGGTCCAAATTTGCCAGGCGCAGAGCATGGCCAGTTCTCCGACGGCACGGAATCCCCGGGATACGCATTTTCTCCAGTATGTTCACTGAGAAGAGACAATAACAGTTCCTCTTCTCTGGCTGCCTTAAATGGTGGCTTGAAATAATACGTGTTCATGATGAAGCGGGGAGCGTTAGCCTCGTGGCTGGTGTCGTTCTCCTTGATTTGTCGTGCAAAATCTGGGCTCACAATGCCCGCACCGCTCCCTGCCCCATCTGGAAACACTGGTGTTCCATCCAGTTTGCTGCCACCAAAGCCAAAAGGAGAACCTGGAGCAGCCATGGTAACAGTGAGTACGCGAGAGTGATAGTCTGATATGAAGCGCCACAGAACACTTCCACCCAGTGAATGTCCGACAACATGGGCCTTCTCGATGTCTAGCTGGTCCAACAAAGAGGCTAGATCATCGGCAAGGTCTCCCATACCCCGAGTGGCATCAATATACTTGGAGGTATCGGCTCCACCATACCCTCGCTGGTCCGGTGCGATGCCACGGTATCCCTTGGGAAGTGCAACCATGGTTTCTTCCCAAAAAGTGGCGCTGGACGCATTTCCGTGAACAAAAAGAACTGGAATTCCATCGTCAGGACCACTGAATAGTACTCGACTGGTGATGCGGTCGCTGCTCACAGTCTTTGCTGTAATACCTGGGATAGTTGGAATACTCATGCTGTCAACAATATGCTTGTAGTCTTCTTTGGACGTACTGAAAATCCTTGATATCTTTTCGATCTTGGCAACTGATGTCACCATTCCCGCTAATACTGATTGATCGCGACTCGCGACTCACGACCCACGACACGTGCCTGAGGTGCGATTAAATCGACTAATGTTCTTCCCCGGACGACGACAAACGGAACGGCGACCACTCGCCAAACGCCAAACTGACCCTCGATCTTTCCTCCTTCCTCATAGAAGCAAGCCAAGCTCAACATGGCTCCTGTTCCTTCAGACTTTGACCCGACGTTACATTCTAGTTGGAAGATTGCTCTTTACTACGTGTACGTTGATTTGACTCCACTCCAAGTCACAGAGCAGGTTGCATTTCATCAAGCCCTTTGCGATCAACACGAACTCAATGGACGAGTGAGGATTAGCACGGAAGGGTTGAACGGTGTCCTCAGTGGTCGGCAGGAATTTTTGCAAGAATATGATCGTTTGGTATCTGTAGAACTGACCAGAATTGCCGGACAGGATGTTGATCTTGATGTGAAATATTGCCTTCTCCGTGAAGATCTCCCAATTGAGCCTCAGCTTTTCAGTTCACGTATCATCAAGGAAACCAAGAATGTCATCAGTTTGTTCGATTATGATTTGCCTGCGGGTGATGCATCGACCGCTTCTTGCAGTAAACGACATTCAAAACAAAGCAATCGGCGAAGAAGACGAAAGGAAAAGCACCACCAGGAACTACAAAAAGAACACAGTCTGCCAATTCTTGAGGCCCAAGAACTCAGTCGCCTGCAAGATGATATGAACAAGTTTTCACCCTCGACGCATTTGGAGGCCAGCGAGTGGAATGAGAAGTTACTACGTGCTCAGGAAAGTAATAATTCCATTCTAGTGGATGTACGCAATGTGTATGAATCGCGGGTGGGGAGGTTTGCAGCACCCAATGTGCCTACACTATTGACGAACACACGAAAATACTCCGACTTGCCACATTTGCTAGCAGCAGACCCAAATTTGCAGGCCAAAGACGAAGTTTTCATGTACTGTACAGGAGGTGTGCGTTGTGAACGTGTTAGCATGCTGATGCAGTCACTTTATCCAAACAAACAAATATACCAACTGCAAGGTGGTATCCAAACCTATTTGAGGACAACATCTGCTGATACCAGTTTGTTTGAAGGAAAGAATTTTGTCTTTGATCCTCGACGTACAGACCCGGTTCATTTTGGGGCGGTGGTTGGGACTTGCATTGCCTGTTCGAAACCTCACGATGACTACGACAATGGACATGCACCCTGTGAGAACAAGGAAGCACGTTGCAATACATGCAGAATGTTGGTGTTGGTATGCGATGACTGCAGGCCCAAGTTTTTGTGTTTTGGAGAACATGATGAAGAATCGAGTGGCACAGGTATTCCGCGTTTGTATTGTGGTTTGAATAGGTGTATCCACGAAGGAGCACTACCTGAGCCTGAGGTTCTGATGGAAAAAGTTGAGTGCCAGTAATGTAGCATGCCCCAACTTCGTCAATTCCTAGAGTGCTAGAATGCAGGATTTCGTGATATAACAATATGGCACACCCTATTGAGCTTATCGTATAGGAGTCCTAAACAGAGGTACTACTTTCTGGTGTGCTACCGAAAATTATGGGGCTGCACCGCCGTTTGCACCCATGCGGTAGTGACGGTTCATCTCCAAACGACGACGGTCGTCCATAGCTTGTTGTTGCTTCTGGAGTTCGCGCATCTTTTCCCTGATAACCATACAATGCGGAATTGGACAAACTGTGTCCTTACACTTTTGAGCATGAATACGCAGAAGAGTCCAAATTCTCTTGCAAATACGACAACCTCCTTGAATCTTCGTTTTGCAGACACGCGCGTGTTCGAGATAGTTCTTCATCTTTGCACAATTGGCCGAGGAGCAAGAAGCAGATTGACATCTAGAGGCATGCTCAATCAATTGAATGTGTAACATCAAGTTGCGCTGGCGCTGTTCACGCTGTGCTTCGGTAAGTCCACTCGAACCACCTTGGCCGTCGCGACCATTCTCTGATTCCACAGCAATAGGAACAAGTTTATGGTTACAGGCGCCTCGGTTCGTCTTGGGATCCCGATAGCATTGCTCGCACAAGTCATAGTCGGGACAGGAATTACAGTGATATCGCTTTCCGCTAAGAATCTCCCTGTTGCATGCAACACACTGTTGGACAAACTTGGGAGCATCCCTGTTGTGAAGATGCCACAACAACATCATCGACGTATGCTTCGCTCGACGCAGCTCGTCGAATTGGTAATGATTTCCTCGACACAGATTCAAGAACGCTTGACGGTTATTCAAAAATTCACAATCAAGGTCTTCGTCATCATCATCGATAACCTTAATAGGACGTCCGTTCTTGTCAACTGGACCGGCCTCCTCCTTGGTATTCCCTGATGCGTCACGCTTGTTACCAGCTTTCAAAGGCAGTGACTCCTCGGGATGCTCCTGACGATATTGAGTTATTGCTTCTGGAACTTCCAAGTCCTCAGCCTTCGCATTCTCCCAATTCAAAAACGCCACAATGAAACTCTCTTTCATAGGCTGGATCGTTTCTCCCAACTTCACCATAACTTGATCTCGGTCCAATTCGTCCAAGTTCTTTACGCCATCCATCATTCCGCTCGCAAGGAGGGCTTCTTCGTCAACTCCTGTTGACCGCGTCCCTCCACGACCCTTGGATTTCGACTGATTCTTCTTTTTATTCTTCTTGCCGGAGCTTCCTCCTTTCTTACCACCTCCTTCCTCCAACATCTTGATGATGTTTTCGGCTTCACCAGGAAAGTAGTCTCCTTCCAGGTATGGCACAGCAGTAGCATCGAGGGCTTCATTGGCGAAATACAAGTCGTACATGTTGGTTACCTTTCCAACCACATTCCTCTTCTGACAATCTATCAACATGTCAATGTACCATTGTCGCAAGCGAGAATCGCGAGGAGTCTTCTGGTCCTCTGGTTTGGCGTAGAAGATGTAGTCATCACCCTTCAAAGGAGGACAAGCCCAAATATGAGCTGTGGCGAAGCCTCGTTGGCGAGCATAATCCAAGTAGGCAATGAGGATCTCATGGTAAACAAACGTTCGCATTCTTCGTGGTCTCATAAAATGAACACTGTCCAAATAAGAAATATACACACATCTTTGGTTGGGAGGCGGGTTGTCTACCCCATGTTCATATACATAGAGGGCAAAAAGGATAACATCAACGCCGTCGATTTCCTGGAAAACAACGATACATTTACACCGAAAAGGAAACTCTTCAGGATAGTTTTTGTGTTTGTAACGTTCGTGCATTCTCTCCCGAACTTCAAGCTTGCGGTCCATCGATGTAACTTGGCGAATAATCACTGGACCGCCGTCCGTGACAACCTTCATCGCGTCTTCCATCGAGATTTCCTATAAAACAAACAGTTGTGAGCTTACCTTGATCTTAAATGTGAATCTTTTGACATAGAACGAACTCACCTCTGCCTTTGATTTCTCCTCAGCCATTTGGCGTTGCTTCGCGGTAATTTTCGTCGCTACATAGTTCTCCAAAAACTCAGAAAGCTTGGTACGAGGCAAATCAGATGCACCTGGTGGTTTCTGAGGTGGTGCCGCACTGGCTTGCTTCCGCTTCTCTAGCAAACACAACGGGCAGCAGTACTCGCTGTGATGTTCCTTGTTTTGACGGGTATTGAACAAACCACAGATCTGGTGAATCCATCGATTACATACGTCACATTGAACCCAGCTCTCCTCATGGACCTCATCGTTCTTCTTCTTGGTGAGGTCTGTCTTCTGGATTGTGAGGTCGATGAGTTCAATGGGCAACTTCTCATCCAGTTCGTTGTAGCATTGATTACACCAAAAGTATTGATTGTTACCACCAATGTAGAAATGGCTGTTGCGGCGAATTCTCTTACTCGCGCAATTCATACCGTTACAAAAGAAAACAGGTGGTTCAAACAACCTCTTCTCGCAACCGCATAGAACACAGGCCCGTTCGTTTTGGCGCCTCTCGAGATCTTCGGCCTCAAGTTGGGCGACCAACTTCTTGTAATCAGAGGAAAACTTGATCTTCAGTTCCTTGGCCATATCGTACACAACAGTACCATCGTCATTGTAAGTCATGGCATTGTCAAAAGTGAGGTCAACATCTCCTTGAAAGTCTTCGATAGAATGGTAAGCTCCTTGGTCAAGTTTCTTATGCACTGTTCCAAGGTCCATGGGCTTCTTGATCACATCAAAATAGTCCGGAAGTCCCAATTCAACAGGATCCACGGGAGTGTTGAAAACCCAGCCATGCTGGTGTGACTGTAGACCCTTCAAGACTTCGGAACATTTCTGTTTCAGCCGGGCTGGAGGAAGTTGTGACGCCCTGTTCAAGGAAGACAGATGAGTTGTAAGCTCATCCACTGTGAAGCCATCCAACAACGAGCGATCTTCGTTCCCTTTGGAAGAAGGGGCTTTCTTCGACCCTGCGGTGTCAGGTTCAGCCTTGGATGGTTGTGCATCTGGTGGGCTTTTAGAGGCATGAGCATCTGGATTTGATCCAACACGTGGCTCTTGGTTCACGCCACTCGAGCTTGGAACATCCCGTTGCTGTGGGATGCCTGTGCTCGACGGCAGTTGGCTTGACACCGGTTCTGGGGGATTCATCCTTGGTTTCTTCGTCGTGGGCTGAAGATCTGGGGAAGGAATCGATTGGTTTGCAGGACCGGAGGAGGGCATTGGAGACATTGCGCCATCGTTTCCACCGTCAACATCAAACGCGCTCAAGTCACCCAGACCTCCCGAGTTCTTTCCCTTCTCCTTCTCATGACTTCGTCGAATTGTGTCCCTGACGGGGGCACACGCCGGGCATCGAGCATCCTTACAATTCCTGTAGTGACTCAGGACATATCTGCTACTCATGCAGTGGGGAACATTACAAGAACGGTCTTTGCAATGTGCAATATGGTTCCAAAGTCTCTTCATACGTGCACAATGTGGAGTGACAGTACATTCACCAACTGCCTCACAGCGGGAGGCATGCCTCAGCAACAGAAGTCTCTGTTGCTTGTGTCGAACTCTTTGCCACTCCGTATTGTTTTGCTGTTGGGAGGAGGAACCTTGATTGGCAGAACTCGATGGAGCGGGAGCGGGAGCGTTCGAAGGCCTAGCCGAACTAGATACACCACTCGAAGTACTGGGAGCATCCCTTCCACTGTTGCTAAACGGCTGTTGGGCTGTTCGACTCGGTGGCGGGTTTGGCATTCCTCTAAATTGTTGCGAGGAGTTCTGGGAAGGCACCCCAGAGCTGGAAGACATGCCAGAAGGAGGTGGAGGCATACCTGTTTGGCTTGATTGCTGTTGGGGCTGACTGACGTTCGATCGCATGGACGAAGAATTGAAATTATCAGGCCGCGAACTGCTCATTCCCGAAGACACCATATTTTGTTGAGGCTGAGAAGAGGAGGAGGACATCATCCTGGAGTTGCTTGAGATTCCAGAGCTGCCTCCGATACTGGTCGAGTTGGAACGCGCCCCAGAGTTGTTGCCTGAAGAGCGATTTTGCGAGTTTCTGACTGTATCGCGCACAGGGCCACAGGCGGGACAATTCTGGTCCTTGCACTTCCGATAGTGGCTGAGAATGGCTCTGGAAGAAAAGCAATGGGGTACTCGACATTCGTTGTCACTGCATCCTTCCATGTGTTTCCATAAACGCTTCATGTCAGCACAATGTTGTGTGGTGGGACAGTTGCCGTTTTCATAGGGACACTTTGCAGAATGATGTAGCAGAAGGAGACGTTGTTGCTTATGCCGCACTCGCATTTTCCATTCAGGATCGTTCCTATTTGGCTGGTTCCCACCAGAGCCCATGTTGTTACTTCCGCTGCTGGGCCCATTGTTGTCGGAGCTTGTGGTTGGTCTGGAGCCCTGGTAGTTTGACGAGCCCATGTTGTTCATGTTGCCCACATTACCCATGTTCCCGGACATTGATCCCATGTTGTTCATGGAATAGTTGTTGGAGGAAGACATGGAGTTCATATCACTACGTTGCGGAGGAGCCATGGATGGATGCTGAGCATTGTTGTCTGACCTCATGCTACCTGAAGGACCTTGCTGCATTTGATTGCTCCGTTGCCCTCCACTGCGCTGGTCACCACCATGACGCGCCTTCCGTGACACTTCCTCTGCAATTTGTTGCAACCGATGCTTCAGCGTAGACATGTTCATGTATTCATGAAACGAACTTGCGTTCCGATATAGGGAAACCTCAAGCTGCTTGGCCATCTGAGGCAACTTGGATTGCCACTCCGGCGATCCATTCTTGTCTTTCTTTAACATCTTGACACTGCGAACCAATCATGAGACACAGGATACATCCACGCTATCAAGGCACAGTGATGCGTCATACTTACATGTGTTGAATCATCTCCTTGCGGTGAGCAATATCACGATCGCTCTGCCAGCCACTATTCATTCCAGACGAAGATCCAGTTCCCCCCATCGAGTTGTTCATCGAATTGCCCATATTGTTCATGGGCCCTCCTCCCATCACGTTGTTCATCGGACCCATAGAGTTGTTCATCGAATTATTCATCGAATTGTTCATGGAACCATTCATTGAAGTGTTCATTGAATTATTCATCGAGTTTCCCATGGAGTTGTTCATGGTGTTACCCATTGAGTTATTCATTCCCATCGAATTGCCCATGGATCCCCCCATCCCGTTGTTCATGGAACCATTCATAGAGTTATTCATAGAGCCGCCCATGGGCATGTTGTTCATGGGACCATTCATAGAATTATTCATCGGGTTTCCCATTGAGTTACCCATAGAGTTGTTCATGGAATTGTTCATAGAATTATTCATGGAGTTGTTCATGGAATTACTCATGGAATCTCCCATGTACGGTTGGTTTCTGGGTTGTGATGAAGGCATCATTTGCCCTCCTTGATGCTGCGGCATTGGCATGCCCATGTTCATAGGGGGGCGCTGCTGCGAGGTGTTTCGATGCATTGGTGGCATGTTTTGGTGCATGCCTTGTTGAGGACCGGAATGCAGCGGCGGGTGTGAGTTGTACTGGTTCTGGTTGGGCATCCCGAAACTGCCGTGGCGAGGCGAAGGGGCCTGCTGCGGCATTTGGTAGCCAGGTTGGCCTCCGGGCATTGCACCAGACATCTGTCGGTTCATTTGATGAGGGTAGGGAGCATTCATGGGTTGATGATGCATTCCTGGTCCAGGACCGTGTCCTGGGGGCATTGGCGGCCGGGGCATCTGCTGTTGCCCCATGCCTTGCTGCTGCTGCCCAGGGCCCGACCCATCAAATGGGGCCATCATATTTCAACGGCGAAAAACGACAGCCTCAACAAGCTGCGCCTACTTAGACAAGAAAGCTTAGTCGGAAAAGCTCCAGTTTCAAGGACACTCTTGGAACCTGCTTGCAAACACGACGCACACAGAGAGAGACAGGTGGCACAAAAAGGCATGAGTAACACCGCGTTTTCACGATCGACACCAACCGACCGACGTCACGAGGAGAAACAAATAAGACTTCCATCAGATGTCGCTGTCGACTCCAATTATATTCAAAAATATCCAAACACGTATGCTTTCATTCCAAACCAAAACACGAAAGCGACATCTGTACTTAGGAGAGGGCCACCTGCCAAACTCGTGGGTACCCGGACTTGCAGCATGGGGAACGAAAATTCTACGGAATCCGCTGCTGACCAAGACCATGGCGATGGTGGCCTCTGCATTGTGACGAAAAAGCCAACAGCCGGGAAAATGGATCCACCAGCCCAACACAACTACAAACAATGAACCACGAGCCCAAGATCCTTGGAGACACCTACCGAGTGCAGTTTGGAGGACGCCTTTGATGCCAGTCGAGACGACGTGTGAGCAATTCTGACCGATTGGGCGACTGCCGGATGCCCTGTAGAATTTGTACGCAAAGGTACTCTGTCGGGTCTTGTAGTTTCGGGAAAGTCCGTTGGGGGACTCAATTGGGGGACAACTTTTCCGTTCCGCAAGAGTCAAGTCTGTACTGTAATCCACGTTGTTCTACATATGTTCCTCGGTCAAACCAATGAGGGGTACTGAGAATCCCCGAAAGAAGTTCGCCGCGATCCCGAATTGTGACGAAGGGAAACCACAACACTACAACGAACATTGCGGAACTAGACTTTTGGAAGCTTTGTCATGCCTCAGTAGCTACGAATTCTTTCACAGAGCCTGAATGTCTTGGAAGGTTTCTTTCCAAAACATTGAACAAGCACTGTAGAATAGTTCTACCCATGGTTGTTCACTAGCTATGGGCATCGTTTCCAATGCGCCTCAATTTAGGAGGACCGAGCTGTTTTCTAGTGTACACAACATCATCAATAAATAGCCTTCCTTTCACAAGATACTTTGCTACCGAACAGCTCCACCGAGAGTTCTAGTGCCATTTCCACCTCGTCTTCTTTGTTTTGCTGCTGCCCAAATGCGTTTTCTGCATCTGTAGGGTCCCTACACCGAACGGTTGATACGTGCAAGTACTAGTAGTTAGTACTGAACATGCTACGGTGGAGAGTTTTTGGCGCGGAAAAATAATCTCGCACAGGAGGAGGGGAGCATCACGAGAAAAAATCCTTGGTTGTGTGCTGCCTCCCAATCTTCCAATCCTCCCTCTCACCTTTGACTACAACCAGGTATTACACAGTCTGCAATGAGTCATATACTGGAACAAGCCTTTGGCCCAATTAGCAAGTTGGACCTCTACGCTGATGTGTTGAAAGTTAGTAAGGACTGTTCTTTGCCCAAGCTTCGGAAAGGCTACTATCAACAGGCACTCATCTACCATCCCGACAAAAACAAATCGGCGGATGCAAAGTTGAAATTCCAAGCTATTTCTTGGACCTATCAATTTTTGAAAGATCCCGAGAAGAGAGCTGCCTACGATGAAGACGGGGTCCTTCCTTTTGACGATGAAGATACCGATTTTGATTCGGCCGGATCGGACCAATGGAAGAGTTTCTTTGCCTCTATTTTTGGAAAGGTTTCGGTCAATAAGATCAACGAGTTTGCAGCCAAGTACAAAATGAGTGAAGAAGAGGAGAAAGATGTTCTTGAAAACTATGAAAAATTCAAAGGTAGCTTAACCAAAATGCTGGAACATGTCATTCTCAGTGAAGAAAGAGATGTACAGCGATGGATGGAAGACTACATCCAACCGGCCATTGAGAAAGGCTCAGTTCCTGACTATTCCAAAACAATGCAGAAGGAATTACCAAAGATTCAAAAGAAATTGGCCAAAGAGAAACCTGAAATTGAGGAAGAGGATTCAGACCGGACAGAAACAGAAGATTCGGACCATCCACCACCTCCTCGTTCTTCCAAGAAGGGGAAAAAGGCAGCACCTGTCAAAGCAAAATCCACCAAGGCGAAAAAGGCCAAGAATTCAGAAGCCGATTTGATAGCAGCTATCCGTAACAAAGGAAACCGAAATCCTCTTGCCGCGATAGGCGCACGGTATGGAGTATCGATTGACGATGATCCTTTGGATGATGAGAGTTTTGCCAAACTACAGAAAAAGTATAAGAAGTAGCACTCACCAGAGTAAGAATAGATCATGTTACACTGCAGAAGGAGGAAAGCTTGACGTTTTTCTATGACAAATGTCCAAGACGTACCATGCCTACGACGGGTCTGAAGTATGAACATTGTCTCCTTCCATGTTAATAATAAGAGTATCCCTGAATTTGATTGCGATACAGACAGGGGAGAGTGACAGGATGAATATGCATCTAATAAGTAAAGCGATGCATTCTTATATTTAATACTAACGTGTAGCAGTACGTTTCGTTGCACTCATCAGCGAGGCAAACCCTTCCACGAATGCTTATTTCTGAGCAAACGAAAGGGAATGCATCAAATCCTTGCCCAGAAAGAAAGCAGCGGCACTTTTCTCCAACGCCATCTGACGTCCCGAGATTGCACTTCTATCCCAGAGCATATTACGTTTCTGGTCCTGCGAGCCCTTGGGTACATACAGTTGCTTCATCGCGTTCCGGATCATGGAAAACATTGCCTTCTTATCCTTGTCACTCCATTCGCGGTTTTCAAAATTGCGAGAGAGATCAAATCCCACTGCGTGAGAGGGGGCTCGCCGATGTTGCTCACGCTGCTTCAAAACTTGTGTTCGGGCAAAGCTGCCAGAGACTCGCATGTGCGACGCCAAGGTAGATACGAAGTGCCGCAGATTCTCTTCCACCAGCGCTGTCCTCTCCTGACGCCTCGAGCTATTCTTGGACATGCCCACAACCCACAGGTAGTCACTAACACCGGCTATACACAACAAACTCTCCTCGCCAGAGAATACATGGGTCGTCGGGGTCATGAGTCCGGCATAGAGTTGGCTTGGTGATGGTGAGCGCAGGTCGGAACGATTCCGAGTGGGCTGGTCCAATCCCCCTTGTGTCGAAAGTTCGCTGATACCAGCCAACATGGCAACAAGAAAAGGCCAGTCAGAGTGGGGCCAAATGGAATCCGAACCTTCTTCTGGGCAGTATTCCATCGCGATGCTTTCTTTGGCAGAGGATCGCTCCTTGTCCCCATGCTCGCCTTTGGTTTGAGGTCGCGGGGAAGCACTTCCAACCAACTTTTGACGCGGTGACCAATCAGGTCTGCTTCTCCTTCTACCAGGGCTGGTCGTACCTGTCTCTCTGTTCAACATGCGTCCAGATACACCGTGGGAAGTCCGGAGATAGACCGCAGGGAACAAATGTCTTGCTGTGTCACCTCCAGTTCGTAGAGCAAACTCAGATAAACCTCGTTCAAACACGACAAATCCTTTCTCGACAGAAGTGTTGTTGGTCCGAACTGCGTCAACAATGACTGCAATGGCTGTTGTCGATGAACTACCATGCTGTCGGAAGAAGTCTTGGACCATACCCTCGATCGAAACAGGAAGGGCTTCTCGATGAGCCTCTTCCTCCTTGCTTTCCGTATCGCCACCAAAGCCATAAAGCCTTTCTGAAAAGGCGGCAGGTTTGTCAAAAACGATTGGGAATAGTTGTACGAGAGATTGCAAGACACTGGCAACCCATTCGTCATGGAAACATTTGGGGCGACTCATCAGCTTGGTCTTGATAGCTTGTGCTGTAGTAATGGATTCTGCAAACCTACAGTAGCGATCCAAACCATAAAAGGGGAAACGTTAGTAAGATGTAGGCAAGTACGACGGCTCAATGCATCGTAAGACTGATGACACCGAGTGCTTTTTGTATGCCAAGTGTATACTCTTCGCGGTTTCGATTAGAGACGTCTCTCATAGAGGAAAAGAGAGATACTCACAGTACACAACCGCGAGGTTAAAAAAAAATAACAACGCAATCTGCAACGTACCTGCATCGTTGAATGGCTAGTGCCAGTCGACTGATACCGCCCCAAATCTGCAATTCTTGAGTCAAGGACTGCGCTAGTGTTGATGCAGTACCACATTGTTCTGGAACGTCTTGCAAAAGCCCTGCAAACGTATTCCCCAGTTCGACAAAATTAGGTTTTCGCTGTTCCCATAGGACCGTATGCGCCATGATCAACTGCCCCCGGGCCTTGGCAAACTGTACCAGTACTGTCAAGGCATTTCCCAGATTTCTGGCCTTTTCAACGTAAGGACTTACAAAATCCGATGCTTGTATCAGTGGATCACATAGGCGCTCCTTCATTTGAGTGAAGACATCAACGACATGATCGCAGCAAGTCACCATATGGTTTGCGGTAGCCATGGAGTGCGCGTGGGCGAGACTGCTGTACATTGCCTCAATCCCTGCCAACAGCAAAAAGCTATCGAGATGTGACTCCAAGACAGATGCCCGAGTCATTTGTGCGGTTGTGGTTTCATCTGGAGACCGAGACAACCAGGAATGGAGCGGGCTCCGGCGTAGAGATGGCGTCGCCACACGTTGCTCCCTGGTTGGCGGTACTTTTGCAACCTCCGAATGCAGCATCTTGACGCAGGCTTCCGCGTCAACTTGAGAGAGACACTTACAATAATCTGACATCAGCCCATCGAGTTGCACCAACACAAGAGACAGGATAGGAGTCTCTCGAAGCCTCTCTTCCTGATAGGAAGATTTCTTGCGAGGCCGCCGGGGCGTGGAGAGAGGGCTGAGACTTCCCAAATTCACTGGAAACCATGAGTCTACAGCCCAAGGACGAGCATTGTTGGCTACGTCTCTGCGGTTGGGAGTCCTCGGCGGGGTAGCCATAGAAAGGACATGGAGGATAGCCACAGCAGCAGTGGGCCAAAGGATTTTTTGCTCTCTCCTCGGAATGAATGGTGACCGTCACCAAGATTCTTACACCTGTGACGGTTATACTGCCGTTTCACCGGGCCTTCCTCTTCCTAACGACGTGTCAACGTTTCTGTACTATCCGATGGGGAAATGAAACAAGAAATAATATATTGATGTCAATCTTCAAGTATTGGACTATGACGAGAGCCAATTCTCTGTTGTGATAGACGGTAATGACATTTACACTACTTCTACATTGTATTCTTGTTTCTCGCTTTTCATCATGGTGGTCGGTGGTCGGTGGGCTGGAAGGACTTCTCACATCACCCGGTTGTTCGTCTGCGATGTCCTTTGTTCGTCGTAGTGTAGCATCGTACAGACAATAGTACCGATTCTCCGTACGGAACTACGTGTGCGTGAGTTCTACACGGGATTCTACGTGGGATAGGCGCCTTTTTTTTACCTTCCCGACCGAGACCACACATGCCAAAAAAACACCAAGGATTTTTCTCCAACGGGGGTGAAGGACGAGGAAGAAGACTCTTTTGACAACCGAAAAACAGAAACAAGTTGACAACAATGCCCAGGGACCCCGTACAACGCAGAGGGGGGCGTCGGGACACCGGTGCTGCGGCGGAAGTCGTTGAATCTCCCGAGAAAAGCGACTTTCATCGTCGACCAGCTCGAGTTGGAAACCAATTCCAAACAAGGATTTCCAAGTCCACAGATCTGTTGGAACGACCTCTTCCATACATCATGTCCGTAGATTTCCCATATGTCAAGGCTTCCGGGTCAGAAGACACTTCAATGCCAAGCCAAGGTAGGTTTTCCATCGTGGAGTCGCGCCCAACATGATGTCGTTGTCCAAGGTTGGATGGGTTTCAAGGATCAAAGAGAAGCAGTCCGGTGGGTTCCAAGGTCCTTTCTATGCAGTTATGTCTATGTCTATATACATCTCTCTTGGACCGAATCATATACAAAACAGTGGATCTGTTTGGAGCGTTCGTGTTCAGTTGTTGAACCGTCGAAGCCCAACGTGGGCTGAATGCCAGGACGTTGCAGGGACTGCATTCACCTCCCTGCACAGTCTCCCTCCCCTCTATCCATACATCAGACGCTGTCGAGTTGTTTGTTGTCCATGTTACACAATAACCATGCTTCAAAGGTGACTCACACCCCTGTCCTTGATTCCTCCTCACTCCTCAGATACCCCGCATTCCCTTGACTCTGCACAGGACTTGGTCGAATGCGCGAGGCGCACGCCTCGGTTAGTCAGTCGTCCTATGCAAGACATGGAGGCATTCCATACGTATGTCCAACCTTTTTTCCGCTCCATTCTTGAACCACCACCGTCACATTTTACAGACGACACTTGGAAACAACGTTTAGTACACCTTCATAACAATGAACCCAATGGCAAGCGAAGTCGTACCTCGCGTGGTAGTAAACGGAAAACTGCGGAACCTAACCAGGATCAACTCCTGGCCAACATGGAAGAAGTTCTTCAACAACATCGGTTGCAGCAGAAACGTCGCCGGTTCGTCGCCGTCCCGGAAGATGATGCCTATGCATCTGAATATTTGTACCAGCGGTACTTGGGAAACATTCCAGCTGCCGAGCTAGGTGTGATGGTAGATCTCACGCATGGTAGCTCCACCAAGATGATCAAGGCCAAGGAAAGCCAAAAGACGGATCGGTCCAAGCAGGCACCTCTCACCTCTTCCGAGTCTTGGCGGTCTATTTATGCAAAGCTTCAAGTTTATTCTCTCTTCGAACAGTTCTATAAGGGCTCAGACAGCTCCAGCTATGGTGTCAGGAAAAACAAGCGTCCTTTGGATGAGCCTGAAGAGACGTTCTCCTCTTCTTATACGGACGAGGCCGATGATATGAAAGGGACCTGGAAATCCATGCTTGCTACAGGCAAAGCACTGGAAATGCAACTTGATGGGAAAAGTGCAACCAAGCCCCAACTTTCCACTATCGTCGTTTTTGTTAGCAATGCCTACGAGTTGCCTATCCCTGAGTCATGTTTTGGGAGTCACCACGTCATTGTTGAAGAACTTTCTGCTTGCCTTGTAGCATTGCTTGAGCATATCCGTAACTCTCGTTCTATCCAAGCAAAGCTACGTGATATGCTTCATGAAAATGCTGAGACAGGAATCGACTGTTCTACCCTGAAGAAATTCCTAGACAACGAGGGAAACAACAAACATGTATTGCTGGATGATGTCGTACAGTATCAAGGCTTCTTGGAAACTGTCATGGAATGGGAACAACGTGTTAACACACTGGTACAAATGTCAACGGAGGAGTCAAGTGAACAGAATGAGCTTTTGGTTGCCGAAGAGCTTGTCGAAGAATCAAGGAGTCATGGGTTCAAATCCAAAATTCACGTCGAGCTGGTGACTAGGGTACAAAAGACACACGCTCTCCGAGAACGCGTCAATGCATGGCAAGAGTCATGTCAGAAGGGGGAGAAGGGGAGCACCAAAATTGTCGCTGCTTTGATTAAAGACTCCCTCCGACTCAAACTGGCTTTCCCTGAGCTTTCCGAGTTAATTGACTTCCACCGAGAGATGGAGTCTTGGGTGGAACGTGCCAACGTTGCCATTCGGTCTCGGATTTCTCTCACTGAGATCAACAGTTTGGTGCAGCGAGGAGAGGATATGCCCTTGGATTTGTCGGAGTACCTGGACAAACTTCGGTCTCGTGTTGCCATGGCTGACGAGTGGTTGGCTGGTCTCAATGAGGTCGCTCCACTAAAATCAGCAGATGGCAGTGTGCTTTCACATCTTGCCTGGATTGCCACAGTGCGAACAGCATTGAACGACGGGAAGTATGCTGAACTGCATGAGTTGGCTTCTGGTGGCTCGCGCATTCCAGTAGAAATTGAAGCTGTTAAAATACTGCAGGTGGAATTGGATGGCAAGAATTGGGCAAGCAAAACTAAGAAATGGATTCCAAGCAACCCTGACTCTAAAAAAGGAAAGCTTGAGGAGCTTCGTGAACATGCTGAGAAAGCGGAATCACTTCGAGAACGACTTGTTATATCTGACGAAGACAAGCGTTTGTGGAAGCTGGAGGGTGAAGACGAGCTTATTGCCATTGTCGAAGCAGCTGATCGGTGGTTAGAAGCAGTAAGTCAATGGAATTTGGTGACGATGCATAATGTGTATGGCTCTCTCATTCTTTTCTTTTGCTTTTCAGAATGAGGATTTCTTGGTCGGAGACAACCGTCGAAACCAACGCCGAAGCTGTCTGCCGATTGCCGAGTTAAGGAGTATCGTCCAAGAAGGTGATGCTGTTTACGCAAACCTTGGGAACTTCACAAATAAAATGTCAAGGATTCTTGTTCAAGCTGAAGGTTGGTATGAAAACTACCGGGCCCTCTTGGTGCGGTGTCGTCTGCAGGATCGGGTGGACGGGGACGACATTGATGAAGCTGTGAATGTCAGAGTCGATGAAATGTCTGAAGCCGTGGAGTCTGCTGCATCTGATGTGTCCCTTGATTTGGACGAGGCTCGAGCAGTCAAAGCACTTCTGGCCAGAATAGAGGAGTGGTTTGATCGAGTATCAGCCGTGAGCCCGAAACGCACAAAGCGAAATGGTCGAGTACCTCGATCCAAGAAGTCACTGGATGAACTGGTTGAACTCATTAAGGAAGCAGCAGAGTTTCCTGTAGACTGCTCTGAAGAAGTTGAACGATTGAATGATCAGCTAGTTTCTGTGCAGTCCTGGAGAGAGAATGCCAAGAATGACATTGGGGAAATCGCGAAGGGATTTGATCAGTTGCGCTCGGACATTGTGGAACTCTACGGGAATGCCGGAGACTTCGTCATTTCGTATGCCGATGAACCTGAACAGGAGGACGCTGAAGCCTCTATGGATACACCGAGAGAGGGTTCCCCTGACGACATGGAAATCAATGACGAAAAACCAGCCGAGGTTACCCCTGATGGGGACAGAGACATCAGCCCCGTTCCATCAGATCGCCAAGGATCTGTTGAGTTCGATGGCAATCTGCGGCGAATGGTCGACAATCTCTACAGTGGCTCTACCCAGCATGTAGTCATGACTACGGAAGCCGACGTAGCTGATGATCTGCGATCCGTATTTCGATGGTGTGAACGTTCACTGAAATATTTGGGGACGCCTCGTGAAATATTCGACAAACGATTTTTTGGGGCTTTTGATCGATTTATCAAGGAGGGTAAGTCACTTCACGAGAAGTCCGCTTCCTTGCCTTATAGCAGCGAGGACGGAGAAGAAGCCATGTATGGGACTGTAGGGGTTAACTGGAGCAATGTTGTCGGTGATCAACTTGAACGGCTTGGAAAGTTGAAGACAGCTAGGGCTAAGTTCTCCGAATGGTGCAAACAAGTGAAACAAGTTCTAAACGCAGGTGACAAACGCCCCGCTCTGGAGAAGTTGGAAGATTTGGCTGTACAGAGTCAGTCATTTCCAGCAGGTATGTGGCTTTCTGACCATGGTGCAATAATTTTTGAATGTCTGACGCTCTAACTTCGTGATTTGCCTAGGCAACGATTTGGTTCGGAAGATAAGATCCCTTGTCAGGCGAGCAAAGGCCTGGGTGCAAAATATCCAGGAAGAGCTCAAGTCTGGTGAAAAGCTACTCATGTCTCAAGCCAAAGATCTCTTGGATGCAGGAGAACAACTCAAGGTGACTACGTCCGAATTGAAGAAACTTCGGACAGCTGTTCGTGCAGCCAAAACTTGGGCAAACAAAGTAAAAAAGTCTGACATCGAGCAAGGGGCTGTGAGTTTTAATATCGTTGAGGAACTGATGGAAGAGCACGATGGGCTCCTGATCCAAATGCCAGAGGAGCTCTCTGCACTACAACAAGCCACCCATGGGTACTGCATCTGCCGTAGACCCTATGAAGGATTCATGATTGGTTGTGATGAATGCGAAGAGTGGTATCATGGCTCCTGCATTGGAGTGTCTGAATCCAGGGCAGATCGAGTTGATAAGTTCGTTTGTATGCGGTGTTCAATAAAACGAGTGTTCCAGAGTTCAGCAACTGGTGCTGTTGGGATAATTAAGAAATGGACAAATACCAAAGACTTGAAGAAATCTCGACAAGTTGAGTATCAAAAACATCAACGGAAAGTGCGCAAAGAGAAGAAGGAGATCGAAAAGTGTTTGAAAGAAATCTCAACTTTGCTAGCGCCCACAAACGTCGTTGCACCCGAGGCACCGACACAGCCAATGGAGGTTGATCCACCACAGAATACTGTTGATATCGAAATGCCAAACACAACAGACGCTGGGGACACCACTGTCAACGAACCCGACTCCGAAAGTGTCCAGAAACCTACTACCAGCAGCAAGAAAAAAATGTCTCTGACGGCTGAAGGTAAGATACGGAATGCCACACTGACTTTTGTGATCAACTATCTCACGAAGGCGATTGAGCAGCAAGGGAAGCCCAAATATCAAAACTTCGTGTTTTGAAACAGCAGGCCCAAGACCGCCTCGACGTATTGATCGCCAAATCAAAAGATCGAAAGAAAATGGATGCTTTGGAAGACGCTACATGCGCAGTCCTGCGACGGTGGTGCATTCGCGTTAGATCACTGGTACTGGTTCCCTCGGAGAAAGAAAGATCGGACTTGGCAAAACCTGCACCACTTGGTGAAATGTCAAGTTCCATGATTTCAGTTCTGTCAGATGCATCAATCCTTGGAATTGCACACTTGTCGGATGTCGTCAGCATGGAAAACTACTTCAAATCGATGTCATGGAGTTTGTATGCCTTGTCAATACTGAGACGAAAGCCGGCTTTGTCCGAGTTGCTGTCAGTTTTGTCCAAGGCGGATGAAATAGTACTACCAGATGAGAAAGCAACCAGGACCATGAAGCTTATGGCACAAAAGGCACAACAATGGCAATCCAAAGTGAAGAAGGCTTTGGCCCCGAAACCAGGTGTCTCCAAGCCTATTGGTTTGGATTCTCTCCGAGATTTACTAGTTGGGGTCAACAACTTTTCAGTGGTGCTGCCTGAAGGCAAATTGATCAAACATATTATTAAGGACAAGGGCACCCGACACTGTTTTTGCCACTGGCCATCATATGGAGGTACCATGGTAAATTGCAACAAGTGCAAAGTTTTGTTTCACGACACATGCGTCGGACCTCATGATGAATCCTGGCAATGCCGACGATGTCTAGGAGAGAATGTTGACCCCGAGCAATTGTTTGATGCTCCGTACGAGAATGTCGTTCTCTCGGAGGAGGTCAAGGGCCAAAGCAATGCTTCCAAGCACGCCCCTGATCCAGATCTCTTGTGGCCACCGTTTGCACTGCTGGGTTCAGCAATCGCCACCGAGGCATTGAATGTCGAGTGCTGCCAGATTCCGGATGATTTGGAACCACTCCCTCTTTCCAACCAAATCCAGCCAATCCAAGCATCACAAGTTCCACCTGTTCCCGCCTCTGAGCAGATGAAGGAGACGACTGCACCCGTTGCCCCAACCGTTTCGCCATCAACAGGTCCATCACAGGAGGCACTAAAGCTTGCATCATCTGAGCCAGTCGAGAGAATGCTCACACCAGCTGCCCCAATCACTTCTGTATCAACAGAGCCAAAACAGGACATTTTATCGCCTCCTGTCGCCGAATCAACGAAGGAAGCACTTGCGCCAGCCTTCCCCATTGATTCGACACCATCTTTGACACTAGCAGAGCCAACTCAGCAAGCTCTCAAGCCCGTAGCAAAAGAACCAATGAAGGAGACTCCTGCACTAGAGAAGTCAACCGCCTCACCAGTAGCAGAGCCACAACTGGAAACTCCGAAACCTATAACCACCGAGTCAAAGGAGGAAACATCTGCTTCAGCTGCACCAACTGTTAATGTACCAACAGAGCCCCCACATCTTGCTGCTTCCATGGAGACTTCTGAACCTGTGATGGAAAAGCCCCCATTGCAAGAGGAGTCATCTGTACCAACCGAATCTCCTAGTGAAGTGCAACAAGAATCTTTGCTACCTACTGACCCAATCCCAGACGAGAACACGCTATCTCCTCCCGTGGAAACACCCACGAATGAGAGCAACGCCGCTACGGCACGCCCTACCCCGGATATCCCCGTCGCCGCGTCTGAACCACCACCACCAACTACAACTACAGTTGCAACTACAACTGAAGCCGTCACTAAAGAACCCGACTCGGAGCCTGTCGCAGCACAAAAACTCGAAGCCTGCGACAACCACACCACGACTGGCAACGAGACCGTAGTATCGACTTCCTCGTCGGTCGACCTAGAAGCCGCTTCCGTCGTACCGGTGGCTTGCATGGACAAGAGCGTAGTTGTCGGAATTCCATAGAGATATCACTTTTTTATATTTTTGGCTTTAGCTTCCATATCCCCAATAGATAACACAGGCGGACGCACAGCATATCCCGGAGCATTTGCAGACTGACAATGGCCAATTGCAGTTTGGTTTCACTCAGTTTACTCCCATCCACTTCTTTCCATGGCACGCTAACTTCGAGCAAGGGAATCTTAGCCCAACCTGCCAAGAGAACAATCTCTGTATCAAACGCCCACCGATGCAAATGCAAATTCCGAAAGGCCATGTGCGCCGCCGGCCTCGTAAAGAGTTTGAACCCACATTGGGTATCTTGAATTTCCGCGGAAACCAACAAGCGAACCAAGAATCCAAAACCATGCATGAGAATAGTTCGCAACAAGGTCCGTTGAGCTGCCGGTGCATCATCCTTGGCTTGTTGCAAATGCGCTCGACTTCCCAGGGCGGCCAGGGAGGGCAAAGACGTAGGATTCGCTCCAACATGTTTCTGCATAGCCTCTACCAGTGCCTCCAAACCAGGCCCAAAGTCGGTTGCACCATCCGCGTCGACCATGAGTGAAAAGGAACCTTGTGCCAAAAGCATACCTGTCTGGACGGCTGCTCCCTTGCCACTGTTTTCGTGAAGGGAAACCAAACTGGCTTGATCGTCGGAAAGCTTAGACAGGACAGATGTGACTACTCCAACAGTGTCGTCTTTGGAGCCATCATTGACTACAATCCATTCTACAGTGGGTTTTTGAGAAGAAGGTGCTTCTGTCGTCGTCGTCGTTGAATCGTTTTGCGTCGATTCCAGGTTCATTTGTTGTTTTAGATCTTGCAAGTGTTGCAAGAGTTGTTGGCCTTGTTTGGACTGTAGGTATTTGTATGCTGCATGTAACATGATGGAGATACGATCTTGTTCATTGTAGGCTGGAATGACCAAAGATAGGGTGACAGGTTTGGGTTGCTTGCCAAAGTCTTTGCGATCCCAGGCCACGGATGGGGCCATGGCGGCGGACCAGGCAGGTGCCAAGAGCCAGGAAAGTCCCAATGTTATTATGGTAGTAACCATGATGGGAAGAACGGTGGATAATATCCCCGGTAGACTTGAAGAATCGTCGTAGTCTGACATGATGATGCTATTGTTATGACTGTTGGCCCAAAGGGTCCAAACACAAAAAGAGTTTTGGTTTTTGGTTGTTGTTGGAAATGGAGATGCTTGACGAAGGGCACGTGTGATTCGAAGGTATGTAGGTACAATGTAACTACTATTAGTATACACTGATACATATCAACACAGGAGATTCTCGCACGATCCGTGCACGTCTCTACCACGCTTGAACGTGCAGACCCCGTACATTTTGTGCACAACGACGTGTACACACGGAACTTGAATGGGCATCACGCATCATCAAAAAGCAGTAGTCTACAACGAAACTACAGCGACGAGCAACAAACAAACATCAACACTAGAAGAACAACCATGGAGTTAAATACATCATCGATTTGGTTTTTATTATTCCGTTGGATCGATGCTTTACTGCATCCTTCCGCTGGCGTGTTAGTGGCCATTGTGGTGGTGGCCTGGACGATTCTTTCACCCGATTCGTTGCGAGGCTTTTGGATGGTAGCGCAACAACAAGGCGTGGTGGTGGCTTGTTGGGAAGTCGTCTGGACGGTTTGGGATACATTACGAGCATACACTCATATGGCTCTCGAATGGGTACGATGGGATGAGGATGGGGCATTACGACCCACAGCGACAGCGACACGGCGGGCCACGAAACGACGGCCGCCGCCTCCTTTGGTGGTTTTGAACAAGCCTTCATCTGCTAACAACAACAGCAACATCAACAACAAGGAAACAACAAACTCTTCCACCAGGAAAATATCGACACCCTTGAATGCATCCAGTGGTAGTACGCACTCCCACACTCATGCCACCAATGGCAACAGTCACAAGCCCGCAAAGCAACCATCGTCAACCAGTGCCGCCACAGCCACAACTTCCAAATCCAATTCTCTTTCCAACAGTTCCCACCACACCTCTTCCAATTCCAATACCAACAATGGTAATACCAATATCAGCAGCAGCTCAATCCATTCTTCATCAATTCAGAACAACAACAACAGTGTCAATCATAATGGAACTACCGTCACAGCTCCGCCCAACACAGATTCCTTTCATTCGTGGGAAACCGAAGAAATTGAGCCTGCCTTTTTGAATGCCGACGACTATCCACCAGGATGGTTGGTCTATCATCCTATTTTGGGTGTTGTGTCCAAGGAAGAAGCTGACCAATATGTGGATCAACAACAAGAGCAGCAACAGCAGCAACAGCAGCAACATGCACCAGAGGGGGTCACGGCAATGTGAGAATCATGGTGTTATGCATACGACAGTGTGGCTATGAGCTACGAGTGCAGTATTTTCTGTTTGCTCCTACACTGCATTTGTACCAAAGTGGATGTACCAATCAAGAAAGCTGCTATGTATTATGCAACGAGAGTGAACACTATGGTACCGTATCGAAGTCGGCGGATTGAAATCCTGCTGCTTACATGGCCGCAGCTCCTTCCTCCTTCCATTTCGGCAACCAGTTCACTTGGAACCAATCCAATGTCTCGGACCATCCTTCCTCAAATGTCTTGAGAGGCACATACAACAAATCCCGCTTGGCATTGTGAATATCAAAATACCGATGAATGACCAACATTTTCACAGTAAAGGGTGTCAACTTGAATTGCTTGCCCGTCATGGCCTTGAGCAATAAACACACGTAGGCTACACTGTACAACAACCAAATAGGCAAATGAAATTTGGACTCCAAATCCGCAAATCCCATCTTGATGGCAGCTCGATTGATCGCCTTCCAAAAGTACTGGGGTTCTTCGTCCGTCACCACATAGTAGGTTGCCAAGGCAGGGCTGTCAGGATACAAGGCGTCAGCGCCACACAAAAGGCCATGACAGTAGTTGTCGACATGAGTAAAACTAATCTTGTTGGTACCGGGACCAAAGATTCGGAGACGTCCCGATCCAGCTGTCTCCAAGAGTTTGGGCAACATGAGAGAATCATGAGGTCCATAGACTTGGTGGGGAGCAACCGAAACTGTCAAGAAGTCCTTGCCATTGCAGGCCTTGTGGACCAAGACTTCACCACGAGCCTTGGTTTCAGCATACAACGCAACAAAGGTCTCAGGAATAGGCAATTGTTCTTCCCGGAGCCCTTCCACATCTCCTCCTCGAAAGCGGGTCGAAGGACTGGAGGAATAGACAAACTTGGGAACCTTGTGCTTTTGCGAATACTCCAACAATCGCTTGGTTCCAAACACATTGACCTTTTCATACATTTCTCTTTTGTGGAAGGGTCCCACCAAGGCGGCGATGTGAAAGACAACATCCAATTGAGGGACCTTGGCAAAGGCAGCTTCGACGGCAGCATCACTGCACAAATCTCCTTCGGTTTGAGAAAGGACAATAATCTTTCCTCCCGTCTTTTCTTGGACATCCTTGAAACGTTGTGTAAGAATATCCGAGGGAGGAGTGATATCCATGGCAATGACCGTCTTGGCACCACGTTCCAAGAGCATTTCGACGAGGCGGCTACCGACAAAGCCAGAGGATCCTGTCACGAGAGCGTGGCAGTTGGGGGGAGTTTCAAACCCGGGTTTGCTGGGAGGTGGCATCTTGATGTGTGGATGATGGACAGAAGGGGATAGTTCAGATTTGTTGTGTGGAGTTGTTGCGGTAGTGTCAACAAAGTTTATGTTCCTCGCCACAACTTTCCAGGATGATGATGAGTGAGCTTTGTGCAGCATTGGCAACCTTGCCAGGAAGGCTACCCGCCAATCGACTCCGCCGACTACAATTGGAGAAGCCTATCTTCTATCCTTCGGAAAAAACTGAGAAATTCTAGTAAACAATAATGTGATGATCCCTTTAGAACGAAGCATGTCCAGGATATCGGGGGAAAGCAATAGCATCACGGATATTGTCAATGCCACACACGTACGTGACCAATCGTTCGAATCCCAATCCATATCCCGCATGAGGAACGGAGCCGAATCTCCTCAAATCGAGATACCACCAATAGTCCTCGGGATTCAATCCCATTTCTTCCATTTTCGTTTCCAACTTGACCAATCGTTCTTCACGCTGGGATCCTCCAATCAATTCTCCAACACCTGGAACCAACAAATCCATAGCATTCACTGTTTCTCCATTGTCTTCGTCATTGTCTCGCATATAGAACGCCTTGATCTTTTTGGGATAGTTGTACACAAAGACGGCCGAATTGAAATGTTTTTCGGCCAACCATCGTTCATGTTCCGTCGCCAGATCCGTTCCAAACGTAACTTCGGGAAATTTCCATACCGACGGATCTTTGGCAATTTCCTCTTGCAACAAACCAATGGCTTCTCGATACGAAATTCTCGCAAAGGGTTCATTGACCAATCGTTCCAATCGTTCCACCACCGTCTTGTCATAGAATTTGGCAAAAAAGTCCAAATCCTCTCGACACTCGGTCAATACATGCCGGACGACATGTTGCAACATGCGTTCTGCATTTTCCATGGCAGCTTCCAAATCGCAAAAGGCCATTTCCGGTTCGACCATGTGAAATTCCGCCAAATGACGAGTAGTTTGGGAATTTTCGGCGCGAAAGGTAGGACCAAAGGTATAGATATCTCCCATGGCAGAACAAAAGGCTTCTCCTCCTAGTTGACCACTGACCGTGAGATAGGCGGGTCGGCCAAAGAAATCGCGGGAAACAGGGGTATCATCTTTCTTTTTGTCATTGGTGGCATTGGTAATGGTTGTTGTTGATGTGTTGGTGGTAGCAGCTGCAACATCACCTTCCTCCAAGGTGGTAACACGAAACAATTCTCCAGCTCCTTCCGTGTCACTGGTCGTAATAATAGGTGTTTGGACATAGACAAATCCGGATTGTTGAAAAAAGGCATGAATCGCTCCTGCCAAACTGGACCGTACCCGAGCGACAGCCGCCAAGGTATTGGTTCGTGGACGCAAATGGGCCAAGGTCCGCAAATATTCCAAGGAATGTCGTTTTTTGGCCAAGGGATAGGTAGAAGGAGGACATTCTCCGACCATTTGAAGTTGAGTGGCAGCAAGTTCGACGGCTTGTTTGCCACCTTGTGAGGCCACGAGGGGGCCTTGGACAATCACAGAACATCCCGTCGACAATTGGTCCAAGTCTGCAAAAAGAGAAGAATGGTTGTCAGAAATTTCTCGCCACAATATTGTTTCCAATACGATACCAAATCTTATTCGTATTCGTACCTTGCTTGGACGCCTCATCAATATCCGAAAAGGGCACTACACACTGAATACCTGCCATATTAGATCCATCATTGACCTCAACAAAAGCCAATGTCTTTTGCTTTCGGACAGTTCGGACCCATCCCTTGACCATGACAGGACCTTCGGTGGGTTCTGTAGCTGCTACCGTCTTGACGCGAGGGATAATGGGAGGAACGGCAGTGTCGGCAAAGGATCGAATAGTACTCGTAGCTCCAGCATGGTTTGTGGTTCCTGCAGCCCAGAGAGCTGGCAACTGTTGAAGGAGTCGATGACGACCCAAGGCAGGGACAAAGGCGAGGGAGGCGGACATGAGTGATGACCAAGTAGTTACAGTGATGATGGTAATGACAAAGAGGAAATGGAAGCGTCGGCGAGTCCGTGTCACCACTGACAACAACACCAAGAAATCCAAGGGTAGGAGGAGGAAGGACTGGTTGCTTCTGCTACTACTTCTGGTTGAGACCATGCGACAACGATTAATAGGCCAATCTTTTTTGCGGTGGTGATGGATCTTCGGAGCTAGAAGAGCGCCTCGTCTGACAGTGGTCGGCATGGCACATACATTGCATGTACGAAATGAACACGTCAGCAGAATGGATCTTGGACTTATTGGACTGCAGTCAAACACTTAGTACTCGCACGTAGACTGTCGTTCGCACGGTCTGGACGGAAGCGGAACGGGCACTTCCCAGCCGTCCCTCGGAAGTCAGTCGAACGACGACTTGCAAACCACGTGTCTGTGAGAAAGGCTCCTCGTGGCAGATTTTTCACACATCGCGGCGATTGCCCATTGCAAAACGTTCAACGTTCAACGTTCACAACCAACAACTTACGATCAACATGTCTAGCGATAACGGTGGTGCCAAGGTCGGAACCAGCACGGTCAAGCAAGGCCTTGCTCAAATGCTCAAGGGAGGAGTCATTGTAAGTTGCCACCGATGTTGTCGTCGTCGTCGTCGTCGTCGTTCCTACTAGCCACACGACGGCCATTTTGTCCGCCATTCCAAACCCACACTGGGAAACGTGCTTGTACCGAATCTTCCGACCATGATCTTTTTCTGGCCTGTGAATGGTTTTGTCCTTCTTCCTTCTTGAAAGGGACTGAACATGTGTGGAGTTGTTGTTGTTGCTGTCCATTCCAATCCATTCCAATCCATGGCTGCCATTGTTTATCCGTCATGGTATCTTGTGAATGGGGCTTTCGCCAAGTTCCTAAATTTCGGACGGCCTTTTTTTTCTCACCAACCCTCCTTTTTTATTTCCTACTAAATACAGATGGACGTCATGAATGTTGAGCAAGCCAAGATTGCCGAGGCTGCTGGAGCCGTCGCCGTCATGGCCTTGGAGCGTATCCCTGCCGATATCCGTCGTGATGGAGGCGTTGCCCGTATGTCCGATCCTGCTCTTATCCATGAGATCAAGAATGCCGTCACCATTCCCGTCATGGCCAAGGCCCGTATTGGACACTTTGTGGAGGCTCAAATCTTGGAGGCCTGCGAGATTGACTACATTGATGAGAGTGAGGTTCTCACCATGGCCGACGAGGTCAACCACATTGACAAGACCCAATTCTCCGTCCCCTTTGTTTGCGGATGCAGAAACCTTGGAGAGGCTCTTCGCCGAATTGCCGAGGGAGCTTCCATGCTCCGAACCAAGGGAGAGGCCGGAACTGGAAATGTTGTCGAGGCTGTCCGTCACGCCCGTCAAGTCCAAGGAGATATTCGTCGTTTGACCACCATGAGCAAGGACGAGCTCTTTGTCGCTGCCAAGGAGTTGCAAGCCCCTTACGAGCTTGTCAAGCAAGTTGCCGAGACTGGAAAGCTCCCCGTTGTCAACTTTGCCGCCGGTGGTGTTGCCACCCCTGCCGATGCCGCCCTCATGATGCAACTCGGTGTCGATGGAGTTTTTGTCGGATCTGGAATCTTCAAGTCCGATAACCCCGAGGCTCGTGCCCGTGCTATTGTCCAAGCCACCACCCACTTCAAGGACCCCAAGGTTTTGATGGAGGTTTCTACCGGCTTGGGACCTGCCATGGTTGGTATTTCAGATATCAAGGGAGACCCTGTTAACTTCCGTGACCGTGAGGGAGGTGAGTACGCCTACAGTGGACGTGTTCCTCCCAAGCGAGAGTTGCACGGAAAGACTGAGGTCCAAATGTATGGATCGTCGTGGAACTAAGCGGTTCATGGGAAAAAAGTGGATCGTATTGTTGAGATGGATGGACGGATGGATGCATGTTGTTAAGATGGTCATGAATGAGGATAGGATGGGAATATTGCGGAACGTTGGATCCCTCATGCGTCGTCGTGGACGTTCGGAGGATATGACAATGGTTCCAAAAAGTTACCAAAGAAACGAAAGAGTACAGTAGTAGTACTACAATAGTATTTCGTGTTAGGCTATACTGCAACTTCACAATGATATATTATGGTACTATTGGTAGTAGGATACAGGCCAATTCCTGTCTGTCAACGTGTCATCGATCCAGCGCCATAAACTGCAATCTGCCATATCCGAATCACTACTTAGATGATGTACTGTAGAAGGCCCCAAACACGTGCTACTAGTACAATTTATTACTAGTATTAGGCAAAGAACCTTTGGAGAGCCGCGGGGGCAGACTCCTTGACATCCGTACTTTGTTCCCTGGCAGCTTCCTTTTCTTGTTCTCGTGCTTCCCTCAACTTCATGACTTGATCGTCCACCACATTTCTCTGCTTTCGTCGAAGTTTGGTTTGAATCTTGCTGCGTCCACGCTTCTTGGTCTTCTCCTTCTTGGCCTTCTTGGGGTTGGCATTGTCTTGCTTGTCTTGCAAGCGTTCACGTCGGATTTCGGCCGTCGACTCTTCGATACCTCCAATCTCGGCAGGATCCAATGTCACCATGTTTGGATCCAACTTGTCGAGCAAGGCTCGAACTTCGGCTTCGCGTCGTTGACGCTTGTCTTGGTATGGATCCAAGTTGTATTCACTGGTATCCAAGTTGGGTTCTCCAGAACCAGGGATCACAATGGAACTGATACCCTTGGTGTGACCAATGCCACAGACATCTTCAAATGGTCGGAATCGAAGGGTTTCGACGGGCGCACAACCGGGCATGCTGTGACTCATGTATGGGTCCGAAACCTTGCGCACCAGGGCCTCGGGAGACCAAAAGGTGGCGTGGCCGGCATGCCCAATACCGAGGACACCTCTTTGCGAGATATCCAAGGAAGTCGGAACGCCAGCCCGAACGTAGTAGGAATGAGTGTTCTTGAACATACGCAGATCCCATACCTTCACTTGTCTGTCGGCTCCTCCGGTTACCATCGTTCGACCAGCCAAATCGACTGCTAGTGAGGTGACAGGTGCTCCTTGATGACAGAGCATCTTGACCAAATACTGGGAAGACGATGGAGACCACAGAGTGACGGTTCCATTGGCATGTCCTAAATGCATCACAGCGTTCGAGGGATTTTGTCTAAGAACCTGGCATTGTCCCAACTTGGTCTTGTGCTCGGCAACCAACTGTCCGGTGGAGGTGTCTTGATATCGCAAAATACCTTGACGACCAACAGAAGCCAGCAACCAATGGTAGGGTAGGAAATCCAAGGCAAATGGGTCTGCATGTGAATCCATCTTGTGGATTTCCACTCCTGCATCATCATAGATATAAACATGATTCGCTTGTGCGGCAGCCAACATGCTGAAATTGTGAAGGAAACAAGCGTCCCGAACACGCTCTCGCACATGAAATTCCGTGTGCAAGTTGAGATGATGACTATCCATAATAGCGATATGACCTCGTTGTCCATACAAAACCGAGTATCGACCCGATCGGTCGTACTTGCATCCATATGGAGAATGAGGCAAGGTCAAGTCATAAATATGTCGGGCCGTTTGCTCATCGAGATGACTACGCTTCAACTCGACTTGAGACAAGGATGTCGTTCGTTCAATGTCATTTTCGGCCTCCAAAAATCCAGCATCCTGTGTGTGCAAAACGGCTTGTGCATCGGCAGCTGCAACCACAGCTTCATATCGCTTCATTTTGTAGACTTGCATTTTGGCCTTGACAACCTTGTCCTTCTTCTGAATACGCTTATCCAAAGCTCTCTTCTGATATCCAGTGAGTCTGTGTGAATCCGCTTTATCCTTTTCCAACAAGGCCAATCTGCTTTGTTCCGTCTCGGAAGCATCATATTTCTGAATCAATTGTTGGTCAGCCAAGGAACGTTTCTTGCTCTTGTGTTCTTCGAGACGCTTTTCGGCTTCTTTGCCGGAAATACCTCGGGAAACGGCAAGAGTAGCAACCTCATCATCGTTCTTTGTATCTCTTCTACCCATGACAGCAATTAGTTGTTTGGAATTACAACGTCCCCAAAAGGAGATGTGAAGGAACAGGTGTTGTTGTAGTGGCAGAAGAATGGCAAGTTTGGCACCATGTTGGTTGGTGGTCGAGAAAGCGGTCGCATGCAAGACGAAAGAACGATTTTTGACTCGATGGAATGGTTCTACCAACCGGTGTTCGGGGCTATGTCTCACTCACGTCACCAAACGGCTACTCCAAAACTCGATGCCGACATCTTTCAAACCGAGGAACTCTTTTATTTGATGAAACTCTTGTCACACGACAACAATTTATAGTTCTTACCATTGTATTCTTGTTGTTGTTGCTGCTTGAACTCGACGTTCGTGCTCCTGAAAATACCGAGAGTGACGCATAGAACCACTCTTGTCTTGTAGCGAAGAAAGTTTCTCTTCTGTCCAACTCTCCACCGATTTGAATTCTTCGATGCCGGCTTCCATGACAACAACACGACCGCCTTTGGAAAACGACCCATTGGCATCTCCTACAAGCGACGACGAAGAACTCACGAGCTTTAATAAAGTTCGCAATAGATCTTTGTTTGATGCCATGGAAGACGATGACGATGAAGAGGACGACTCTCCACCCAAGAAGAAGGCACGACGAGAATCATTTTCAGATGCGGCCCTCAAGAGTCTTCAATCCTTCTGTCGACAAGGTATCCAATATACTTCCCTTCTATCAGATGCGATTGACAAGGTGAAAAAGACCAACAAGCAGAACAAGAATCTGCTTGAGAAGGAGAATGCTCGTCCAGCGACCTTGAATACCCACCAACAAAACGTGGCCCCCGTGCGAGATGTCCAAGAACAGGCGCACACGAATCTGGCAGAGATTCTTAAGGAAAAGACAGCCAAGTGTATTCTTCTGCAGCAGGAGGTCACATCCTTGCAAACGCAAAAAGAGCAACTTGCAGCTCTCAACAAGGAAACTCAAACTCAAATGCGGCAGCAAGCTGCTCGGATTCACAAAATGAATCAGTCACTTCAGGTGGCCTCCCATCACGCCAGCCAAGCCCGACAGGATGCCGACAACGCCGAGGCTACTTCAGTAGCTCTCACCAAGCAGTTGCATTCTCTTCAAGTAGTCGTGGAAGACACCAAGCGGGCATCTCGGAAGCTATTGACAGACCGTGCCGAGATTGAGTCGGCCGTGAGATCTGCCACAGAGAAGCACATCCAGTCCCAAGCAGAGCTTACCAAGTCCAAGTTCCATCAGAATGAGTTGAGAACTCAGAACAAGAAGATATCTGCCAAACTCAAGGATATGGAAGAAAAGATTGAGATGGTCCAATCGGAACTCGAGGAAGAACGCTCTCGAGTTGTCGAATGGAAACAGACAGCCAACCATCTCCAAGCCAGAGATACCAGCAACAAACATCGAATGGATCGACTAGAGGAAAAAGTACACAAGGCAGAAGCTCTTCTTTTGGAAGCAACATCCACGGCTGCAGAGGCCGAGGCGACTGCCAAAGAACTGCAAGATACTCTGGAGCAACTACAGGGAACAAACAAGGCATTGCACACAAAGCTCGAAGAGACCAACCGAAGATACGCCCAAGAGAAGGAAACGATTTCCAAGAAACTGCTCACAGCTCAGCGTCAAGTGGATACCCTGCGCTTGGAAGCTCGGAGTAGTGAGGAACAGATCCAACAACTCACTTTGGACAAGAAGGCTCAGGAGAAGCGCAATCGTCTGTTGCAAGAGAAGATTGCCAATTTGGAAAAGCGACTGACTGACAATGTCAACGTTGTACCTTTGGCATCACCCACTGTTGCCACCCCTCCTGGTCCAAGTCAGGTTCAGTTCTCGATTCCTCGTCTTGGAAAAGACAAGGACAGCATCGAACGAACGTGCAAATGCTCGATTTGCCTAAAGGAAGGCGCCGCTGGGACCATGCGGCGTTGTCAGTGTGGCAATGACGATTGCCAATTGAGAGCTCATGGATCGTGTGCCAGCACCGTCACAGCAGGTCCTTCGGTGTCACATCCAGGGACACCAGCTCCCAGATTGCCAGTCGTTCTTTGTGGCCAGCTCGCCAGGAAGATTGCCATCACACCGGCACGGGGAACTAACTGAGCTCCAATATTCAGTTGGCAGAAGGGGTAAACAAGGGGCACACATTGCAACTCTTTGCAAGGGCTGTTCTCAAACATGGCGTTTCTAGACAGCTTATTGCTTGCTATGGGGTACGTAGTGTACGTGTAAAAGAACGTTTTGATTGATGCAATGTACTAGCAGGTAGACGCGGTAGCTAGACTTTGTCCAATTTCTTGAGCATTTGATACAGCAATCCCACACCCCATCCAGTAGCTCGCTCACTTCCCTTGTCAAATGAGGGATATGCCTGCAAGGTGATGCAAAGTCAGTTTCTCTTGTCGTGCTTGTATAGCATCACAACCACCCATTGCCAAAACTACGTACCATATCAATATGGATCCACTTTCCTCCCTCGGACAAATATCCCGAAAGATGGTTTCCAATAAACTGTCCTGCACACGACACTTGAGCATTGGTGCGATCGGCCACGGAATTCTTCATGTCTGCGACTGCCGAACGGAACTCGGCCCGAAAGAATTCGGGAGCATAGGGAAGAGGATGACACAAATCTCCAGTTTCTTTGCCTGTTTGGACTGTCAAGTCCTCCAAGTCGTCGTCGTTGCAGTACAAGGCAGCAAAGTATTTTCCAGTGGCGACTCCTTGAGCGCCAGTGAGTGTAGCCATGTCCACAATGATTTCAGGATTCAAGTGCTTGGCAGCATTAGCAACTCCATCGGACAAGACAAGGCGACCTTCTGCATCTGCGTTGTTGACTTCCACCGTCTTTCCACTATACATGGTGAGTACATCATCGGGACGAGTTGCCTCGGGCGAAACGGCATTTTCGGCCAAGCACAAAATAGCATGGATGGGCCTATGCTCAGCCAACCCTTGGGTGGCGGCCGCCGTGAAAGCTCCAAGAATGGCAGCGGCACCTCCCATGTCCCGTTTCATACCAGGCATGCCCAATTTAGGCTGTAGCACACAAACAGTGTGAGTAACAACAGCGACGCATGTGGTTAATGGTGCCTACACAACAGTTCACAATGTTCGTACCTTGATGGACAAACCACCCGTATCATAGACGATCCCCTTACCGACCATGACAACGGACTTTTTCTTTTGCGCCTCGGGATCAGTGGGCTGAAGCGACAAAATGACCATGGCAGGGGGATGTGCCGCCGCCTGCCCTACACTGTACAAACCTCCATACCCCTGTTCCTTGAGTTCTTGTCCCCGAATGATCTTGGAGGTAACCCTAGCCTTGTTGGCAGCCACCATGGGTTCAATCTCTTCCAAAAACTGGTCGGTATGAAGATAGTTGCAAGGGGCATCGACGAGACGGCGGGCCCATTGGATTTGTTGTGCCACGGTTTCCAATTCTTGGACGGGAACAGCAAAAGGAAAGACAGCCAATGAACTACAATCCAAGAGAGTCTTGGTCTTGACACGTTCCGTCGCGGCAAGACTGGTGGTTCGGGTGGGAGGTACTGGACCTCCCGTCTTTTCACTGTAGGGGACACCAGTGACACGAGCCAAACCACAGACGGTGGGATAGACATGATCGGGAGATGTGACGAGCGGAACCACCACGGAAATGCGATCGGCACGAATCTGTTTGCGCAAAAGCGATTGAATGACTTGTGGTTGTGCTGGTGCATTGTGACGGGAAACCGAGGGAGGCAACAATGCAATGACCACTTTGACCATGAGGGTTGGGTTGGAGGTACCTGGGCGACTCAACCAAGTCTCGGTGGAAGTTCCTGTATCGCCAGGCTTGAGGTCTTCCAAGATGGATTGAAAGAAATCTACCGAAACCAATGGAGACTCAGACTCGATCTTTTGTTTCTTGGAAGGAGGATCCTCCTCACTTGCATTTGGAGTGGCACTGGCCATCAAAATGGGCTTCAAGAGGTCGTTGCAGACCCACGCCAAGTGTTGATCGTATCCCTGACGACTTCCCACAATAATCACAGTTTCCACATCTTTTCCATCCACAGATTCAAACAATAGTTTTGTATCACAGCACTTGACCATGATGAGTCGTTGTGCTGGGTGTTGAGTATTGTTGACGAGGAAAGAAGAAAGAATTCAAATAATGGAATGCGATATGCATAAGAGAATGCCAGGATTCTGTCCTCATCCAAATGGGTCGACCGTCCATCCCTCAACCGCCCATATGACCCATTCGATTGCTTCTTCCATGTCGTTGATGGGTGTCTGGAAGCGAACCGACGACGTCTGTCCGGCCCCCTTAAAATCTGCGGCTGTCACGACTTCCCCAAACGGGCGCCGCAAGATTTTCGTCGTCTGTTGTCAGCCCTCCCTTTCTCATCAGATCCTCGTCGTCGGCGGCCTGCACGACACGAGTGTGCGAATCACTGCGCTAACAACATCAGCAGCACATCAGCAGCAACACTACGAACAGTAGCGGCAGCAACAGTACTTGTAGTAACTACAACAACCACACACAACCACCATGGCAACTCAAGCACTTACCAACCTAGGCCGTCTCGCCGGAGTCGGTGCTGCCGGTCTCTTCACCGTCAGTCAATGCCTTTACAACGTTGATGGAGGAGAACGCGCAGTCATGTTCGACCAACTTCGTGGTGGAGTTCGGCCTGAGGTCAGTGGGGAGGGAACTCACTTTATGATCCCCGTCGTCCAAAAGCCCATCATCTTTGATGTCCGCACCAAGCCCCGTGAGATCCCTTCCGTCACCGGAACCAAGGATTTGCAAATGGTCAACATCAAGTTGCGAGTCCTCTGGCGCCCCATGATTGACGAACTCCCCAAATTGTACCGAGAGTTGGGAACCGATTTCGATGAGCGTGTCTTGCCCTCCGTCGGAAACGAAGTCCTCAAGTCAATCGTCGCCCAGTACAACGCCGAGGAGCTCTTGAGCAAACGTAACGAAGTTTCCGCCCGCATCCGCGAGGAAATGCACAAGCGTGCCAAAGTCTTCCACTTGGAGTTTGACGATGTCGCCATTACTCACTTGACCTTCGGTCGGGAGTTCATGAACGCCATTGAGGCCAAGCAAGTTGCCTCCCAAGAAGCTGAGCGCCAACAGTGGGTCGTCAAGCGGGCAGAGCAAGAGCGAATTGCCGTCGTTACCCGAGCGGAGGGAGAAGCCGAGGCCGCTACCATCATTACCAAGGCCATGGAGAAGACTGGAAATGCCATTGTTGAGGTCAGACGTATCGATGCTGCCAAGGAGATTGCTGGAAAGCTTGCCAACAGCCGAAATGTTGTCTACCTTCCCAACACGGCTGGAGCCGGTGGTCAAGGCGGTGCCAATTTGTTGTTGGGCTTGGACAAGTAAGCACGTTTAATTAGGCCGTTTCGTTTCGTATTGTTTCAAAGATTATTGGATAATGCTACTATTAGAATAGTTAGTGGTATTATTTCACAGTCTCGTGCTTGTCAACCTTCCATTGTCTCTTGTTGGATCATGGATGTACGGAATGAGTTGGACGCAGTCGTGCAAGCAATGGGAATAGTGGGGAAGGCTACCGAGTTTTGTGGCGGGTGATGGGAAACTGAGACGTACAACAATCATGTACAATCATATCAATTTAATATTTAGGAGGACTGATAAGTTCTACAATGGGCTTGAGCGTTGCCACCACAAAGGGAAGTCGAATAGGCTCCATCATCTCATTCACCATCAAGGCCAAACCAATCTTTCCCAACTCAGGATCTACCTTATCGGCCAAGTTCCATCCCGTATACGAATCGAATTGTCCAATCAACGCCATGGCATCTAGTCCTCCAACATCAATGGCTAGGTAAGCCATGACTCCCATGGTTCCCCATGTAGCCCAGTAGTACACAAACAGGGGCATTGCGTAATCTCGCATCAAGGCCTTGTACCGACCACTCCAGGAGAACAGTTCTCCAGTATTGATACCTCGCAACATTTCGAGACGAGCAATTTCACGATTGAGATGTCGGAGTTCATCTTCTTTTTGAGCAGGAGTCAAGTGGTGGACACGGGCCTTTTCTTTTTCTTGTTCATCTGGGGTCATGGGTGTGTACCAACAGCGTTGCATCAAGGGGAACGAACTGGGTTTGGTGTTGTTGTAGAAGCGGGTGACAGGGCGCAACGACTGTCGGGCGAGGTGAGTGTGGGCAAGAAGAGACATGGTGTTGATGGGGATGGGGTCTATCTATATTGCAAATAGGTCACCTTCCTGTTGTGTTTTGGATTGTTGGCAATCACTTTCCTACTAGAGAGAGGGGAGAAGGATGAGCCTCACAATGTTTGTTCAGTCACGTGAAAATGTTGGGCCCGAGATTCCCGGTGCTCGTACGCCGGACAAACGCAGAATTTGACAGAGTGAATACCGCTTGACACCAGTATGCACGTTTCAGGTGAAAGATCCAAGACGATCTTGGAACGATGGTGCGAACCAGTTGGAAAATTCCTGAGCAGCAACCAGAAGGACACAAAAAAAAGGTACTTCCACAACGGGCAAAAACATCATGGTTTCGTTTGATCTTCAAGGCAAGGTAGTGCTCGTGACGGGCGCCAATCGCGGTATTGGCAAGGCCTTTGTGGAACGCTTCTTGGACGAACATGGCGTGGCCAAAGTGTACGCTGCCGTCCGAACTTTGTCTAGTGCCGACCCCTTGGTCGCTGCCTACGGAGCCGACAAGGTGGTCCCCCTCGAATTGGACATGTCTAAACCTGAAACTATTGAGGCTGCTGCGAAGCAAGCCGGAGATGTCGAAGTTGTGATTAACAACGCAGGAGTGTTGGAGATGACCGACGATCCAATGTCGGCAGACGCCATTGACTCTCTCATGTTCCAGTTCAATGTCAATGTGCTGGGATTGATTCATGTGGCCCAACAGTTTGTTCCTATTTTGGAACGCAATGGCGGAGGTGCTCTCGTCCAACTCAATTCGACGGCCTCCTTGCGAATTCCTGCCCGCAAACTGTGGGCATATTCCACCAGTAAACATGCTTCATACGGTGTGACCCAAGGCTTGCGAGCTGCCTTGAAAAATACCTATGTTCTCAGTGTTCATCCTGGACCTATTGCCACTGACATGGCGGACCAATTCAATGCTCGAGACAAGTCTCCTCCAGCTTCGCAAGTGCCCGACGCCGTGGCCGCGGCAATGAAGAAGGGCGATTTCTTCGTCTATCCCGACGTTGTGTCCCAAGGGATTGGAGAACAGTATGCATCGTTTGCTTCTGGTATTGTCTTGCCTCGTTCCGAGTACCAAGAGCTTGCTTGAGCACAAAGAGGTTAGTTTTAGTTTGTTTGAGAATTTTATAGTATCAACTTTACATACATATAGTATGTTTGTGAATGCGAAGATAGTATCATACATACCTAAGCAACGCAGGTGAGCGCTACGTCGAGCAAGGACAGCACCCGCTTGTTGGACCTGTGCCACAAGCACCGTTGCCTCTGTCAGCATTTTCACAGCTACAAGCAACCAACACAACATACACTCATCATCACCATGTCGCCTTCTGTAGAAAACATTCTGTTGGATTCCAACATCCGAGATTGGGTGGTCCTCCCCTTGTTTGTAATTATGGTTGCCGCTGGTCTCCTCCGTGTCTACGTGGGCAACATGCTCAAGCCGGACCCCAAGAATGTTACCAAGGTTACACAACGAACACAGGGTACCATTCGTGCTACATCAGCTCTCAAGTCTGGATCCATTCACTTCTTGAGCTCTTCCAAATTGGAAGCCCGCAAAGTTTCCTATCCTGAAGTCATTACAAGTCAAGCGGAGTGGTGCGAAGATCATCTCGATGCCACCGAGGCCACGACCAGTGGAGAGGCTGCCAGTCCCTTTGCCGGTATGGAGGCCATGCAAGGAAACATGGTCTTCATGGTCCAAAATATGGTCATGATGCAAGCTATCCAACATTTCTTTAGTGGCTTCATTCTCCTCAAGGTTCCCTTCCATTTGACCATGGGATTCAAGGAAATGTTCCAACGCGGATTGCAAGGATTGAGTACTTTGGATACTTCCTATGTGTCGTCGGTCAGTTGGTACTTTTTGGTTATGTTCGGTCTCCGTGGCTTTTTCCGTCTTGCCATGGGTACTCCACCCATGGAAACTATGGAGAGTCAACAACTTTCCATGCTTTTGGGTAAGCGGGGAGGCGGTGGCAACCCCGCTCAAGTTCCGGACGATGAAAAGATTATTCAAGGGCTTCATGGAGAAGTAGAGAATTTGCCATTGGCTTTGCCCAAACAGTTCAAGAGTCAGCTGGATTCGGTGGAGAAACGATTGCTTCAGAACAAATACCCCAAGAAGAAGGGTGTCGTCAGCGGATCTGACTTTTTGCTGCATCAAACGGCCAAGAAGAATAAATAAAATAGCGGTAGGGTCGTAGTTTATACTTGCTGAGAAACTATGCATTTTTATTTGCTCAGCTGTGAGCTGTGACTCTCCTTCCTTTCTACAGTACAGTACCGGTAGTTGTTTGAGGCAGGACACAATCGACCACTACGATTCCAGGAATCACGCCAATCGAGTCGTCCTGAGAAGCAACCAATGCCAACAAGCCCCTCAAACCGCCGTGAGCATGCAACCACGAGGACCATGGGTTCGAAAACCTCTCTCCCTAGTATTCCAAGAGGAAATTTCTGCAGCCTCCAATGACAGCAACAACCAGAACCACCAACGCCACCTTTCCTTGTTGGACATGGTGTCCATTGGCGTTGGAGGCACTGTCGGAAGTGGTATTTTTGTCCTTGCTGGCTCCATTGCCCATCAATACGCCGGTCCAGCTACCTTTCTATCCTTCCTAATCAGTGGCATGGCAGCATGTTGTAGTGGCTTGTGTTATGCCGAGTTTGCTGGGAAGTTGCCGGCAGCGGGGTCGACGTATTTGTATGCACATGTGACATTGGGGGAGTTGCCAGCAACGCTGGCGGCAGCGTGTTTGACATTGGAGTATGCGGTTAGTGGAGCGGCGGTTGCGAGGAGTTGGGGGGATAAAGTGGTGGAATATCTTGTGGTGCAATGTCAATGGGATGGTCTGCCATTTTTGTTGGGTACTAACAGTGCTAACGAGGATGGGGTATCCTCTTCTGTCAATTTGCTTGCCGGTCTTGTTTCGGCAGCATCTGTGGGAATCCTAGCATGTGGAGTACAAGAGTCCAAATCGGTCACAAATTTCTTTACAGTTCTCAAGCTTCTGTTGGTACTTTTCATGATTGTGGGTGGTTTTCTACTCTTTCAACCAGGCAATATGACGCCGTTGGCTCCGTTCGGTTGGTCGGCTGTTGTCCGAGGAGCCACTTCCTCCTTTTTTGCATTTTTGGGATACGATGAGGTTTGCTGTCTGGCATCTGAAGCCAAGAATCCAGCCGATATGTCTAAAGCGATTCTATACACCTTGGCAACTGTCACTCTGGTCTATATTTTGGCTTCAGTTGCGCTTGTGGGGATGATGCCCTACCAAGAAATTAGCGCGACGAGTGGTTTTCCGACGGCTTTCTTGGATCGTGGTGTGGTTTGGGCCGCTCATTTGACTGCAGCAGGAGAAGTCATTACTCTTCCAGTGGTACGGATAGTTTGCGGTTGTTCGTTTCAGTACTAACGAGGACACAAGACGATCCAAATGTTGATAATGTATCTCACGACTCTGCTTGAAACTCCCTCGCCTACTGTACTACAGGTTGTTCTGATATCACTTTTGGCGCAGCCCCGTTTGTTTGCTGCGATGGCCATGGATGGACTCTTGCCTGCTATTTTTGCGCGCCGGAATGAAAACGGCAATTTGTTTTTGTCCACACTTCTCAGCGGAATTCCCATGGTTTTCCTGGCGACCTTTGTTCCATTTGCTTTCCTGGATGACGGAATTTCTGTGGGAATTCTGATTGCATTCAATATTACCAATACTTGCCTCGTTCTGATGAAATGTCAACCGCCGCCGTCGCAACGACCCCGATGGTTGAGTCAACGACTTGTTTTCTTCCATTTCCTTGCATTTGCCAACGGAATTGCCTTTCGAGCAGATGCTATGGAATGGCTTCCAACTCTGACAATATCAGCTACGGTTCTCATGGCACTCTTTCTCCACGCCCACACCGATGTTCAATCTAACTTTGGAGGTCATTTATGGGAAGATTTAGGGAACAGCAGCATTCCAACTCCAACAGGCGGTGGTGCATCGTTCGAAACGCCGATGGTCCCATTTCTTCCCTTGCTTGGAATAATGATGAATTGGTTTCTTATTGCTCAATTGGAATGGAGTGGTTTGGGAGTGTTGTTTGTGTACCTGAGTGCGGTGTCTGTTTTGTACTTTTCTTACATAGGTAAATGCAGCGGGGACACTTCACAACACAGGATCGGATCTTCGGCATTGCACAACAACCCAATGGACGACCATTCCGAAGGAATATCACTAGTACCCATGTGAAAGGTCCGGTGCTGTGATTGTCTATTTCAATGCCGCATTTCGACTCTACTAGATACAAATAGATTCTCTCTCTTCCCAATTCACGTTTGAAAACAACTTCCCAAAATAGGTGAAGAATGTGGGAAGATGCGGTCAAAATATGAGGAGGTTTTACAGCGTGCCGTTTATCCGGAAGGAGAATCTTCACGCAGAATATATCTGTCCCTGATGAGAACTTCTGGAACAATAAGTCAAACCAGAATCGCGAACTAGTTTCACTTAAAAACATCATCGATGCTATTTTTTTGAGTACTTCTTGTGCGAAACTGTTTAAACAACAAGATCTAAGGTCTGCAGACGGTGGAGGAGGAGGAGGAACAAAGCCCCTACTAAAATATTTACCCTCCTCCCTGAGTGACCATCCGACGACGAATCAAATGTGAATCTGGCTCCTCCTTCTCCACAGCAACACGCAGCAGCACCGTATGTACCGTATTTAGGAGGAGTGCGAGAGTGACCTACGATCGTCTTGCTGTAGTAATCGTTAGTACGGTATTGTACTACTGTACCGGTACTGGTATTTGATGACTTTTTTACGACCCAAGTCACCTTCTTGTCTGCAGTACGTGTGCTACGCAAATTTCTCAAAAGGCGATGCCGGGCACAACCAGCCAAAAAGTGCCACACTTCTTTGACGGAACTCTCGCTCCAACCTCGAGGTTTTTTGCCGACGAGACCTATTGATTGGTGACTTTGCCATGACGACCGTGAATCTCATCACATCCACCGCCGGTCTCCTTTCCGGAGATCTCGACGAGTGCCTTGATCCCAGTGATGAATCATGTGCAAGTGGAGTGGCGGAGATGATGGCCTTTGCGAGGCATTACACACAAGGCGAACCCACCATGATTATCCAATTCTTTGACAAGGATTCCCCTTTCGTCAACATGCACCCTCTCAAGTGGATGCTCAATAGATACATCCTCCAAGAGATATTCAAGCTAACCGTACTTGTTTCTCCGCCGTCCTTGCTTCTCCAAAACAAAGTTGATTCCAGTGTTTCGCAGCGTGACATTTCCGACTTGCAATCGAAGCAGTTTCCGTACCTCATCTCGAATGCAGATTTGGATCCTTCCAATTCTTGGTACCAATACACCGAAGCGGTTCATTTTGATCGTAACACAAAATTGGCAATCTTGCATTTCGATGACTCCGGTGTACCTCTCACTTCAGAACACATTCCAGCTGCCAGAGGGCTATTGAATCAAATTGCCAAAGTAAACAAAGAGAATGGCTGTTCCGCAAACTTGACAGACTATCAAGAGTATGTCATTCAAAATCCCATCGAAGTGGATCTTTCTTTGGGGAATCCGGACAACAACACTAAGATCGAAACCACAAGCGGCATTTGCTGGACACCGGTTGTTGTGTACACTGACGTCGAGGAGGAGGCTCGCGCCTTTTTGCATGAGGCTGCCTACTTTCCAAACCCTCCAGCCTTTGTAACACTTCAACTCGTATCCCGAGAGACTGAGTTTATTGTTCCACAACAGTATGCCAACACATCCATGTGGGTTTCTCAATGTGTTTTGGACACCGATGCCTACTGCCAGAACAGGCTCACCATGAGCAGCGATCTACAACCCACGATCCTCAATGTAGAATTCATCTCTGATGATTTGAGCAATCTACCATCAGAATACAAGGATGGAACTTACAATGATACTATTGTGGCTCTACGAAAGCTTGCCGACGAGGCTGAAGTCAATAACCCAATTGTTGGGTATAGTGAAGCAATGCCAATTGCCAGAATTGACAATTATCGATTCTGTAAGGGAGGGGAATGTCCTATTGGCAGATTGTTCACGGAAGCCATTCGATGGTTCACAGGTACCGATGTGGCTTTCACGTCTAGCGGTGGATATCGGGGCACTGGCTGGGAAGCTGGGGGTGTCAAACTCACAGATGTTTATGCTGGTCTTCCTTTCCCCAACACCGAATGTACCGGGACCATGAGTGGGGTTTCGCTCTTCAAGATTATGAACTACAGTATGAGTGCCGCAACCTTTGAGTCCTCGTAAGTATCCTTACCCTCCTGTTGTAATACCTATTTCACTTTTGGACGAGCTCACGTTGCTTTCAGTGATACAACCAATGGTGGTCGTCTCATGCAACTTGCAGGTATGCGAGTGACCTACAATACTCTCGTGAATGTTTCTCGTGTGGTTGCTATTGATATCTGGAATGAGACGAGTGCCTCTTATGAACCCATTGACAGACTATCGTTGTACACTTTCTCCACTGACTCGTACGTTTGTGGTGGGTATGACCCCTATCCGGATATGACAGTCACTGATTTGGTCCTAGATGGCGAAGTCCCTGGCGTCATTGGAGTGAACTTGATTCAGAATATGGTGGCAGACTATCTGGGTCAATTGGAAGAGCCATACAACACAAGTTACCAAGGAACACTGGTAAACGATACTTCTAACTTCGAAATCTTGAACTTGGTTCAAGATGCCAGTTCATGTGAGGCTAACACAGCTTGGAATGAAGATCTCCAAACCTGCGTCCAATGCCCATCATTTGAGTACGTGAGTTTCTCCGACGAGATTCTCTATTTCGAGGCAGACTATGGCACGGAAGTTGTCGAAGGGGGAAGAATTGTTCTGGTAAACAGAGAGACATTCGATGTATCCGTGCTTCTAAAATCCCAACCTCCATGGTTGGAATTCACAAATGCAACCCATAGTACGCTTGCCGACGTTGACCCTGATTTGGCTGTGGTTCCCCTGGATTCTGGCGACAGTTTGGCACTTCAATTCCGCCTCTTGACTTCAACGATTGGGGGAGGAACGTCGCAATCGGTTCAGCGAACTGTTTCCTTTGGTGTCGAGGACGGGGGAGACTATCCCGGATGCTCTGGCTTGGACGCTACTTTCGATGTTCTCTTGACAGTGACCCCCAAAGAGCACCCGAACCACCTTGGAGGAGTATTCTTCTATGGTCTTGTTCTCGCTGGTATCATCGGTCTTACCACGGTTGGACTTATCTCATGGGTGTGGTACCACAGAAACACCCGGGTTGTCAAAGTTATGCAACCTTTGTTTTTGGTGACAACATGCGTGGGGGTATTCATTTTGGGAATGTCAATCATTCCGATGGGCATTGACGACGGAAATGCATCGGAAGCTGGTGTCGATGCCGCATGTATGGCTGTTCCATGGCTTCTATCGACAGGTTTCGCGCTCGCTTTCTCTGCCCTGTTCTCTAAACTTTGGAGAATCAACCGATTGTTTGCTGCAACTCAGGGAATCCAAAGGATTGTAGTGCGTCAACAAGATGTACTCATGCCGTTTGCTGGATTATTCGCCGTGAACCTGGGAGTGTTGCTAACGTGGTCATTGATTGACCCCTTAACTTGGGAACGTTTTGAAATCAACAACGAGAGTTGGCACACATATGGACAATGCGTGGGTGAAACAGTCTCCACAGTTATGGTATCACTGTTGGGAGCAATAAACTTGGCAGCATTTCTTATGGCATGCATTCAGGCATACTTGGCACGAAACATTAGCGATGAATTCAGTGAAAGCAAGTACATTGGAATTGCCATCTACGGTTGGTTCCAGTTGCTACTTGTCGGAGTTCCAATTCTTTTCCTAATTGGAGGCGAAAACCCGGTGGCAACATTTGTACTCAAGGTCACCCTGATCTTCTTCATTTGTATGTCATTGATGCTCATCCTGTTCATGCCTGCATTCAGCAACTTGCACAAGAAGAACAGGACACCCGGCAACAGCACGATTTCGGGTATGAATAGTTTGGGATCAGTTCGCTCTGAACAAAATACCGACTCTCAAGCGAATAGTGTTCTTTCCGCAATGCTACCACCTCCGCGAAAAAATGTGCAACTTGCGGTCATGGATTCCATTGTCGAATCCAATGATGAGAATCGGTACAACCTGGTAGCTGAAAAGGTGTCAGCCTCAGCGGAACGAAGACTGTTGGATGCTGAAGCTAGGGAACGGCAGAAGATGATTCAACAGCAGATGGCTCAAACTTCAATGGCAGAGAATGTTGCACACATGATGGAGGCAATGCAAGAATCGGACAGTGACAGCGATAGCAGTGACGACCGTGTCCCTATCAGTGCTGGCAAGTTCATGACAACAGATGCCGCTGGCATGCTACATTCCAAAGAGGATCAAAAGGAACCATCAACATCAGAGGTAGAAGCGGCGATGCCAGTGAGGATTGGGCTACCTTTTGATTCTGTAGCGCACATGCGCGACGACCCAGAACCTGTATCCGATGACGAGGTAGATAAGGTTATCCAACGACGAAGCAAAATGATCGAGGACCAGTTGGGAGCGACATCCATGGCTGAAAATGTGGAAGCGATGATGAGAGCCATGGATGATTCCGATAGTGATAGTGACAGTGACTAGATAGTAGCAAGAGTTAGATGGCAGAGGTTAGTTGTCTAAGGATTTCAATCGGATGAGTCCAATTAAAAATTCTTGACTCGTTGTAGTCGGAATTTCTCACGAGTGGGTGGTTGTTGGCCACTTCTTTCGTTTCAAAACCCGAACGGGGTGAACGAAATACCCACGATGGCCGACGACGATGCATGGGACGCCTTTGGAAGCGACGATGAAGATGAAGAGGGGGTTGAAGTAGAGAAAGACGCAGGTTCCTCCGAGGTTGCTCTGTACCTCGCTCAACATTTTGTTCGTCGAGATGCACACATTCAACTTTCCCACCGTGTCGTGGCTGTTTTGGATGGGACTTCCCATTTGCAACAACACCTGACCCAACGAAGTATTCCATGGATCGATGCTGCTTCCGTTAAAGGTTCAGTTTTGGATGCTTTTGTTTTACTTGATGCTGTGGATTTTGTTGACTTGTGTTGGGATGCACTGCTTCCCGGTGGGCTTCTCATTTCACCCAAGAGTTTTGAAGTTCCTGACAACACCTTCCTCGAGGCAACCACGGTACACGAGGATTCGGAACATTCCTTTGTAGCAAGAATCAAGAAAGCTGGCCGTGTTCATGCATCGACCTGCCAATGGTTACCAAATTCCCATTCTGTCGCCAACGAAGAAATACTCCTTGAACAAGCGACAGTTACACCATCAGCCTACGAAGTTTCTCAACACCGATTGTCTGACCATTCCTTGAAAATGGCTAGTCAATGTTTGACTGACTACGGATATTGCATCATCCCAAAGTTGTTGGATCCAGAGGAGAGTCAAAAATGGGGAGCCACACTACTCGAGTCTGTCCATGCCGCTGCCAAAGTCTTGCTGAAGGATGGCGTGGACATTTATAATCCACTGAACTCCACTTCAGAGCCAAAGGCTTACCGAGAATTATCCATGAGAGAAGATCTTCGATTGGATTTGCGACATGCACCTCCTCTCGTAGCTCTGCGAGCAACGGAAGAAGGAGGCAACGGTCCAATCGTCGTTTCTGCAGATCAACTGGAGTTGAATAGTTTTCTACGCGGCCACCCAAGTCTCCTGGAAATTGTTCGTCAATGCATGAATCCTCAGAAAGGAGACCTGTACACTGGAAATCTGGGTCGATTCAATTTCGGCGGCAAGGGAGCCGATGGAAGTTTCCAGGATCTGCGTCTTTCTCAAGTCGGCGGTATTGTAAGTTTCCCCTCTTGTGGCGACCAAGCTATTCACGCCGACTGTCCGCACTTGTTTGAACACATTCCCGATTTACCAGCACACTACATTAATATCTTCACTCCTGGAACACCCTTCGACGAAGCCGTCGGAGGTACTGCTTTTGTGCATGGATCACATAATTTGGAGTTTACTGCCAAACACTGTGGTACTACTGACAATTACCATGCTGTTTATCCTTATTTGGTGCGACCAACCATGTCGCTCGGGGACGTTGTCCTCTTTGATTGCCGGGTGTTGCATTTCGGAATGGCCAACCTATCCCAATCAACGGAACGCGTTTTGCTATACACCAACACCACACAAGCATGGTTTCATGATCCCAAGAACTGGGATGACCGTCAAAGAATATTTCCGTAAGCCTAGACAAGTAGTGGAGAATCTCTTGTGCGCCACATGTATGCTCTTCGTTTGTCCTCAAATTTTAGGCATGACATGGCATGGTTTCAATGTATTCCAATGCAACGTCGTCTGTCACAATCATGTCCTCTGAGTAGTACTTGTCGGGATTGAATTCATAGGAATCCGTACCTCCCAACCACGTAGGGATGCTCTCCACTCCAACGACGCTCCCCAAAATTGCTTGTCGTTGAGCCACATTCTTTGGTAAAACAACAAGCTTCTGCCGCACTTCCTCCGATATAAGTGGTTTGATCATGTTGATCAGGAACTCCCCTATTGACCCCACATTGACAAGGAGAACCAAACCAAGGCGATTGGGGAAGTGATCCTGTAGGATCCCGATGAATACAGTCAGGTGATGGACAGAAGGCATGAGACCCCAAGAAGATTTGTCTCCATCAATGACAACATTGAACTTGCCCACTCTTCCGTTCGACTTAACCAGAGATGCAGCCACAGCCTGTTCCAACGTGTTGACAAAGGCACGTGTCAAGTGTCGGTCGTCGCCCTTGACCCGCCTACCGGGACGAATCCAAACCTGTCGATCAACCAAAACATCATGACAAATGTAAGCGTAGGGCGCAACGACAACAATGTAGATAATATGGAAATGCGACTTGGCAAAGCATGATGACGTACCAACGAATGTCTACCATTCTCATTGCCTGCCGATGGGGGACTAAAACTGTGGTGAAAAATACATCCATTGGCATTCTCGGCGACTGCACTGGGAGAAATCAACCAGGGCTTGAACTTTTCACGGAACTCAAGAGTATGACTCAAAGCCACGTCCGAGGTGCAACCATTGGAGCATAATCTCGCAGGGAATGTGGACTGGAGGGGCATGGGCCACTGCATGATTCTGAGATATGAATAAAACAAGTGTCCACCATCCAACTCGTCCAGATCCACACCAGAAATAGGCCTGTCGAACCAATCCACACCGTGATTTCCACCCCATGGAACAGTTGACGCTCTCTCCTTCCAATTGTCAACATTTTTCTCTATTAGGTCTCCAAGAGCACGAATTTGTTGTTGCTTCCCTGCCGGAATCACGAGCGATTCGGGAGTGTGGGCCAAGGGTATGTGGTTTGTTGTGGTTGAGAAGTCCTTGTGTGGAGAATATCGTGGTCGTGTACAATTTGAGGCGTGCATGTTTGATCGGATGGAGTTTCACTGGGACCGAGAAGTTGCTCCATGGCCTGCATGACCAGAGATGCAAAAAAGCGACACGTGGCCTCTTGTGGATCCGAACGAACAATTAGATACTCAGGAGTATGAGGATCCTTTTTCCGAAGCCTCTCCAACCAATTCAACTTCTGCGGTGGTGTGGTCGATACAAGGACAGGACAAGACTCTTCTATTGTCCAATCAACACCGCGACATGCCCAGAACACACCTCCAGAAAGCATTGCCAGAAAGAAAAGCATTGACACAAAGCCACCCAACACAAAGTACGGAATCCATGATGTTTTCGGAGGCGATGTTTCTGGCTGCAACCTCTTGTGAGGAGGTACATGCACAGTTTCTCTTCGACGTTGGGACCGACACATGGTTGTAGTTTTGAAACGTTCAGCAACGTCGACGTCGCGAGGCGATAAATGTGTCGTCGGCAATTTCCAAACGTTCTCCTTCGTTTCGTGGTGAGGAGAGGGTGAGAAGAGCGCGAGGGCCAACAAGCGACCTCTTCAGACACGGCTTGGTCCATTCAATCAATTTCCTGGGCATACTACCCCGTATATATACAAGGCATACGTTAATACAAACAAACCGAATCGTGGAGTAGCGAAGAGGAGTGTAGAAAATGAACCTGTCGTCTTTGAAGAAGTCGAATAGAAGAGTTTTAGTGTTCAGTAAATACCCTTGCTTCCGCTGTAAATCTTTGTCTCCAACGAAATTGTAAAAATATTCGATGTTCAATGTTGGCCACTTTCTTCGCAAGTAGAAAAAGAACAAGCCTTGATCTTCGTCATTTCTCTACACCATACTATTGATATTTCTGGGATGGAACAATTCGAACGCAGGAGGACAGAGCAACAAGCTCGTAATAAAGGCGAAGCCGTCGACTGTACAGTACAGGTACTGTACTCGTAGTAATCACAGACCTGCACCCACATTTCGTGACCGTCATACTTCTGTTGTTGTTGTCGTTTGTGGTTCAGCAGCAGCTGCTCTAGAACTCCAGAATCGACGGCTCCTACCGGCGGTAGAGCATTCATTTTAGGGGCAACACAAATAATAGGAAAGTCGTGCAGTACGATGTACTACCCTAGTAGTACAGTAGAAGGATGACAAAAGCATATGAAGTGTGGAAGGAACTACCAAGAGATGACTAACCCAAATGCAAAACTACCGGTACCGGTATGGCCGACGTAGAAAATGAATTGACAATACAGCTAAGGAGATTTGGGCGAATCGAAACTTTACTACGCAACTGCAGAAGTCAGTATTGTCATGGATAGTTGCCGTGTAGTACTGGTACTAATACCACAACGTTGTCGAACTAAGTCCGCCATGCATTCCAATATCCGCGTGGACTGTCGAAGTCAGCCACCTAGTGGTGGGACCCAAACCAGCATACATATCCTTCTCTCTGGAGCCCTCCTTCCTTCCCAAGAATTGCTGGAAAGAAGGTTGGTCGAAGTTTTTATGATTTCATGGAAGCATAGTCGAAAGCACAATGGTCAAGTGCGAGGTCGAACTAAACGAAGGAAATAGCGGGCACACAACAATGTTACTGCTGCCTCAATTGACGAGAGTCCAGTCGCCTCCTCTCCAGTTGTATAAAAATATTATGTATAATTCTTGATCGAAACGTGACGAAAACAGTCTTCATCCTGTGATCACCATTGCGAAGCAAACCCCCCATTAACGAAATAGCATAGAGACTTCCCCCCACCAACAAATAATCCTCGCTTGACAATATTATTATTGTTTTCAATGGGATAGAAGATGGGTTTACAAAACTTACAGCGAGATCTCGCTTGAATCATGGATCATGATTCATGAGAGTGGCGGCGGGTACTACACAGACAACGAGATTTGATTTAATGTAAGATAGGTCACAGTTCTCAAAACGTATGACGACGTTATACCTACGGTCGTGCATCGTGTGAAAAGCTCCATCATTAGTCCCACTGACGTCCATTATCATTGCGCGAGATGTTACCTCATATCACGATTTCCGACCCCTCAGATTATTGTGAAAGCTTCTGAGCAGCCTTTGTAGGGGAGGTACTTATAGCTTATCGCGTTCTGCTGATGACCTCATCAGAGGCGATCCGGTCGCAGGTTAAAACTGCTGCCGGCACATTGGATTCCAGTCCTTTTGGAACTGGAGGACTTTCGGTCAACTATAGAGTCCATGGCGAGTCTACTGACCCATCGTTTCTGTTGAAGACATAAATGTTTTTATCAAAGGCGCACATTGTTCCTGTTGAATAGGGGTTGGCGAACCTCAATATATTAATATGAGATGCTCGTTGAACCAAGATGATAGAACACACGAATTGGCATGGCATGAAAAGACCCCAAGACTCCCCTGGGGGGGGTTCCATCCGAAAGCCTGCCGACCTCCCACCAAACGCGCCCGCCACTCCAAACCCACCACAGGTTCAAATCCAAACCTCCGCCGCATGCAGCGCACCGCACCCAAAAAATCAAAACAGTGCCACACTCCAGCAGTTTGGCTGAATTCTCGGTGTTGTTGTCGTTGTTGTTTACCGTTGTTGTTTACCATTGTCGTCTTGATACCACCGTTGTTGCTAACATTGTTGTTGTCGTTGTTTCCATGCGGCAAGAACTCGGGAGCCAGGAGTCTGAATTCTTGTTGTTGTTGTTGTCATTGTTGTTTACCGTTGTCGTCTTGTTACCACCACCGTGGTCGCTATCGTTGTCGTTTTCTGCATGCGGAAAGAACTGGGGGGCCAGGAGTCTACCGCAAACAGGGGGTGACATTTGACAATCAACTGGTGTGCTGTGCTTCATGCAGTGATGCGGCCGTGCTAGGAACTTTAAAAAAAGTAATCGTAGTGAGCTCTTCCTGTCCAACTAAGTGTGACCTTGTTGTAGATGATGTTTTTTCGTTTAATTTGTCGACCTAGTGACACTGGCATCGGTTAGTAGCGGTTTTTCACCGATGCCAAGACTTTTTAGAGTGACTTCTTTTGACTCTTCTTCATTTTGCGTTTATTTGTCAGAAGATGGAACCACACCACACGGTAAATCAAGTTGCAACAGCAATGACATCCGATCACCACTGTGCCCTCAGCAGAGGCTCAGGAGAAAACTTTCTTCTTGTACTCCTGTAGAGAAAGACCCACTAGTATCAAACATTCTAGCTATCGCTACCTTTTAGTACACAGCAATGAGCATTGTCACCACGCATTGCTTGGAGCAAGCGGTTGCGGTAAGAAGAAAGAACAAACAACGCTGCCACCACCACCGATACTACTACATAGCACTAGTGCCTGCGACGTAGTGTAGTCAACGTTTGTCAACACTACAAGTTCTAGGTCTATTACTCTACTAGTATTCCTATGACGCTTGTTGCATGGCGATTGTCAATAATGAACACACAAAGATGATTTACCTCCTTGTCAAGAAACTCTTTGCCGCGGCGCACACTTTTTGAATTGCGAGCCGGTCAAGTCCAGTTTGAACCTTGGTGGACTCGTGACTCAGAGCCTCCCCTGGGGTCTTTTTTACCGCTGCCATCAAACAGTGACCTTCACAAGCGGACTTGAACTATGTTGGAGCTATTGAAGGACGATCTGCTGCTAATAAGTAGGTTTCGAGAGAAGCCGGGGACAAAAGCATCCAGATACTCCTTGAGAAGATTTCACATAATGCAATCTTTGAAGTTCACATTGTGAATAGTCCTACGATGGCCTATGGATACTCCGCTGTACATAATTCCAAAAATACCAAAATATCCTCATCCAGGAGGGGCCCAACTTGGGAATCTGTAAAACGGCTCACTTTTCCGAGCACAGCGTTTTGCAAAAGCTGCCAGCAACATCTTCATTTCGAACATGAACACGATGAACTTTTTGACCATTGATCGGCCTACCAGCGCCGGATATTTGTGTGGAGACTTCGATGTCACATCGTTTCCCACACCAATTGGGCCCAAGGGGACTGTGGAAGTTGTGGACGCCCTACCAACGAACACTTTGTTGACTTCCATGGACGTTGGGACCACATGCTTTCTCCGTGAAACTTTCAAGGCTGGGGACTACAACAACAACGTTGCGCTTCCTTGCTTCTCTTCTGATAATGTTGCACACATTTCCAATCTATCGAAACTTTTGGATGTTCAGTCCAACGACATTTTGTCCATGACTTTCAACCGAACCGAGACCTTGGTCACTCCGCTCAGCCTATCGGATGGAAGCAGTGACGCCCCATCATCGCCTTCATCAAGCAAGAAGTGTCACTGGACTGAGAAGTTTGAAGAACTCACAGACTTCAAACTACGATTCGGTCATTGCCTTGTTCCCAACAACTGGAAGGACAATGTGAAGCTTTCTCAATGGGTGAAGCGCCAGCGCCACCAATACAAGCTTCGCAGTGAGGGAAAAACTTCGTCTCTTTCTCCCGAGAGGATTGAAGCTTTGGAGAAGCTTGGTTTTGTTTGGAGTGTGCAAGAGGACACTTGGGGTGAACGTTTCCAAGAACTTGTGGCATACAAGGAATTGTACGGTCACACAAATGTTCCAAAGAACTGCAAACTCCACCCTCAACTGAGCGTATGGGTGAAATATCAACGACGCCATCTACGCCTTTTCCTAGCAGGGCAGCGATCGTCTATGACTAACGAGCGATTTCTCAGGCTCACAGAATTGGGATTTCAGTGGAACCCTCGCAAACCTAGGGGAAGTGCAGCAACGCTGCCATGCTGAAGAGAAATGTCTGGACTCTTGACGAATCAGGGATTATTTTTTTCAGCAAGCGAGGAAGTTCTAGCTACCACCATGGTGGATATTGCTATCTGCAACGCTGCAAACGATTCATTCACCCCACAAAGCAAGATTCCCACCTTCCCATATCAGGACGGAGCTTGATGTAAAACGTGCCGGTAGATGTATTGGGTGGTGCCACAACCTAAAGTGGAGGATACCCGAGTTGAATTTAAGACTAATTTGATTGTTACTGGAATTTCCTGGGTGTTCCGTTACAACATCTCGATAGCAGACCTACTTGCGTCGTTTGTACCTTGTTGTAACCACGTGAGTCACTCATCGACCCGAACCGCGAGAGCGAAACAACCAGCAGATTTTCTCCGACACAATGGCATATGGATTCCCCTTGACACTACTATAGTCCATTTTTGCCAATACAAGGGGCCCACAATTTAGAAGCTAGAATAGTCCATTTTTGCCAATAAGAATGTTCAGGTAGGTATTATAGTGCATTGGGTAGAAGGAACATACCCAATGTTTGTCGTAACCTATATCCCTCTAGGATATAGGTTACGACAATGTTGGACTAGTCCAATGCTTGATCCCAAGGTACCGTGCGTCACATAGACTTGTTGGGTTGCCACTTCAGAGTTGCTAGTTTGTACAATTTTTCATCTACCCGTTCTGTGCTTTGTGAGACGTTGCAACAAGACTCTTCTACAGTCTACATTGCTGGGATCTTAGATTCTGATGTAATAATATTGAATTCTGGTGTGTGCATATTCAAAAACAACCTATCGTTTGAGATTATTCAATCGAGCTTCTAGTTCGCTGAGAGCAGGATCATCCGCTTCTGCCACAGCGACCTTGGCTGGTCCTGCCGATTCCTGGAGACCAGGCATCCCGACCCCGGCGGCGGGAAGCTCCTCTCCAAAGGAGATACCAATTTCATCGAGGACTTGGTTGACAATTTGAGCCTCTTCTTCTTCGTTTCCTTCCTCACCAAGTGCATCATCAATCGTATCACCCATAATCTCTTGCATAAGTTCCGTTTTGGCGTTTTCTCTCTCAAATTCCGTCATCATCTTGGTGATGGAAGAAACGTTGACAGCCTTGTTCATCTTGTACATAGCCTTGGCGGTTGCCTTCATAGCTTCACCCATGGCGTGGTGGGACTTGACTGTTTGCAACTTGAGTGCACATCCTTGCAAGTGACTTCGCATTTCAATAAATTTGGCAATATGTTGCCTTGTCCGGACCAGATCCTAGAAGGGATGGAAGAGTGGGTAGGTAGCATTTAGCAGATACAGGTGGTAGTTGATTTCCAACAAACAAGGACAGGACAACATTGAGTGATTCTTCCCAACCAACAAAATAGAAAATAGAATATAAAAAGTACAAACACGCGACATACCTTGGCCATAATCTTGACGGACGACATGTGTTGTTCTTTGGCGGCTTTCTTGATCTCAATAATAAGTCTCTTTTCTTCACGCTCCAAGCCAGTCTTTTCTCGATCCAATTCTCGGACCGCTCGATTGATCATTCGTTTGTTCTCTCGCAGAACCTCTTTGAGAGGCTTTTCTTTGCCAAAAACGTTTCCCATGGTGATGGATGGTGTGTGGAAAACTTGGATAACTTAATTGTCTCGGCAAACAAGGATGGACCCAACTGACGCAGTGCACCGCAGTTTCACGACTTTCACGACTTGTTGGCTGAATTGGTTTGGATCAAGGTTGGAATCGAAGCAAGATCCCTGGAGTGCCCAAGTGTGTGTGTGATACTGGGATTCGATGGACTGAAGTGGTGAATCTAGTTGGCGTCGCAGTCGCTAGCAAGACAACAAGAAGGGCAACAACGACTCCCTGGCACCTCCGGCTTTGTTTGGGTCGTGCCGTTGAGTTTTCGGCTTGGGAGAATTCTTCCAACGGGTCCGGAGGGAGTCCGGAGTCCGGAGTCCAGATGGATGGACTGATGACTGATGACCTAGGGCTGTTCGTGCCAGCTGATTTGATTCCACGTGGAATTTTGCTTTTGGTCAAGCCCGTCAAGCCAGCAGCCCGCAGCCCTCCAGCCTCCATGATCCCATTCATTCATTCAACTTGCAAGAATAATCCAAACGTACCAAAAGACATGGCTCCTTCTCAACAACAAAAGCTATTGGAATATGATATTCAAGACGGATTTGAAGCTTTGGATGATGAAAAGTTGGGACTCTTGAGTTTGGAATCCTTTTACACGCTCTTTTTGGGATTGGGATACCCTCGTGTGACCATGGAGCAATTGGCACAACGAGTGGAAAAGGTCCTGGAGAAACCGGGGGTATGGAATGGAAATGGAAGCTTTAACTGCAGTAGTGAAAATGGAATTACGGTTCATGTGGCAATTGAGGTTTGCAAGCAGGTAAGAAATTCCAAGTGCATGAGTGCACCCTGTTGTTGGGAAAGGCTCACCAACGATGAACTACTCTTCCTTTCCGTATTGTACTACCGGTAGTTTTGGAGCCAAATGGATCGAGATAAAGAGTTTTCTACGTCTTTTGCTTTGATGGACTCGGATGGAAAAGGATACCTTACTGCATCCGACCTGCAAGCCTTTTCCGAGTCCACGGAAGGCACCGACAGAGGCAATGACATTAACGGCAGTCTCTCCTGGTCGCAAGCCACCGCAATCATACATGCCACTACCGGTTCGTCCACTACCTCCCGTGCCACCTTGCCCCAGTTGAAACAAGTTTTGTCGCCTCCGTGAAACTACTGAAAAAACTACCGTAGAAGACGATGGATTACAACCTTCCTCGCAAGTGCATGACCCCAACATCCATTCTGCACATACCTCACGGCAGGTATTGGGAGAGCTGCATAACGATCCCAATGGAAACCTTTCTTTGGGAGTGGAAATGCCCCAGTGCCAATACACAAATCGCGAAACCCTTTCAGATACAACCAGCAATATCACCAACCTCTTGGGACTTCCAATGTCACCAATGATTGCAACATCTACTAGAATAGCAATAGAAAAAAGAAGAGAAGATGTTCGTATCGTATTGCACTAACCTGTAATAAGTGATAATTAGTAAAAGGTAGTAGAGTCACCACAATTGTACTCTAGGAAAGGCACCGTATCCTGTAGACTATTACAGTAGCGGCATAGTGGGTCATCCCTCCCCTAGCAGCCGGTGAAAGAGAAAGCGTTTACCTGACCTTGTAGTAAGGTTCCGTGTGTGGGGCAATCTCTTGCATCATATTGGGTCCATGTTGACGCACACAGCCGTCTCCGTGGTATTTGAGAGGACGGAAGTAGTGAGAGCATCCAGCCTCCGATCGCTGCCAGTGTGCGCACTGGGCTCCCTCCGTTGGACTTGGGAAGCAACTGCTTGGGGCAAGAAGTTGTCTTGGTATTGGGCGTCATCGTCTCGGAGTTTTCGGATGACGGGCTCCTTGACGAGGTACTTCCAGCCACGCTTCTGGGCAAAGTAGACAGCGTCTTGGGCGTTGCGGAAGTAGAGGGGGGCGTCGCAGCCCATGGTATCAGCTGTGGAGTTCCAGCCCATGAGGGAGTTCTTCCATCGCTCTCCGACGGCGCCGTCGTCGTTGAAGCTGACCTTCCAGAGTTGCTCAGGGTTGAGTGGCGACTGGTTGGGTCGGGCCCGCATCTGCTTGATGACTACCATGCGCTTGCGGCCGTCTGCCATTTGCTGCGAGACCAAGTGCGCAGGATCCAAGGCGGTGATCTCCGCAGGGTTGTCGGGGAGCACGGGGTCGGGGAGCCTGATGCCAGAGTCGTAGACCATGGCGAAGTCCTCCTCGGCCATTTCTTCCAACTTGCGCTCCAAGGCAGGGACATCCGGAGCTTCGGTTTCCCCGGCCTTGACGAGAGCCTTCTTCACGGGAATTACCATGGAGCGGTGACCAGTGGCAGGAGTGCCACGAGCCAAGGCTCGGACTGCGCTGGATCCACTGAGTAGACGAACGAACATCTTGGTCACTACAGAGTCAAATAATACTACTAAGCTCGAGTGGAGGATGGGAACAACCAAGAGGCACCGCGGCGGCTTGGCGTCGCTGATCCAAAAAGTTCAACTGCATAATATCTTCGCCGCTGTATGACGGGCGGAGGAAAGACTGTCGACTTGGTGGACTACACCATCGACTACCTGGATTCACTTGGGGAATGGGGAATGGACACTACTCACGGTCAACACACAATCCTCCACAACACAACAAACTGACAATACTCGTACCTGTACTCGTAGTGTCAAGCCAGCATCAACTATCATATTTCATCATGGCAACCACAGACAAGTATGATCGACAATTACGGCTATGGGGTGCTCAAGGGCAGGTAAGACATGCAATGTTACTGCGTATTACTTGGTTCTGTTGTATTGATGCCATTTCTTTCTCTTGCGCTCGTTCTGATTCCTTTTCTTTCCATGTTCCACCCGCCACCGTCGACACGTCTCTTCCTCCATCACTCTATGCGCAGAGGGCTTTAGGAGAGACCCATGTCTTTTTGATTGGAGCCTCGGCCGCTGGAACGGAAACTCTCAAAAACTTGGTCTTGCCTGGAATTGGTTCGTTTTCTGTCATAGATGATGCCGTCTCCTCCAAACAAGATGCATCGTCCAACTTTTTTCTGCCTACGAGTGCTGTGGGCAAGCCTCGTGCAGAAGTGGCAGCTGAATTTCTATCGGAATTGAATCCTGATGTGGTGGAACCTTCCAGCATTTGACGTCCCTAGAACAAGCCGATTGGAAACAGATCCTTGGAGGCTCTGGAAGAAGCGGGTCTTGGTCGTAGCCAGTGATTTGACTCCGTCTCTTCTGGAGACTCTCAGTGCCCTCTGCACCTCCCTCACTTACCAGCTACTTGTGGTACATTCCTATGGTTTGATTGGTACGGTTCGAGTTCAAGTTCCTGGCGTGCTTCCACTCTTGGATCCAAAACCAACCAATGCCCCATCCCGATCTTCGTTTGAAATCTTCCTTTCCTGCCCTCGATGCCCTCTCCGATTCAATCCAACTCGATACCTTGGAAAGCCATGAACATGGACATGTACCTTATCCTATTTGTTGCTCAAGCCCGCAAAAAGTTTTGGTAAACTTCCGGCGACCTTTGCAGAAAAGCAAGAATTCGTCAAGATGTTGCAATCTATGCGCCGGAGTGATATGGAATTGAATTTTGATGAAGCCATTCAAAATGCCATACTTAGCTTATACGGACCCACCGTGACGGTTCCAGATCAATTGGATCCTTCCTCCACGGTGGGCATTCTCTTTCGAGGCTACGAATCGTTTGTCCAATCCAATGGAGGGCGTCCACCATTGAATGGTTCTATTCCCGACATGACATCCAGTACAGAATGGTACATTCAATTGCAGTCTATTTACAAGACACAGGCTGATTAGTGATCGGGCCGCTATGAAAGCTTGTGTCCCGGTGTTCCCGACGATGACCTGAACACCTTTTGTGCCAATATTTTTACTGTCGATCAAATGCAGACACGAAGCCTAGTGGACGAATTCCATTCCAAGGGAGTCACGGAAGACATGGTAGACGATTGGAAAATGGCCTTGATGGATTCTTATGAGGTTCCTGAACATACTCCATTGATATGGTATCTGGGACTTCGGGCATGTCAAATTTTCTGTCAATCGCATGGACGGTATCCAGGCTGCATGCCTCAACTGAAGACGATTTTGCCACCGATGTACCATTGCTTCAACAATGTTGGCAAACAGTACTACAACAATATCAGCTACAAGATCAAGAACTTCTTGAGTCACGTGCAGCCTCCATTTGCCAAGAAATGACACGATATGCCAATGCAGAGCTACATACCATTGCATCCGTGGTCGGTGGGGGTGGCATCACAGGAAGCCGTCAAGTTGATTACAGGACAATACATCCCATTGGATAATACCTACGTCTTCAATGGTATTGTATCAGTGGCAGGTGTGTACAAGTTTTAGGAGACCAACTTCCATACCGATATCGAGGAGGGCAGGGTAAAATATTGAAATATGGTCTACCTATAGCAAGCAGTGAGTATTGCTGGACGATTATTGCACTGTACCAAATTTAGAAGTTGTTGGTGCCTTCTCACATCCTCATATGCTAGTTTAGAAGAGTGGATCGTAGATTGCTTTGGAAAAGTGTCGACCGTACCAAGAGGGATGATGGTTGGCTCCATTGCTTGTTGTGTCACTACTCAGTCTTTGTCATTCATCTTCAGCAATAAACGTTCCATTGCTTTCACACTGCTGAAGCGCTGCATAAGAAATCGGTCCAGTTCCTCCATACTCCATTGATGCAAACGACGCTCTCCCATAAATTCTGCCTCGGTGGCAACAAAACGCTCATCGCCTAGATATTCGATTTTCAGTTCTTCTTCCTGATGCTTGTGATACAGTTGGTAGCCATTTTGTAGTTTAGAGATGATAGCTCCCACAGGATGCGAGTCTCTGTCGGTGTTCTTCATCCATAACACTTCTGCCACTCCGCTGGAAGGTACAGTACGGGTACGGTACGATGTTTTGTTGCGAGGGGATGAGCTAGCTACGGGACCGAATCGGGATTCAACATTCGGAGTCACGAACGGGAATAATTCTGTGTGACTCAAACGTAGAAAATCCACCAAGAAAGTGTGGCAAGTTTTGTTCACCAGAAACCAGAACCCCTCCAACAGAGAGAGACTGTAGTGAAATCAGATGTTTATCCATGGCTATTGTTTAGTAGTTTTTAGACAGGTAATCCAGCATGGCATCGTAGACTGGCAAAACGACGGCTGCCACGAAACCGGCACGAAAGATGGTTACCGAAAAACCTCCGTACAACGTCCTTTCCCTCCACATTTGACGGGTTGTATCGATGGTGTCCTTCCATAAACTGTAAGAGATGCTGGAGTTCCCAACAGGTGTGATTCCTCCTCTGTTGTTGACATAGAGGCGGTTGCGCACAGCATCAAAGGGAAAGATGAAGGACCAACATGCAACACCAGCGACTCCTGCTGCTACACATCGTTCCCAGATGACCAACTTGTCACCACGATTGCGCTCAAGCTTGGCAGCCAACCATTCGCGTTTTGTGTACTCATATACTGCATAGTACAAGGCTCGACCGAGGGAAGAAGCAGCCGTATGGGGGATGATACCAGCCATGGTAGCGGAAGGTTGCCATGTTTTTGTAGTTGGGCACAACAAGGCATCCAAAGTAGCTTCACGGAATCCCAACCCCGTCACCTGTTGGCGTGTCTTGATCAAAATGAGGGGAGCTGTCAAAACAGCCATTCCAGCGCCGGATGCAAACCCAGCAAGTGCAACATTGCCAATGGAATCATGGGTTCTATACTCATTGGGGTCGACATTTTTCGATGGGTCGGGGTCATAGAGGAATCTTCGGGCGGCATCATAGATGGCAAAATTGAGACTTTGAGCAAAACCCATTGTTAGCAATGGGCCGGTGACTCCAGAGTAGTAGGCCCTCACATTCTGTAGAATAGATCTCGACTGGGCACTACTGGAGCTGGAAGATGATGATTGTAGATGTTGATTTTGTCCGTGTGTTTGAGTTTGAATCCAGACTTTGAGGGAGTCAAGAGGATGACCCAACAACACTCCTGACATGCCTGCGAGGTAGCCTGAAATCGCACTATGAGCTGTCTTTCTAATACTGTTGATGCCAGGGTTTCTGACGTCGACATCCAGCATCGCAGCTGCTGAAACTCCTGATGTTGCTTTGGTTGCCATGGTGAGAACAAGACAAGAAAGACGGATTTTATGTCCGTCAAGCTGAGCACTTCCAACTCCATGCCGCCACTCGCCGCCACCCGTATTGATGACCTTCGATGAAGCTGATCATAATCTCTTGCTAGCTTGCGGGTGGTGAAGATTATTTATTGGTTATTGGTTAATGGAGAATTTCTAGAAGGAGAAAGAATTCTTTGCAGTCTAGAACGGGACTGAGCAAGCGTGATATCAATCACGGTCGATTGAGTCATCGCCACCTGGCAAGCTGGGTAGGACGATCTGGACTGCTTTTATGTCCATCATCATCATCGTTAGTATTGTCATCATCATCTATCCCACAAAAATGTCTCATTCTCTACTAGGAAATTGTTAGAAGATGGACACACCGCAAATCTATTGATTGGTACATACTCGTACCTCCTCCCATTCGATGCATGCCACGCTGCCTCAATTCGTCAAACAATAAAGGCAATTTTGAAACTTTGGTAACCTGGGGAGGGATGTAAAGAGTGTTCTGATATCCACATTTCCAAATCCTTGTTTCGTACAGTACAAGTATATCCTTCTTTTAATCGTTCTTAGACAGGTAATCCAACGTCGCGTCATAAACGGGTAATATGATCCCTGCAACAGGGCCAGCACGAAGGATTGTCAACGAAAACCCTTTGTACAAAGATCCCTCAACCCACATTTGCCGTGTTGTATCGATGGTGTTTTTCCAGAGGCTGTAGAAAATACTAGAATTTCCAATGGGTTTGATGCCCCCCCTGTTGTTGACGTAAAGTCGATTGCGCACAGAATCCAAAGGAAAGATGAAGGCCCAACATGCTATACCGGCTATTCCGGCCGCCACACAGCGTTCCCAAACAGCCAGTTCGTCTCCCATATTATGCTCCTGTTTGACCGCCAACCACTCGCGTTTTGTGCCTTCGTAAACAGTATAGTACAGCGATCGTCCTAATGAAGAAGCGCTGACATGAGGAATAATACCCGCCATAGTAGCGGAAAGCTGCCATGTTTTCGTTTGTGGACAAAACAAGGCATCCAAACTGGCCTCACGGAACCCCAACCCGGTCACTTGTTGGCGTGTCTTAATCAAAATGAGGGGAGAAGTGAGAATAGCCAAACCTGCCCCCGACACAAATCCTGCAATGGCAACATTTCCTAGCGGGTCCTGCGTTCGATAGGCGTTCGGGTCGATAGGCTCGGGAGAAGTGGAAGTAGACTCGGGGTGGTAAAGGAATCTGCGGGTAGAATCGAAAATTGCAAAATTGACACTTTGAGCCAAACCCACCGACACAAGGGGACCGCTGACTCCAGAGTAGTAAGCTCGCACTTTCTGTAGAATCGACCTCGAGTGGTTTTTATTACTAGAAGCTGATTGCAAATGTTGATTCTGTCCATGTGATTGCGTTTGAATCCAGACTTTGAGAGAATCAAGAGGGTGACCGAGCAAAACTCCCGACATTCCGGCAGTGTAACCCGCAACTGCGCTGTGCACTGTTTTCCTCATGTTGTAAATGGCATGGTTGCTTTCACTGTCGAGAGAAGCAGATGGGACAGGGGTTACTGTGGTTGTCATTCTGCGAGATCACGAAATGAGAAATGCTTTTAATCATAGTGAAGAGCGATAGTCCAGTGGCTGTAAAGGCATTCAAAGGAGCAGGAGAAGCAGCTCCAGATCTCTTCTTGCCGATATCGGAGAAGTTTTATTGTCAGTGGCTGGGAAAGAATTCATTGGTGGTTGGTTTGTGGACCGCAAACGGGAACGCTTTCCTGGTCCATCTAGTCATTAATTCGGACAACGCAACGGATGTCACGAATCTTGAGTCGCGAGCTCATCCCAGTCACCAGTCACCAGTCACCAGTACAGGAGTCACCAGAAAGTTGAGATTGAGAGATTGTGTTTTGCTTTCACCTCAAAATCTCGTCTATTTACAACTCTACTGCCAGGTACAGTACTAGAGTAGTAGTAACTAGTTAGATATTTTGATAGGTATTGGTTCTCTTGGTTTTTGTCTTGATTGGTGCTATGGAACGGGTAATCACAATAGAGATCGAATGAGTCATCACAACGTATGCGATCCATCTAGTCGACCAGTCGTCAGCACTATATCACTGCCCTATATCCTTGTGGCATGTTGTGGCACACGAAACTACAGCTCTATCTTGGAGCAAGAACCGGGGTTATATTTTCATCGCTCACCTTGGTATTGAAAGGTGATTTACATCTTGATTCTGACACCTGGAGTTCTGGCAACTCTCCGAATGGGTCCCATGCGCCATTCCTCCGGTTCTGGGTTCATCTGAAGCCACACTACGGTTTACTTCCTCCCCAATTCCTCTACGTCACGCATCAAAGGTTCTGTTAGACGAAATAGCTGAATCTCATTGAAACAATATTTGCAGACGGAGACGAATCGCAGCGAAGCTAACGGAGCTTACAGCGAGCTTGCGTCCGAAGGGAGCCATGGTGGGTGTGGCCTACAATTGGGTGTGTTCCACCCTATTGTTAGCTGCACTACTAGTCGTTGCAAACGTGATAATCAGCACACGGCGTGTGGTTGCTAGAGATAAGTCTCCTTCGCCAATCGGAACCGTGAGTACGGTGACTACAAAAGAGCGAGGGTTAGGTGCATGGGTCGACAAGATGTGTGTCGACCGGGAAAAAAAAGACGTGAATTGTGAACTTCAGCTCTTGAAAGACAAAGTGGTTGTCACCCGATCCAGCGTATGGAAGACCGTCGAACTACCTGAGCATGCACCTGCTGGTGCAAAATGTGTGACCAACGGTAGTCGGACGGTTTGCGTTACGGAGCACGTCGTGTGGGAATACGACGTGAGGGACAACTCTGAAGTCCAGCAGAACATCACCGCGATTCGTGAGCAGCGACTAAATATTACGCATTTTGATGAAGTTGGCTACACAAGAACTGCAATGATACTGCGTGTCAAAGCTGTGACGAATAACATGGAACACTTCTTCAGGACCAAAGTTTTGGACTTCTGGGACGACGAGTGCAGCCGTGAGTATGTGGGGTGTGGCGAACCCTCGTCGATAGGTGATACCCTCTACTGCGATGCAGTTTTTGCGGGTGGTCTATCTGATATCCAGTACAATACTGACGATTATTATCATGGTGGAGGCGCAAAGGGCGTTTGGGTAACCAGGGGTCATATCACAAAACACTCACAGCCGGCAGCAGAAGAGATATCCGACTTCTCGATGAACTACCCTGTAGCAGGAACCGAATACTTTATATACACAAAGAGTTTCGCAACCGTTGAAGGAAGTCTACGGATCTATCCAAGACAAGGAACATGTGCTGTAGCAGAAGTGAGTTTTCCAGTGGGTGGAGTGTCCTGGAACTGTGACCCTCCCCCATCTGAGTGCACACTCACAGTCCATGGCTACGCTTGTACCGCTGGCGGATGGTTCAACGAATTCAAATTTAGATATTACGTAGTGTCAGACCAGGAATGAGTTGAGGGAGGATCGGTCACATGTCGTGGGAAACAATACGAATCGGTATTGGAAGGTGTGGACCATGGCACACACGGACAACACGATGGAAAGATATCCTCGCACAAAGAACAATAATATCTGGAAAGCTAGTATTGGGATGACCGGGAAACAAAAACAACAGATAGCACATTACTTGAACTACCTTGGTGGTAATGCAATTTTAACGGAACGAAGAACATGATATCACGAAATTAGAAATGCTATGGTGAATCAGAATGAGAGCGGCATTCATGAAACCAGTGGCCGTAAAGGCATTCAAGGAAAGCTCGGAATATTATTGTTTGTTTGCAGTGGCTGAGATAGAATTGGTGGTTGACGGGACTTTCTTAGTCCATCAATTCGGATAACCCACGGATTGTCGCGTGTTCACTGCCGGAAAGATAACAGTGTGCTTTACTTTCACCTCAAAAACTCATCTATTAGTAGTTTTTAGAGAGGTAGTCCAAGGCCGCGTCGTAGACTGGCAAAACAACGGCTGCCACCGGACCGGCACGAAACACCGTCAACGAAAACCCTCTATACAAGGAACCTTCAAGCCACATTTGTCGAGTTGTTTGAATAGTACTCCTCCAATGGCTGTAGAAAATGTTCGAATCACCCTCCACTTTGATACCTCCCCTGGTACTGGCGTAAAGACGGTTGCGCACGGCGTCCATTGGGAAAATAAAGGCCCAACAAGCAATTCCAGCTCCACCAGCCGCTACGCATCGTTCCCAAATGGCAAGTTCTTCACCAAGATTTTTCTCCTGCTTGACGGTCAACCATTCCCGTTTTGTATACTCATATACTGCATAATACAAGGCGCGACCCAAAGTCTCTGCTCCCAAATGAGGAATAATTCCTGCCATGGTGGCTGAGAGTTGCCATTTCTTGGTATGAGGACACAACAAAGCATCCAAGCTGGCTTCTCGGAATCCCAATCCCGTCACTTGTTGACGCGTCTTGATCAAAATGAGAGGAGAAGTAAGAATGGCCAACCCAGCACCCGACACAAATCCAGCAATGGCAACATTTCCGAGGGGATCCTGCGTCCGATAGGCGTTGGGGGCGAAATCCCTATCATGGGGATCGGGGTGGTAGAGAAATCTCCGTGTAGCATCATAAATAGCAAAATTGACACTTTGAACCAGACCTACGGTCAGAAGTGGGCCGGTGACCCCAGAATAGTAAGCTCGCACTTTTTGAAGAAAAGACCGGCTGGATTGTGTAGAGGACGACTGCAAGTGTTGGTTCTGTCCGTGTGTTTGGGTTTGAATCCAAACTTTCAGAGAATCAAGGGGGTGACCCAATAATACCCCGGTCATTCCTGCAGCGTAACCCGCAATGGCACTGTGTACTGTAGTTCTCACGTTGATCGAAGGACTGCCGTCACCCTCTATTACTGTTCTTGATGTCTCTGCGGCTTTGGTAGTCATGGTGGGGAACGTCGAATGGCTGATATATCGCGCTGAGTTGTCGAAGGATGACAGGTTCTGTTTGATGGACTACAGACGGTGAAGTCAACAACAGGCTATGAAATTTCCGACGACGACTTCCTGCCGATGCCAGATTATTTTTTGACAGTGGTTGCGAGATTAGTGATTTGTGATTTGTGAATCATTCATTGGTGGTTGTTGGAGGCGAACATAGTTGAAGTCAAATGAGTCCATTCTAGTCACGAACGGGAATTTGACCCGTTTCGAATTATTTTGCGTTTTGTGTGACCATTGCTCCTCCAGTCGTTCTGCTGCAACGATGGAATCAGCTTCTGGGTTTCTCTTTCTTGATGAATGTCGGGTGTTCGTATCAGAACCTTCCCCACAACACGAACTGGTAAACAATCAATGGTGCTCTGTCCATTGGAGCGATGAAACAAGTACTACTGACTCTGAGTCGAGTGGCGTTCCGCAAGCGGGTCTCCACCTGCAGTGTACGAGTGATCCTCTTGTGATGGATCTCGTGGATGGGGCCGACCTCAACTGGGATGGGACTGTACAAAGTTTTCCATCTCACTTACGTTCTTCTTCATCCTTGACTCCCACTGCCGATGCGGTCTTGATGCTCAGCCTGGTCAAAACTTGCCACCAGCAGGGAAGTGTGCACCTATCCGCAGTGCGGGTATGTTTACACAAGAAGAAGCCCCGTGCTATTTCACCGTCAACAACTTCAATGGATAAATATCTTCCCTATTCTGCATCTATTCTGATTTCTCTGGATTTTCCGCGCTTACACAATGCCAAACAACTTTTGCCGGCAAATCTCCAACTGATTCTTTCCGTTGTCCAAAGTGATCAAGTTTTGCTGCGACACATCCTACAATGTCCTTCACACTTTTATCCGCGAGCTTCCCGTCCCACCTTCTTTCCGCCGAAACTGTCTGTGGATGAAGTATACCAGCGCATTGGAAGTGCCCATTCACATTTGTACTATCAGGGATATGCCCATGAAGATGTTGCCAAAGCTAAACCAAAATCTTCTGTTGAATCTCCTGCTATCACAATCCTACATTTACCACAAGACGTCATTCGCTACCACATTGGCCCCTATCTACGTTCCAAAGCGCTCTACTCATTCAGCTCAACCAATCGGTTTTTCCATCGATGTTTGCGAGGTGTTGTTCCTGGACTTCGGCTGAAACTCTATGATCATCAAATCAATTCGCTGGCATGGATGAGGCAACGTGAGTCTACTCAATTAACAGAGAATCACATGGATACTTGTGGTCCAGACATTCACCGAGCTGCTACGGGAGGAACCTCCGTGGTTCTTTCCTGTCCTGGCGACAGACCGTCCATGCGTATTCGGCAGGACTCCGGTGCCCCCATCGTACTCCGAGCCGACGACCCTCTCGCCCGTCGTGTTGCTCGAGGAGGCCTATTGTGCGACGATCCTGGTTTGGGTAAAACAATCACGGTGTTGTCACTGTTTCTGCAAACGCTTGGTTTGACGACCGAGTCATCAACTGCTACAAACACTGATGGGGATTCATCAAAGTCGTCCAATGAGAGCAACGAGCGAATATTCGCGGAGTATTGGAGAGAGCAATCGATTCCAACCTTGCGGTGTGAAACTTTGCAGAAGCTTGTTAACTCCTTCCTCCGAACACATCGCGATGCACATATTTTTGTCCAACCAGTTGACCCAGATCATGATGACGCACCCGACTACTATGAAGTCATCCAACAGCCCATTTCGATCAAAGAAATCCGAAGCAACATAGACAAAATGAAATACGATCCTTCTTTCAAGGCTTTCAATGAGGACGTCGAGCGATGTTTCAGGTAAGAGATTGTCAGCCGTGTCTTGTTTAGAAGCCGCGCTTGTTTCCTCACTGTACACGAAAGGAATGCGATGGAGTATAATCCTGCAGATAACAGCATTCACACTCTTGCGGCTGGACTCTTAAAAGACTGGATGGCCCATGTGGATGATTTCAAACAGAAACAAGTTCAAATTGCAAAAAATTCGTTTTCTCGAGCATCTTCCAAACCCAATTCATCGGTTGCGGCACTTGTCGATGAGGCTCATGAACAAAAATTTCGCGATTCCCTGCTACCTAGTTCCTGCACGTTACTTGTGGTCCCATCAGTGCTGATTGAACATTGGCATGATCAAATCCGCATGTATATAGATCCCAAGTACTGTATGCCAACAGGAAGCCAAGTACCACTGATTTTTGAGTTCACTGGTAGTGAAATAGTCTCAGGCGATTCCACAAATGTGCCGCTTATATTCATTGACAAGGGTGGGACTCGTAAGCTGCCACCTGCAGAGGATCTTGTCAAATTCAGGATGGTAATAACAACCATACAGCGATTCACCAATGAATGGAAGAATGGATCCTTCGAGGAAGAGCTCCGTCAGAGCGACAAGGGGATGTACCAGGAACTCGAGACCATGTTGGCCACCAGTGCAGAGGCATGTTCTCTTCTCAGAATAAGGTGGCTCCGGATGATTGTTGATGAGGGACATTCAATGGGACGTGGAAACAACAAAAACTCAGCGATTGCGTTCGCATCGTGGATCTCCGCCGAACGTCGTTGGGCAATGACTGGGACCCCAACCCGTCAAACAACATCGCAAACTGCTGGGTTGACCAACATCCGAAACTTGTTGCAATACTTACAACACAACTTCTTCTCACGGCGAAACAGTGGTGAGTCTGATTGGCAAAGCCTTATTTCACGAGGGTGGATAAAGGGATCCGTTGCATCTTTCTTTCGAATGCAGGCTCTACTTTCTCTGCTAATGGTTCGACACACGAAGTTGGACATTCGTGAACTACCGCCACCAATATATCGCTCCAAATATCTTCCGATGAGTGAAGAGGAGATCAAGACATACAATACCCTGGTTAGTGCCGTCCAATCGAATCTCCTCCTCACTTCAATGAAAGGAAAAACGTCGGGAGCCCAAGATTCCTTGTTGCACCGATCACAACACCGGCATGCTCGAACTGCCTTGAGGAATGCTCGGCTTGTGTGTGCAGGTGGGACAAGGGTGGTACCCACAATTTCAAGCAAATTCTTCGATGAATTCATTCGTGACGTTCAAATAGAAAACCCTAACCCAACTGTTCTTGACAAGATGAAGTCGTACATTGCCAGGGCAACAACTGAGGGTGTCACATCATGTGATTGTTGTGGTATGTTGCTCACTACTCAGCTAGTGTTCCCGTGCGGAGGTAAGTAGTGTGTATCTACATTGTCCCTCAACCAATCCTTCTCAACCATCTTCATTCTGCTGCACAGACTTGGTTTGCACCGAATGTTTTGATCCTACATCGACAGAATGCGTCGTTTGTAGTACTACGTTTGATGTCGATGTTGTTCAGCGTCTTCAACCTGGCTTGGATTATCAATGGCTCTCAGTTGCAAAAGAGGATGAATCTCAAACCATCCCCCCGACACATGGATTGATTCATGCCGATGGGAGTGGTGTTCTGGCTCCACCCAACGACAACGTTCAACGTCGACGAACAGCTACCCCTTCGGATGGACACAAATGTGTCTACAATCGCAAGGATGCAAATGGGAAATGTGATCTTTGTTGGAAAGAGCATGAAGGATGTGACATGATGAATGATCGGCGGCAATGCGAAACATGTTTCCGTGTTGCAGCAGAATGTCCCACTTTTGAAACGAAGCCCCACTATATTGTGAATGCTCTCGTAGGATTGCATGAAGAATTGATTTCAAGGAAGAATGGCATGACAGATGCCGATGCAATTTCTGCAATACCTCCATTGAAAGTGATAGTTTTTTCTCAATTCCGAGACGTATTGAACACAACAGGCGACCGATTGCTTCGCCGATTAGGCACTGGTCGCATTGCAGAATATTGGGGCAGATTCAGAACACAGGAACTTCATAAGTTTGTTCATGACCCAACTTGTCTGTGCATGCTCCTTGGTCGGGATGGGAGTGAGGGTCTGGATTTAAGTTTTGTCACTCACATCTTCTTCCTCGAACCTGTGTGGGACAAAAGCCTAGAACAACAAGTTGTAGGTCGCGCTTGGCGAATGGGAACCAAGCAATCAGTAATTGTCGAAACTCTGGTGGCTGAGAACAGCGTCGAGGTTACCATGGCTGAGTTAGAGTCAGATGTCGAGAACGGCATCAACAAAATTTCTTCAGAAATCGAGGAACCCAACTCGATCAAGGCGGTAGAGTATCAAAACGCAAAAATGCGATATCTTCTGAAGACCTTGAAATTGATCACAAGTTCTGCAACAAACCCCCTTCAAAGGCCTGCGTCTGCTTTCAAGAAACGTGACGTTCAAACTCCATTCTCAGTCGACGTTCCCGTAGAGCACCAACTCTCCAAACGCAGACGGGTTCAATTTGCTTAACTCCGTCTCCTAACAACGCTGCATCATATTCCTAAAATAATAGTGGTCTATTCAATCACATCGTAGAGCGACGAGCTCGCAATGAATTCGCCGTCGGTCATCATTCATCTTCGTTGAATCTTTGGTTGACTCGTCGAAGTCAAAGATATTGTCACGACGTCCCACATACATGATTCAACTCACGAATGAAATCACGGACGACGATGCCAACATCCCACATCACAGAGTACCGTATTGTACCCGTACCTTGCAGACTGTGCACATTCATCCATTGTGATACGCACATCTTTTGGAAGAGGAGTTCAATATAATGTCCCGTACAATCGGTTTGGAATGCATCGTGGAGATACATGAGAATGAGAGGTATTGGGTTGGCAAAGGGTTTGGTAAAGGAGGCCTGCTACCCAACGACCCCGGAGCTTTCTCAACTCCCGATGGCTCCATTTCTTGGAAAACCGCAGAGGAAGCCGCAGAGGATTTGCTGGTGCTAGGTCGAGGGTGGGTCTATTACAAGTCTGGAGATGGTTTTGAAGATCATGATGGGTGGATGTACGCCAAAGACTTTCGTCCTGACTCCCTAGACAATGCCCAGCCTGAAAAGGGTGCCCTCCATTGGGTTCGTTTTCGTCGCTTGACACGAGTGAAAGTTTTCAACCCTGTGGAATTCGTCGATCAACAAACTTTTGAAGAATGCGATCATTGTGATTCTTTGGCAATTGAAAAGCTGTCCAAAGCTCTACTGGAAGTTCTGGCTTACTGCTCACTCCTGCACAACACCACGCACGTGTCAGATTCCTTCCTACTTCCTCTGAAAAAGACCATTGTGGAGCTTGCCCTGGATCAGAAGCTTACCGAGGACGCAAGCGTAGATGTATTCGTTCAATTGGACAAAGTTCGGAAGGAATTAGAAAATTTTGTCGAGAAGGAACGAAGCGTAACAAAAATGAGTCGGCTCCTTGGAGGAGTCGAATTCTCTTACTATGGCAGGGTTGGTCAAAAGCTCTTCCAACAACGCTGTTCAGCTGTCACAGCACGGTGCTTTCCCCCCTATGAACGCGATGCCATTTCTGGTCTCATTGTTCGAAAACTAGATCGTCAATACAAAGTGCACTGCAATCAAGTGGGTTGTGGTGAGGCCTGTCCCTTCAAGCGGGTGGAATGTCCGAATGAAGGGTGTACAACTGCAATGTCTCAGACTTACTTGGAAAAACACGAAGAAGAGTGCCCATATAGGACAGTAAATTGCAAATGTGGGGATACACTGAAGGCCCATGAACTCCCTGGTCACTTGAAGGAAGCCTGTAGATTACGTGTTGTAGTTTGCCCCTTCCAACATATTGGATGTCTCAAGCAAGTTGCAGCTGGTGATTTGCAAAAGCATGTAATTGAAGACAGCGCAGCTCATCTCCTTTTGGCCGTCAGCTGTATGCAAGAACAACAAACAACAATTCGAAGCCTGCAGTCCCAAATTGAAGCCTTGGCTCTACAAAACAAAGAGATATCGACAGCGCTCAAGGAACACACCGATGCGTCTACAAAGGATATTGGCAAACTACAGACTAGTGTAACCAAAACTGCCAAAGACTTGGGGCGCCTCGAAAATACTTGCAAGAAAGAATTCAAACGGATCAATGACCCAAGGTACCAACTACACAATTGAAGTTTCTCTACCAGTAGTACGGTACTGCTCGTTTGCAAATGCATCATAAAATAAAGCCAACGGGCCTTCTTTCTCACCAGGTGGCTACGGAGCATGCAATATGCAAAATGCTACTAGTACTACTATTACTAGAGATAGCTACCTCTGTACTAACATCAGGAATCCAAAATCGGACTCCCCACACAGTCAGGAATAAGCTTGCCTGAATGATACGATGGATTAGAGACGAATGTTGGAAACAAAAACTTGGAATATTGCTTTTTTCTATCCATATAAATAGTCTTCAAAGTTCAGCCTTCATCAAATGGAGTTTCATTAACTTTTTTAGGGGTAGTCTAGATTCAAAACTATTTATTTTTGGCCTCGTGTGTGTACAAAATGTACCAGGTCCTACGGTGTAACCACGCGGTAACAGCCCAATATCGGAGGCTGACGCGGTACCCGAAGAAGGCCAAAATCACCAGTTTCGGACGAATATAGCATCTGTTCAAAAAACTCCTTCTATAGAAAAAGTTACCTAGACATAAACTAGAAGACAAGGCCTAGAACATGAGAAAAGAAGCAGAGAAAAAGGTCTTGTAGAAAGTGGGGTGTCCATATGGTTACTGGGTAACCAATACGTACCACAACCCAGACTAGGCACTAGTACTAGGTAGGTACTATACGTATGAGTATGACGATGACGGGGATTAAACCAATGCCGCATTTTTTGTACACTACTCGTACTGTGCTGTAGTACAAAATGCACGAGAGCCGCCGGCACAGCATCCAACTTTCAACAGGAGGGGCAGACGAAGTTTGGATTTCCCGCCAATTCAGATCGGGTGTTGATGGCGGGGGGCACTTTTTTCTAACTATGTTCAACAATTGGTGGATTCGATTTAAAAAGAAGATAGGCATAGGAGACCGTCAGAAATTCCCTAGATGATATTATTCTCTACTACTAACTAACTGGTAAAGTAGCTGTAGCCGCCGGTCGGTTCCTTTTACATAGGACAGGTCTACGCCTTGTGATCTTGTACTAACACCACCAATTATGACGCCTACTCGTCCTTCTGCACTGTAGCAGTTAGTACTAGTACTACGGTACCACCACGTAGTGTCCGGCGTCATCATCATCACCAACAGAACGAACGAGTGGTATTATTTGGGCCGGCGGTCAGTTTCTCGCGTTCGGCGGAGTTGTTGTTCGGATCAGCCCTGCGCCACCACCATAACACGACGAGCACACAATATCTACCCACTCCATTTCTCGCTCCTCGGCAGTTCGAGCGAATCTCTTCTGAAGCCGACTTGCTCAATACGAGTACCAAAAACACACAAAATGAGGTTAACTTTGCTGACTCTCATCGTATTGTTTTGTTGCATGGTATCCATTTCGGCCAGAGGTCCACAAACCGATCAACCAACAGTTTCACATGTACCGACCCATTCGCCAGCCCCATCGAAGTGCGGAAGTCAACAAACCAACTGTGGCAATGGGCCAGGGAAACCATCACCCCGACCAACTTCTACCCCATCCGCAAATCCTTCAGGTGCACCATCCTCCATTCCGCCAGCTCCCACAAATCGCCCTTCTATGGTACCATCAAAGAATCCTACCAATGTTCCAGAGCCCCCCACATCTTTGCCATCTCAACAACCATCTGGAAGGCCGTCTGATGCTGCAAAGTCCCCCACAGCATTGCCATCCCTACAGCCATCTGGAAGTCCGTCTGCTGCTGCAAAGTTGCCCTCGGCATTGCCATCCCTACAACCGTCTGGAAGTCCGTCTGCTGCTGCAAAGTTGCCCTCGGCATTGCCTTCCCTTCAACCCTCTGGAAGTCCGTCTGATGCTGCAAAGTTGCCCTCGGCATTGCCATCCCTACAACCATCTGGAAGTCCGTCTGCTGTTGCAAAGTTGCCCTCGGCATTGCCTTCCCTTCAACCCTCTGGAAGTCCGTCTGCTGCTGCAAAGTTGCCCTCGGCATTGCCATCCCTACAACCATCTGGAAGTCCGACTGCTGCTGCAAAGTTGCCCTCGGTATTGCCATCCCTACAGCCATCCCAGCGACCCTCCGGTCGCCCATCTGTTAGAGGCTCCAACAATCCAACTGATAGTACGGCCCCGTCATCATCACCAAGCAAATGTGCCGGAAATACTGGTACAAACTGTGGAAACAACGGGAAAAGACCTTCACCGACACCTACCATGCTACCCTCCCAAATACCATCCAGCGTGCCTTCATTTGTCCCGTCGTCGGTGCCATCTACCACGGCATCATTGGGCCCAAGTCGAATGCCTTCGATGTTGCCTTCAGGAGCACCGTCGCAGAGTTCTTCGCCGTCTGGAACACCTTCCGCGACGACGTCAGGATCTCCCTCACAAAGCCAAGAACCTTCGTTGATGCCGTCAGGATCACCTTCACAGAGTGTGTCGCCGTCTGGAACACCTTCCACTACTTCCTCAGGTGCTCCCTCACAAAGCCATGGGCCTTCGTGGTTGCCTTCAGGAGCACCGTCGCAGAGTTCTTCACCGTCTGAAACACCTTCCGCGACGACGTCAGGTTCTCCCTCACAAAGCCAAGAACCTTCGTTGATGCCTTCAGGAGCACCGTCGCAGAGTTCTTCACCGTCTGAAACACCTTCCGCGACGACGTCAGGTTCTCCCTCACAAAGCCAAGAACCTTCGTTGATGCCGTCAGGATCACCTTCACAGAGTGTGTAGCCGTCCGAAACACCTTCCACGACGACGTCAGGTTCTCCCTCACAAAGCCAAGAACCTTCGTTGATGCCGTCAGGAGCACCGTCGCAGAGTTCTTCACCGTCTGGAACACCTTCCACGACGACGTCAGGATCTCCCTCACAAAGCCAAGGACCTTCGTTGATGCCGTCAGGATCACCTTCACAGAGTGTGTCGCCGTCTGAAACACCTTCCGCGACGACGTCAGGATCTCCCTCACAAAGCCAAGAACCTTCGTTGATGCCGTCAGGAACACCGTCGCAGAGTTCTTCGCCGTCTGAACGACCTTCCGAGACGACATCAAGATCTCCCTCACAAAGCCAAGAACCTTCGTTGATGCCGTCAGGATCACCTTCACAGAGCGTGTCGCCGTCTGGAACACCTTCCGCGACGACGTCGGGTTCTCCCTCAAAAAGCCATGATCCTTCGTTGATGCTGTCAGGAGCACCTTCGCAGAGTGTATCTCCGTCCGAAACACCTTCCGTAACATCCTCAGGTACTCCTTCACAAAGCCATGATCCTTCGTTGATGCCGTCAGGAACACCTTCACATAGTGTGTCGCCGTCTGGAACACCTTCCGCGACGACGTCGGGTTCTCCATCAAAAAGCCATGCTCCTTCGTTGATGCTGTCAGGAGCACCTTCGCAGAGTGTATCGCCGTCCGAAACACCTTCCGTAACATTCTCAGGTACTCCTTCACAAAGCCATGATCCTTCGTTGATGCCGTCAGGAACACCGTCGCAGAGTGCTTCGCCGTATGAAAGACCTTCCGAGACGTCTGCAAGTTCCTCTGCCATGCCACCCAGTGTCAGCTCCAGTGCTCCCTCGGCTAGTGTTGTTCCATCGAACAGCCCCACGACCACAGGAGCTCCATCGCTGAGTGCTGCTCCGTCGGTGGCGCCAACCGTCACGGGAGTACCATCGGAGAGCTCCGCCCCCTCGATCAATCCATCAACCATGGTCGCCTCAAACGCTCCAAGCATTGATGCTGGTAGTGTCGCACCGTCCGCCGTGCCATCCAGTGTCAGCTCCAGTGCTCCCTCTGCTAGTGTTGCTCCATCGAACAGCCCCACGAGCACAGGAGCTCCATCGCTGAGTGCTGCTCCGTCGGTGGCGCCAACCGTCACTGGAGTACCATCGGAAAGTATTTCCCCTTCAACCGCTCTTCCTTCGCTATCTGCTTCTTTTCCTCCAATTGCTGGTGGACCTGGACCCAGTAGGAACCCTTCGCAAACAAGTGCTACCCCTACTATGATCGCTGTGTCGCCAGCTACGTTGCCAACACCATACAACAAGGCTCCCTTTGGTAAGGGAAAGGAAAAGGCTTCCTGCATGGCGGAAACAAAGGTAAGGCGTTGGGTGGCTCCTCTACAAAGGCACCGTTCAATCCTCTCTCGTCATTGTCTCCGTCGATTTCGATGGCGCCTTCAAGTGCCTCTTCCAAGAAGTCATCACCCCCTTCGAAAGCAAAAAGCAAAGGGAAAGCCCATGGCAAACAGAAGCGTTCGAAGAAGGCCCATTTTAGAGTTGGTGTCTTCTACCAAAACTAGCCACCCGATCTAGTTGTGGAAGTTATTTGATGCTCTATTCGACATATCCTAATCATTTGACTACGTCGTTTCGTGGAGTAGCATTGAATGAAGATTTGGAGTTAGTGATGTTTCATTGGACTTGGTGGCTCGTATGCAGTAATAGAACGTATAAAATGTGGTCCGAAGATAGCAGCACGTCGACGACATGTTGTCATATCCAATCAAACTTCCTCGAGTCGGAGTTCATCAACAAATTACTCCACGAAATTGTAGAGAGACGAGCCCACTCCAGCCACACAATGATCAATATGGTGGGGATTGCGGAACCTCCCGGTGTCCCTCGTTCCTCGTAAACATTGTGAGGTAGATCCAATCAACGCGAATGAAAGGCGGGAGCGGACAAACTTGTACATCTGTAAAAAGTATTCGCGCTTCCACTTGCTGGAAAGCCCTACAGCCAAGCGGAGAATAGCCGATCGGGTCTCAGAACTCATCAGTCCATCCACAGAGGACAGAGAAAAACAAAGGTGTGAAGTGGCTGTGAGCCCGCTTGCATGCCTCAAGATTCTTCTTCTTCTTGGCTTCTTGTTGGGACTTCAACACCTTCAATGGGTCCCTGGTGACATACGATGGAGCATCTGTATCAGAGATACGAATATCGAAGTATGTTGTTGTCGACTTCGCCCAGAACCCACGCACTGCCACATCGCCTCGTAGATCAGGTCATGGGGCTGTGGCAGATTCCTCCAGAGTCTCTCCTGAAAGAATGATAGGTTCATTCACCAGAGCTGAAGGGGGATACAACTGAGAACAAAGCTCCTGCCATTCAGCCGCCAAGTCGTTGTGGCGGAGAAGGATGAGACCTCCTCTCTGGCATTGCAGGGCATGTTTAACAGAAATCATCCCATATCGAAGTCTGAGATTGTCCCGGAACTCAGTCACAGTCAGAAATGTGTTGTTCAGTTTGTTCGGTGCAGTCGTCAACCAAATTCCGGTCTCCCTGGCTCGGAGAATCTTTCGAACCTTCTTTGCTGTCCTTTCAGTGTCGATTCTTTCTCTTTCTTCAAATTCCTTGATAACTATGTCAAACTTTTCTTCCTGCTTCTTCTTCCTTGCCGTCGCTTGGCTCTTGAGTGTCTGAACCGCCTGAAGCTGATACCGGGCTGTGTCTAAATCATCCCCAGCATCAAGAGAACTCACGATGGGTAGGGTTAGGGTTCTGGAGTTCATGTGCTGTGTCCAAGCCTGTTGGCCGGGGACTGGGATGTTAATACCTGCTTGAGATGTCGACAGGGAGAGAAGGGTACGGAGTCGGGGGCTGATGTCAGCCATGTCCATGCCCAACAACGCTGGCAGGAAGTCTTCAGCGATTGCTTGCTCCAATGGAGAAAGCAGAGACTTCGTTCCAAGGTTTTGTAGATCTTGTGTAGGGCTTTCCTCGTTCAGAAGCAATAACCGGGGGTTAGTGACTCTGAGCAAGTACAACCACTCAGTCTGTAAAGAGAGGGTCAGAGCTGTGAATGCCGACTGTGGGTATTTCTTAGCGGCTATTGCCAGCGTTCGGATATGGTCACACCAGGCTCTGATCTTTGGCTCAACCCAAGAGGGGAAGTCTTCTTTGCATCCAATGAATCCGCCCATGTAACGATGACCAGAGGTGAACTCGAATCCGAAGGGTGCAAGGATACGAGAAGCTCGCTTCTTCCATTTGGGTCGAACAACGACGACACTCTTCTCGGGCTCGGGGTAATATCCGCGAGCTGGACCAATCTCTTGAAGCTTCTTCATGGCTCTGGAGATCAAAAGAGGATGCCCTGAAAATGACGAATCATCTGCGTACTACCATGGCGGAAGCAGACCAGGAAAGTGTCGTCTGATTTCCTCGGAAAATGGAACTAAGGCTAAGCCATATAGTACCATGGAGAGGGGGTCTCCCTGCGTCACTCCTTCCTTCGATTCCAGGAAGATGCCTTGGGAGTTTCGGAGCGCCTCAATACCAGAAGAGCAGCGTGACGGTAGCAGTTGTAACTGAATCTTTCTCCCTCTGGCCACCGATGTCGGACTGTCCAAATCATTGCTTTCCTACTGAGCTCATTGAATCCATTCCGATCGTCTACAAGGAGTGTCGCCACTAGTGGATCAGATGTGCAAGTTTGTGCGCGCCCGCCTCTCATTCGCGTTGATTCGATCTACTACAACAATGATTACGAGGAACGAGGGACACCGGCCGGTTCCGCATTCCGCAACTTGATTGTGTAGCTGGTGCGGGCTCGTCTCTCTACAATTTCGTGGAGTAATTTGTTGATGAATAGGAGTTGAGAAGGTTTGATTGGAAATGGCGGCTATCAGAATGACTATTTTAGACCCCTAATGGGCATATGCAGTAATGTAACATGTAGTGTACTCTGAAGACAGCAGCACGTGGAAATGGCGGCTTTGCGTTGTCGTGCTGCTGTCTTCAGAGTACATTGCATGTTACATTACTGCATATGCCCATTACTGCATATGCTCTGATCTTTGGCTCAACCCAAGAGGGGAAGTTTTCTTTGCAGCCAATGAATCCGCCCATGTAGCGATGACCAGAGGTGAACTCGAATCCGAAGGGTGCAAGGATACGAGAAGCTCGCTTCTTCCATTTGGGTCGAACAACGACGACACTCTTCTCGGGCTCGGGGTAATATCCGCGAGCTGGACCAATCTCTTGAAGCTTCTTCATGGCTCTGGAGATCAAAAGAGGATGCCCTGAAAATGACGAATCATCTGCGTACTACCATGGCGGAAGCAGACCAGGAAAGTGTCGTCTGATTTCCTCGGAAAATGGAACTAAGGCTAAGCCATATAGTACCATGGAGAGGGGGTCTCCCTGCGTCACTCCTTCCTTCGATTCCAGGAAGATGCCTTGGGAGTTTCGGAGCGCCTCAATACCAGAAGAGCAGCGTGACGGTAGCAGTTGTAACTGAATCTTTCTCCCTCTGGCCACCGATGTCGGACTGTCCAAATCATTGCTTTCCTACTGAGCTCATTGAATCCATTCCGATCGTCTACAAGGAGTGTCGCCACTAGTGGATCAGATGTGCAAGTTTGTGCGCGCCCGCCTCTCATTCGCGTTGATTCGATCTACTACACAATGATTACGAGGAACGAGGGACACCGGCCGGTTCCGCATTCCGCAACTTGATTGTGTGGCTGGTGCGGGCTCGTCTCTCTACAATTTCGTGGAGTAATTTGTTGATGAATAGGAGTTGAGAAGGTTTGATTGGAAATGGCGGCTTTGCGTTGTCGTGCTGCTGTCTTCAGAGTACACTACATGTTACATTACTGCATATGCCCATTAGGGGTCTAAAATAGTGAAGTATTGTGAGGTAGATCCAATCAACGCGAATGAAAGGCGGGAGCGGACAAACTTGTACATCTGTAAAAAGTATTCGCGCTTCCACTTGCTGGAAAGCCCTACAGCCAAGCGGAGAATAGCCGATCGGGTCTCAGAACTCATCAGTCCATCCACAGAGGACAGAGAAAAACAAAGGTGTGAAGTGACTATGAGCCTGCTTGCAAGCCTCCAGAGGAGATACTTCTTCTTGGCTTCTTGCTGGGACTTCAACACCTTCAATGGGTCCCTGGTGACATACGATGGAGCATCCGTGTCAGAGATACGAATATCGAAGAAGTATGTTGTTGTCGACTTCGCCCAGCAACCACACACTGCCACATCACCTCGTAGATCAGGTCCTAGGGCTGTGGCAGATTCCTCCAGAGTCTCTCCTGAAAGAATGATAGGTTCATTCATCAGAGCTGAAGGGGATACAACTGAGAACAAAGCTCCTGCCATTCAGCCGCCAAGTCGTTGTGGCGGAGAAGGATGAGACCTCCTCTCTGGCATTGCAGGGCAAGTTTAACAGAAAACGCCTCATTGGGACACCCATCACACTTCTCTGGCAAATCTGAAGGCATCATCCCTTATCGAAGTCTGCTATCCACTTCGTCCTTGAACCCAGAACCCTTTTTTGATCTTCGGTCATACTAGTTCTGGAGTGGTAACTGCACAGTTCTCTGCCATTGACATAGTCATTCCTTGTCAATCATCCCCCATCAAGATGCCAGCAGCCTGGCTTTTGAGTGAATATGGTCTCACATGAGATTAAACAGCAGTTTGTCGTCATCATCTTGTATCCTGGCAAAAGGGAGACAAATTTTTGCTCCCATGGTGGAACATCATAAGACACATTGGTGGGGATTTGTTTTACATACTCCTCCAGGGGGTGATATACTGTCAGGATAATGACCACTTGATCCACCTATGGTTCCTCATCCCCTTGTAGTCATGCTAGTTCTTGAAGAATTCTTCACAAGTTTTATCAAACAGCCATGGCATCTGCAGATGGTACACTTAAGCCCAGCATTCAGGGTCAAGTATTATTTGCAGCCCACCAGCACACCTCTTCTCTTCCTGATCATTGTGTTTCCAGTGCTCCTCTTGTCTGTTGATTTGTCAAGGACAGCACATGATTGCTTTCTCAGAACACTTGTAACACCTTGGGTTTGGAAACAGTACCAAGTTGTGGCTGTGTTTGTAGTATGGCCACTTCCCTCAATACTTTTTCGCTGCACCAGATGGTGGTCCAAACAAAGGAGGATTCCTTGTCAATGACAAGAAAGCCAGGCTTGCTGGTGCTAGTACACCAAAACTAGATACCCACTGATTATTGTGGGAGTCCCAACAAGAAGAAGAACAAGCCAAGAAGAAGAGGCTTGCAAGTACAGCAGTCACTTCACAACTTTGCTCCTCTGCTTCTTGTCTGTGGATGACAATGAACTGCTGTTCTGCGACCCTTGACTCTCCATGTTTCCCACATGGCTGCAGGCTTTCTTCAAACCAATGGAGAGCAAGAACACTTCAGATGATCATGTGGTGCAAGAAGTTTGTCTGCCTTTCAATCTTGCTGATTCAATCCACCACTACACTGGCCAGTTCCTCAATCCCCAAATCTATTGTGTGGCTGCTCCTGCGAGTGGTGGTGCTGCAGCAGACTTGTTGTTGTTCTTGTCTCTCCTCTCCTCTACAACCATTTCGTTCCTGGAGTACTACTACCATTTTTGTTGAAGTCTTCCTTCTTCTTCTTCTTGCTGGATCATGATGAGTTGAGGATGTTTGATTGGATTTGGTGGCTCTGCTGTTGACAAGAAGTGCTATCTTTGGACCATATCCTATAGTCAATGATTGCTTACACCTCCTAGCAGTAGGCCTAAAATAGTGAAACTGGTGAAAAATCTCTTTGGCAGGCTTGGTGGTGGGTGTCACGATTCAGTGGTTGTGGTGGTGGGAGGTAGGTCTGTCTGTATACCCAACAACGTCGTTATATGAGCGTTAGATAGTTCGTACTCGTCATACTGTTGTTGTAGCTCGTAGATGGTGATGACCGGCGCTTCCAACAGTTCGAGTACAGGTTGAATACTACTTCACACACAGACCCACCACTATGGCTACAATGAAACGAAGCTTACCGAAACGACCATCATTAAAGGCTTTTCTGCTGTTTGTGTGTTTTCTGGTGGTTTGTGTCGGAACAGTACTAAACGTATGGTATGGAATTGAGGCCTCCTCCTCCTCAAAAGAAAAACAAGGACGAGGACACCAGATGTTTGCAGCAGATTCAGGGGGGGTGCTTGTATATCCTATGCACAATGTGAGACTGACACCCTCACCAAAGAATGTATCCAGCAGCACTACATCGTTGAACAATCCCTTTTTTCATGATCGCCTCCCTGAATGTATTCCTTGCAGTGAAGATGAGGAAGAAAGATTGAGGAATGATGTACCGAAATTGATTGTCCCTGGCATTCAAAAGGCAGGGACGACATTCTTTTCCAGTATGATGTTCCAACATCCTGGTGCAGCCATGTATATGAAAGAACCACAAATATTTGACCAAAATTCATTGGCCAAGGGTGATAGCATTGATCAATGTCAAATATGGAGGGAATACAAAACATTTTATAAGCAATGCCGCCTTTGTAAGAAACACCAACTGCACATGGATAAAACCCCAGAATATCTCTTTTGGAGTCACACTATTCCAGCACGTTTAGCTTGTGTCTTTCCAAAGCCCATCAAGTTCTTAATATTTTTTCGGGATCCCACATCACGAGCATACTCTCAATATCAAATGATGATTCGAAACAAACGACCAGGCTTGAATGGGACACCTGGGGAGTTTTTTCGACTGATTTCAGAGGAAAAACAAGTACTGGACCATTCAGGTGTTTCACTTCGAAAAAGGGGCAAGGAAGGATTCTTGGCTTGGAAAGAATATCACAAGAATTTTGGTCTAGGAATAATGGGGCGGGGGCTCTATGAATTGCAGCTTACTCATTGGGTTGAGACATTGAGTGAGTTGTGGGGCATTTCTCGTGTGGACTTGATCCAGCACTACTTCCACTTTGTTGATAACGATGAGCTCATGGTCAACACAAAGATTGTGATGGACGGTATTTTAAAATATACAGGTCTCGAACCTTTTGACTTTGATTTTGAAGAGAGAAGGGGAGTGTCCATGGTGCATGACTACACCCTTATCTCAGACCAAGAGAAGAAATTTTTGGATGAATATTATCAACCCCACAATGTTGATCTTCATCACTTCCTGGAACCCTTTGGGGTTGAGATTGGGTTTGCAAAACAAGCTGCTGAAGCTGGTACCAGCATGACAGCAAAAGAATGATCAAGTTTCTTGTGCTAGTCTTTTTGTCCCATTGGACAACAAACAGTGTGTGTAGTAGAGACTCTTTCGAAGGAGGTTCAAGTGCCAAATTGAATTTGGCTGACATCTTCACTGAATGACATCGATCTGAGGGCTGTTGTTGAGATATCTATTTGTTCCTGCTACTATTGATCATTACTAGCGAGTATTGAAACAACATGTCCCTTTGCAAAGGGCAGAAATCCTGACCAAGTTTATGACTCTAATTACTTGGAGGCATAGATTGTGTTTTGATTCTGTTGAACTTCTTGACTGGGTTCAGTTTTCTCACCTGATACATGCTCCTCCAAGATCAAGGTCGCAAAGAAGAGGCACACACCAAGAATTGCAATAACGTCATATGCCACTACTGAACCGTACGGTGGCTTCACATTGTTCACACTCGTGGAAAAGAGGAAGCCTGCAAAGGCCGGACCAGCTGCCTTTCCTAGGGAGCCACCCAACATTGAAAAACCGTTCATTGTGGCACGTTGGTGTGCTGGCACAGTCCGATTTGTGGTCAATGTAAGTGTGGAAAACGTGACCGATGAGAAAGATCTGGCAACAGCATACAATAGACACAAAAGTACCAGTGTGGTTGAATTTAAGGTTCCTTCCGCGGCACCGTGGTTCGTCGTCAATGACAATGGGATCAAGGCAACGATAGGTACGCTCAAGAGTGCGGAGATGCGGAGAGCCACATAGAACCCGTACCAGTCCACCAGTTTGGTCAACAAAACATACTGTAACAGAATGTAGAATACCCCAGTACCCGACAGAATGCCGCCAATTGTTTTTTCTTGAATTCCCAAGCCAGACCCCTTGGAAATGCAGTAGAGGGGGAAGATTTCGTCCACGGCAATAATGAGGAAGGAGTAAACCCAGTAAATCAAGAGATGATTTCGAGTCGAAGTTCTCGCCCACAATGACTGAATGGTGGCGGGTTCGAGGTCTTCGACTTCTTCGCTATTGTCATCTTCAATCATAAATGACGTCTCGTCGCTCTCTTCTTCATCCTGCCCCTTCGCTATTTGCTTTTGATTGTCTTTGCACGCATCCTTTGCTTTCGGCGCCATCATAACTAGAGCGGTTGTCGAAGGAGACGGTCGCACCCATTTGGGTAGATCTTGATCCGAAGAACTTTCCATGGCAAGTCGCCCCTCTTTTGATACACCCGTTTCCGTGTTGGTAAAATGCAAGTGTTTGAAGAGTCCCCAAGACGACAAACGTCGAGTGATTGTGGTAGCACGATTTCTGGTTTTCCAACAGGGAAACAAATGGAATTTTTGGCGTCTGTCTTCTGGAAGAGTCTCCTCAACATTGTATTGCATCAACACAAAGCCAATGACGCAAACCAAGAACCCGACCATATTGGGCAGCAAAAAGGGATATGCGACCAACAAAGGACGAGCCCATTCAACAAACAAAGAATCCGGGTACTGCTTGACTGGATCCGACAAGAAACCACCAATCGCAGGATTTAGCAAGAATCCATATCCCCACATTCCACCGACAATGGCAATCATTCGAGTCTCCCTTGACTGATCTCCATGACACAATTCACTGATAATCGTCTTTATGGGGCCTATCAAACCATTGCACACTCCCAACAAAAATCTCGTAAAGAGTGCCATCGTAAAGGTAGAGGAAAATCCAAAAAGGATCGAAAAAATGGCAGACAAGACTAGGGACGCCTTGATCACAAACGTACGGCCGTACTTATCGGCCGCTTTGCCCCATTCAAAACTGCTAAAGGTCCTTCCAACCATGAAGGAAGATGCAATCAAACCGGCATAACTTCCAGCCGTTTCTTCATTGAGGCCTGGGACCAACTTCATAGCCATGAAGCCAGAATACGGAAATACACTCACCAGAAGATAGGACTGCACCAGCATGCTGAAGGCCAAGGCCCACGTTTGTGCCCAACTGGTACTGGCTATTGGTGGGTGCTGCTCACATTCACTACTCCCCTCCTTCTTGTTGTCGTCATTGAGAAGCGACGTGGTTTCGTCAAGAGTGTCCTTTTCAGGATCTCGTTCCATTGTTGTTGATAACATGGCGTCCCACCAATTGAGAGTGCTAACGTGTTTTATTACGCAGAAATGTGCTTGCGCATGATCATTATTTGTGCAATTTCCTTCCCCCCGTTTGGAATTTCGTCCTCGTTCCAACGGACGTGTGACAGACGGGTGCCAGACGTGCAAGCGAACCTTCTGGAAAACAAACAAAAATAGCTTGACGCATCATCAATCATCACAGACTACTCCTGGTTCCTGATGACTCCTCCCGGGAAAGTCAGGGAAAAGTCAACAAACACTAGCACTGCTGTACTGTACTGTACCATATTATGAACCTTGTTGCTGATTATTTTGGAAGTCAGCTCGGTGGTGCACCCCAAGATGACCTTGTGCCTTGGCGCTGACCAATCGGGATGTCAGCAATTGCAATCAGACTTTCTAAATCCTCAATACGATCTTTGCGAAGTTGCTCGATTGACATCATAACTTCTACTGGTGAGTGGTGTGACAGCTATTGCAATAGTTAGTGGACGCAATGAAATTGATGTAGAAGCACTCTAGTAGCTTTTATCAACTACAGACTCAGGTAGTTAGCAGTAGTAGTCGTTACTACTGACGTTAGTACGAACTAACTAACTAGCAGTCCGTTGGGGTGAGTGAGTTAATTAGTCTACCACCCACCACCACCATAAAACATAACAATAATATCGGTTTGTTCTATAACGGTTCGAACGTTGGATGTTATTCAACGTTTTGGTAGTAAAGTGCTAATACTAACGTTAGTACTAACAGTAGTAACCTACTAGTACCTAGAGAGAGTGGTTGCAGCAAGAGGACGAGGGCGACGTCTCACATTCTCGTTTTCACGTACATCGACAACAACAAGGTTTGACAACAAATTGATGAAACCGCTTCGCGTGTCCTCTCAACCACCTATAGTGACTGCCAGTCTTTGTCTACTGGTGGCTGCTGTGTCTTTTCAGTTGTGGTTTCGACCGAGGAGCTTGTTTGACCTCACACCTTATTTGCCATCAAACGGAAACTATGCTTCTCAGGCATCAATGAATGAAGAACTTGACTCTACTCTGCAATCATACGACCCATTGAGGAATCCTGTTCTCCATAACTTCAATCTTTCCACGCTTCCGATCAGAGTGGGGATAGTGACGGTGAACCCACCTGAGGGTGAAACAAAACACTTCTTGATCGACGGAGTAAAGAAGTCTGTTGCACTGGATTTTGTTGGTGCAGTCTGTTTACATAACTCCGCTCGTGGATATGAGAACAATGAGTCAACTGCTGAAACAATCTATTCATCCATGCCTGTACTGAAACCTGGCGATGTCGACATTTGGGTAGTCGACTATCTCAGGGTAGCGCGCCATAAGCGAGATTTCCTAGACGAACTTTTGTTCACGGAAAATGCCACCTGGAAAGTGTTGCTTATCGACTATAGAGACTACTACCACAAGATACAAAACAAGAGGATTCTAACACAACCCCATGTCCGAATGGCATTTCGATCCATCGTGGATGAACGGATTTCCAATACAACCTTACTTTGAACTTCACCGTCTTGCCAATCGATATCCCAATGATTGACCCTGGCTACGTGATCGAAAATGCCGGAACCGAATCTTCCCCCGTATTACATACTCCATATGCCGTACGATCCGATATTGTTTCAATAATGGAGGAGGAATATAGAAATAGGTTGGAAAAGTCTGGGTCTCCTTCCACTATTGAAGTGACGGACCCGGAATGGGAACGACCATTGGATGTGGTTCATCTTTGGAATATCTTGGACCCTACCCCGAACGGTAACTTTCGAAATTGTGTCACAAAGGTACTGATGAGCTGGAAAGGCAATCATACCCACAAAGACGGGCAGCCTTAGCGCATTTCAACCAGCGAGCAAGGACCTCGCTACGGGGCAGGTCGGAATAAAGCCAACCTTCCCTATATTGAAACGCTCCTTTTGTCGAAAATTGTGATTGTTTCACAACGGGATGAATGGGAAGACCACTATCGACTTTTCGAAGCACTAGCGTCAGGCGCCTTGGTTATTCATGACAAAATGTTGGCTCCACCGAAGGGCCTTCAACATGGTGTGAATATCCTCTTTTTTGAAACTTTCAGGGAGTTAGAGGAGCTGGTTACGTACTATTTGGAGAACAGTGATGAACGGTTATTGGTTGCTCGACGGGGAAGAGAGCTAGCGTTAGGAAGACATCGCTCTTGGCATCGGGTAGAAGAACTTATTTTTGGGCGGCCATTCACGAATGTGTCCAAAGAATATGCAACACTTTAGTATTACTACTAATAGTTAGTACTACTTGCCGGATTGTATGACTGACGTGATATCTAAAAACAGCACAAGCAATACTAGGTTAGAACCATCCCATCATGATGATGATCAGTCCACCTCAATTGCGCTTCTGGTGTTCAAGGCGGAACAAAGCGAAGGTTCTGCTGCGGCATTGACTAGAAATATTGTTGTGGGACGCATAAAAAAGGTGAAAAACAGATCGGTCGGTATCTCGATGGAACACACCTAAACGACCTTTGTGCCTTGACGCTGATCGATCGGGATGTCAGTTGCAAGTAGACTTTCTACATCCTTCGGACGATCTTTTGAAAGAGTTGATTGATTGATATCAGAGCCTCTACTGGTGAGTGACAGCTATTACAATAGTTAGTGGCCGCAATGAAATTGATCTAGAAGCACTAATTTTTATCCAGCAATCAAGTACAGACGTAGGGGGGATTTTCAGCTTGTCCTTGACCCTTTTCAACGTGATTGGGATCATCTTTCTCGTCTGGCTCTTCCAAACACAATGTCACGAAGAAGAGGCACACCCCGAGAATCGCCACGACATCGTAAGCTACGACCGAACCATAAGGTGGCTTCACATGATTGACACTCGTGGAAAAGAGGAACCCAGCAAATGCTGGTCCTGTTGCCCTCCCTAGGGAACTACCTAACATCGAAAATCCGTTCATTGTGGCACGTTGGTGTGCCTGTACAGTCCGATTGGTCGTCAACGCTAATGTGGAAACCATGACCGATGAGAACGTTTTGGAGACAGCGAATGACAGGCACAAAAGTACCAGTGTACTGAAAGTCAAGGTTCCATCGGCAGCATTGCGATTTGTCATCAGGGACAACGGGATCCAGGCAACCATGGGAACACTTAGCAATGCGGAGATACGAAGGGCAACATAGAACCCGTACCAATCCACCAGTTTGGTCAACAAAAAATACTGCAGCAGTATATAAAAGACTCCTGTGCCCGACAGAATACCGCCAATTGTTTTCTCTTGAATCCCCAAACCGGAACTCTTGGATATGCAAAACAGGGGAAAGATCTCATCAATGGCGATGATTAGGAAGGAATTGATCCAGTAAATCAGTAGATGGTTTCGAGTGGAAGCCCGTGCCCACAACGACTGAATAGTGGTTGGCTCGTAATGTTGTCCTTCTTTGTTATTGTCAATCGTAATGACCTCCCCATCGCTCTCTTTCTCTTCCTGGTGTCCCTTCAAGCGTCCCCAAGAGGATAATCGACGAATCAAAGTTGCCCTATTTCTAGTCCAACAAGGAGGAAACAAATGGAACTCTTGACGTCTGTCCTCTGGAAGCGTCTCTTCAACATTGTAATGCATCAATAAAAAGCTGACAACACACACCAGAAACCCAACTAAATTGGGTAACAAAAAGGGATACGCCGTCAACAAAGGGCGTGCCCACTCAACAAACAAAGAATCCGGATATTGCTTGACCGGGTCCGACAAGAACCCACCAATTACCGGATTGAGCAAAAATCCATATCCCCACATTCCACCTACAATGGCAATCATTCGGGTCTCCCCAGACTTGTCTCCATGACACACCTCACTCACAATGGTCCGGACGGCTCCATTCAAACCATTGCACAACCCCATCAAACATCTTGTAAACAGCGCCATGGTAAACGAAGACGAGAGTCCAAACAGAATGGACAAAATACCAGACAAGATCAGGGAAGCTTTGATGACAAAGGTTCGACCATACTTGTCGGCCGCCTTGCCCCACTCCAAACTGCTAATTGTTCTTCCCACCATGAAGGAGGAGGCAATCCATCCCGCATAGCTTCCCGCCGTTTCTTCGGTAAGACCCGGAACCATCTTCATTGCCAGAAATCCTGAATAAGGAAAGACACTGACCAGAAGGTACGATTGTGCCAACACACTAAAGGCCAAGGCCCACGTTTGCGCTCCATGATGGTTGTTGTGCTGGATTCTTCTACTTGCGGAAGATGTTGGTGGTAGGTCTTCGGCACCTCTAGTGCTTCCCTCCTCTTTCATCTTCTTGTCGTCATCGTTGAGAAGCGACGTGGTCTCGTGGAGAGGACTTTTCTCAGGATCATGGTGGTCTATGCTTGTGGATGATGACATGGTTTGATGCAACCGCCATGGCCTCGGCTGTTATACTTTGGGTTGTTCAAATCTTCGTGGGTTTGGAGTTTGGGGTCGTATCTTCCCGGACGCCAGACATACATGACTGTCTGGTTCGCTTCCACGTGGCAGCCATGACCAAAGCTAGATACGTCAACTTTAGTGGAAAGGAAGGTATGTAGCTGACTTGTTGATTTCTCCATGCCAGGCAACTCTGGATGCACAGTACTCGTAGAGGATGGGATTGATTGACGGGGCTCACGAGTTGTGCCAACTGTCTCTTGTGTTCCAGCATGCAGCATCCTTCATGCTTCATGGCAACAACGATTTCCGTAGTTAATGGAATGAAGCCTGGAAATATCATTTGTCAAAGAGTTTGCGTCGTTGGTCAATGCTTATTTTTTTAGGTATCTTGCTAGCTTGATGGAAGATGATCATTTTTTGACATTCTGAGGATCACATGCGTCTTATACGTCACCGACGCATGTGCCAAAAAACTGTCTACCTTCCTTTGTTGACATTCTTCCAGGTAGACGCGATGTGGTGAATGGTGCTGGTCTATTGACGATATTCTCCAAGACGGAGGCCTTCAAGAGAAGGTTTCGTTGCTTCATATTTCAGACACACATGCAACTACAGTCATTGAGTCAACATTTGAAATTCCTACTGGTACAGTACTGTGCAGTAGTGCCGGTAGTAGTGAGAATTTTTCCACACAAAAAAGGATCCAAAACATTGGATGGACTACAGTTTACCAGATAGGTACCTGGTAGTAAGATGTACTAACTCACACATTCATACAAAACAGAGAGGCTGGAGTTGTCGCGGTGAAATACATGGCGCTAGGCATGCAATCGCTCCTCCAGCACCGTCTTGGCTTCCGCGATTTCTTCGGCGAACTTCTTCAAATTTTCGTTCAATGCCCCAAAGTCAAAAGACTCTTCCACAGGCTTTTTGGCTTCATCGGTCATGTTGGGCTGGATAGTTGCCGGCAACTCAGTTCGGATTTGCTGGTTTTCGGCAATCAGCCTACGAATTTCGCCCTCGGCTTGACCCATCTTTACTTCTAGCACATCCCAGTCGGCAAGTTGGCCCTCGATCTCGGATTCAAGACTCTCATTCTTAGCCTTGTAGGATAGACTCTCCTTGGCTTTCTCCTTCAATTTGTTCTCCAAGCTAGTGAACAGGGCAAAGATGGCAGTCTCCGCCCTGAGCATGGCTTGTACACTTTCATCATCAGCCTTTGATGCGGATTTCATTGACTCTAACAGTACCCTTAGTTCCGCCTCTTCTTCATTCAAATCTGGTACAACAATATCAGTATCAGTTGTTGGTTTGAAATCTGTTGACTCGACAGATGGTACAACGACAGTGGTCGATTCTTCCGTACCTTCAGGTGATGCCACACCAGGAACTTCCTCCGTCTTTTCTTCCACAACGGCCTCGGATGTGAGTGATGATTCAACTTCCACTTTGGGTTCCTCCTTCAAAGGTTCTGGCTCTGCATCCGGTTCAGTAGTATCAACTACAATCTCCCTTGTCGCGTCCGGGGTCTTTGAAGCTGCTGGCTCTGCGGCTACATCTCCTCCTGAAGTCTCTTCAACAAGGACGGGTTCCTCTGGTACGGGGGTACTATCTCCCCCCTCTTCAACAGCAGGAGCTTCCTCGTTTGCTTCTGTGGGTGTAGATGCCGGGGCAGTAGTAGCAGCAGCAGCAGCGGTTTCTTCCTCAGCTGGTACACTTTCTACGACCTCCTCTGTTGTTTCTTCTGGTGTTGGTACCACGGGGATAGAGGCAGTTTCAGAAGGTTCTTCCACAGCAGGTACCTCTTCTGTGACTTCCTCTGTTGCTTCTTCAGGTGTAGGTACCACTGGGGAAGGGGCAGTTTTGGCACTCTGTTCATCCACAACTGATGAGACTTCCATGACTTCCGCTGTTGCTTCCTCTGATGTAGCTACTACTGGGATAGGGACAGTTTCGGCCCTTTGTTCCACAGCTGGTGCAGCTTCCTCCTCTGATGCTTCTTCGGATGTTGGTACTGCCGGGGTAGGGGCAGTACTTTGTTCCATTGCTGGTGCAGCTTCAGTTTCTTCCTCGGGTGCTGCAATTTCTGTCACGGGGGCTACGGTTTCGACAACTGGCGCCTCTGCAATTTCTTCACTATTCAATTCAGTAGGTTCAGCTGTCTCTTGTGTTGTGGCCTCGGTTGGTGGCGCTTCTTGTCCTTCAACAGTTGGAATCTCTGCAGGAGTCTCTGAGCCAGGCGTAGTAGTTGTGGGAGCGTCTTTGGAGGCTGGTTCGGCTGGAAGAACACTAGGGGCAGTTTGGGGCGCGATCTCATCATCCGGGCCTTCCTCGAAGCCTGGAGTGACACTAGGGATAGTTTCGGGAGTAACCTCATCATGTGGGCCTTCATCGGCAGGAGCGGTTGCGACCTCACTCTTTCCAGCATCTTCGGTTGTCTTTTCACCAGCACTAGACTCCGTTGTAGTTTCTGCTACACCCTCGGAAGGTTCTCCCGCAGCAGCAGGTTTACTTTCAGGAACCACAGTTTCAGCAACGGGGTCCACAGGAGTAGACGGGGTTTCGGCGGACACTGGAGCAGGTACTTCTGCTGTTGTGTCTACTATATCTGGAGCGCTTGCTTCGGGGATTGGAGCAGAAAGCGTAGCTTCGGTACTTGGAGAGGGTACAGCGGTCGTTTCCTCCTTTGGCGTTACTATAGCTTCAGTTTCACTAGCAGGAGCAGCAGGTTCAGGGGGCTCTGCTCCTTGGACAGGTTCTGCTTCTACACCTGCAGGAGTCTCCACAGGGGCACTTTCAGCCGGTACGAGTGGCTCTTCTTTGGTCCCTGGTGGTACCGAGTCTGGTGCTGTGCTCTCCAATGCAGATGCTGCGGGTTTGGCCTCTTCTGCGCTGATCTCGTCGGCTGGTGCATCTTCTTCCACTGTGGGCTTCTCCTCTTCTACCGCAGGTGCAGGCTCGGATTTCTCCTCAGTCGGTGCGACAGCCTCAGTCTTGACGCCTTCACCTGCTGGCTCGACTGTTAGGTCTGTGCTCTCCAATGTATCGACTGAATGAGCCGACTCTCCCATCTTGCTCTTTTTCTTTTTCTTCTTCTTGGTAGTCTTTTCGTCTCCTTTACCTTCTTCACCTGTTGAAATGGATCCGGGAATCTTGTCCTTTTTCTTGGACTTTGGTTTGGGAGACAATGGCGTATCGTCAGCACCAGCAGCCTCTTCAGCCTTCTTTCGTTTGGATTTGGCCTTGGACTTTTTGAGCGACTTGCCAGACTTGACCGAGACATCATCACCGCCATCTGTCTTGCTCTTTTTCTTTTTGGACTTGGGTTTGTCGGGCTCGTCTTTGAGGGACATTTCTCCTATAGCACCGTCGGCAACTTCCACTGAGGTAGGTACAGCTTCGGTACTTTCAGCTGCGCTAGTTTTGGCTTCTTTAGATTCAGGGTCCTCTGTCTCTTTCTTCTTTTTTGGCTTTTCAGAATCTCCACCTTCTGTGTCCTTTTTCTTCTTCTTTGCAGGTTTAGGAGATTTGGGAATGTCCTCGGCGGCACCTTCAGCCTTTTTAGACTTTTTTGGTTTGGGACTCTTTTTGGTTTTGGCTTTTTTAGAATCAGAGACTTCTCCATTGGAAGGAGCTGGCTCCTCCGCAGGGGCGGGGGTTTGGGGAGGTTCTTCTTCAGGAGTTGCCATTCCACGATGTTGAGGGAGCCGAAGTGCGTTTGAGGTGCAGGACGAGTACTCAAAAGTCACCGAGATGTGATTCAAATGTCAATTCTTTTTGAAGACGAGTCCAGAGTCCAAAACAAGTATCGCAATAGATGGCTGTGCTTTACAGACTCTCTTGATTGTATGCACAAAACGACGTTTCCAGTGGTAGTACTGTACTCGTAGCTCGCTGATGATGTCTACTGCAGCGACAATGGAAGATGTCCAACGGGAGGCGTGCCTGCTCGATTTTTGTCCAGAAAAAATGGATGACAGCTTTTTTCGTTGTACCTCAACAAGGCTTGCATGTATGTATCAATAGGATCGTATATATGTATCATATGAGTCATTCATACCATGCTACAGCTATGGCTATTAAACTGTTGGCCAATCAAGAGCATGTAGTTACCAGAAACAACTACTATTGGAGTGGGTTCCTCTATACGAGAAGCTGTTGACAAGAAATTTGAAGCTACTCACCAATCCTAGCCTATTGGTATTTCACCTCCAGTCTCCTTTTAGCCAATCTCCGACTTTGCGCGCCCAGCTCTTCGACTGAGTCTCCACTTGCTCTTTGGTGCTCTCAACTGCATCGTCAATCCCAGCGAACTTCTTTCCTTCAGAAATACCCTTCTTAACCTTTTCAGTTAGTTTCTCGGCTTCCTTTTTCATAACCTGGAAGTCGCTCTCTTCCAATCTGTCCTTGGCATCCTGTAGAAACTTCTCAATATCGTCGTAAAGAGACCTAGCACTTTTTTCATCCGAACTCCCCCCCATAGCCTCAAATGAGCTGGCGAGTTGTTCCCACTTCTCTTTGATTAATTGTTGGTTGTCCTCGTTGGTAACGGTTTTCTCGGCAGCCTTATACAAGCGACGAGCTTGTTCATCAATCTCATCCTTGGTAACTTCCACAACCTTAGCTGCTTGTTCCAAATATGGATCCATTTCCTTTTTTTTCTCCACGAGAACCTTAGTCATTTCACCTACTCTTACTTGAGCAGCATCCAAAGACTCTTGCCACGACGCGTCGTGGTCTGCAGTACCAGTACCCGCCGTGGGTTTCGATTTTGCCTCTGGATCGTCGGGTTTTGGGGCATTCATTCGATTCAGGGCATAGTCGGCACCCACACCGCCACCAAGAACAACGAGATACATGAAGCACCCTAACATAGTCAGGGTGTCTTTTTTGTCTTGAAGAAATCCTTCCACATAGCCTCCTAGAGCAGCAGCCACAACTTGTCCATCCGAGGAGGAGGTTGTGGTTCCCTTTGATCCAGCCTTGCTGATCACCTCATGATTTTTATCAATTGCCTCTTGTACTCTAACCATCATTTGGGAGGTTGAGGGCAAAAACGGACTGGCCAAAGTTCGAACAATGTAACCTTGCCAGCCACTACCGAACGTTAGTCTCTCGACCAATTGACGACTGGATGCATCCTGGGTCAAAATCCGAGTTTCGGTATTGAGGCCAGCAATAGCTTTCGCAATGGAGGGCTGGGTTGATTCCACGACTTCCTGAACTCCGGAAATCAGACCTCGAGAAAGACCTATTGGCAACAACACAGCAAAACATCCACAGAAAAAGGCAGTGGATACAATGCCCGTCGAATCAATCAATTGCAATTTTTGCAGGACATTTGGAACAATGAGTCCTGCACCAAGGCCACCACCAGTCCAAACGGTCCCCCCTGCAATAGGTCTCCAAATAATCCTAGCTGGCATATTCAAACCGGAGTGAATAAGTTGTTACAATGATGATCGAGGATCCAGAGCAAACAGTTCGAGTTTTCTTGCCGTAGAGCAGAGAATTCGTTTCCAGCGCGGTTCCAGTGCGGGTTTGGATCTTTGAAGATATTGGACTAAAGCGACTCAAAGGAAGTGGCGAGACATCATGAGCACTTTTACATCATAATATTATAGAAGCCTCCTGTCGGACACAACTGGTTGGATATGCTTTCTGAGAATCGTCAATCCCTAGTAGAGGAAATGATTTTATTGTAGCTGCTATGGAGCTCGTTCTACCGTTTTGCAATACTATTATTGTGATTCTATACTGTTTATACTGGTGATGCATGCAGTGTCGTACATACGATGACGTGCAACCACAATGTTCGACAACTTCGATCAGATTTTGTGATGTCCATGCATCGGTCCACAGAGACCACAACTCGTTGTCGGTCGAGAGGTTTCGAAATTGACATTGAATGACTCTAACCTATCTTCCAAACCAATGAGGCTCTCTCAGCTATTTGAAAATGGAAAACGTCCAAATATCCTGCTTATCATCACAGACCAAGAACGCTACTTACAGCATTGGCCTGCAACTTTCTGTGAAGCTCACCTTCCAAGCATGAGTCGATTGAAGCGAAATGGCCTAGAGTTTACCAACTACTTCACCAATGCCTGCATGTGTTCCCCCAGCCGTAGTGTCCTTGTGACCAGTCAGTTCCCAGTTCAGACTGGCGTCACAACGACAGGTTCTCCTGAGCCAAAGTTCGCCCTACCGACCGATATTCCCAATCTGGCAACTGTATTGCAAACAAAGGGATATCACATGGAATGGCATGGGAAATGGCACTTGGGTGGTCATCCTTCCGACTACGGGTTTTCGGGATGGGTCCCCCCAGATGCTGGGAATTATTTGTCTATCAATGAGTCGTTGGGTGGTGGGGAGCCTGATAACGATGGTCGATTCCTCCGTGAGATTTGTGACTTTCTAAAACATCACGACAACAAGCAACCATTCTGCCTGGTGGCTAGTTTTGTGAATCCACACGATGTGTATGTCGCTCAGCATGAACCTGCCTTGGGGTACACTCGTGAAGATTTCAACAAAATTCATGTCCCACTGCCATCCAATTGGACTGAAGATACTGATGACAACAAGAAGCCGCGAGCACAGAGCATGCTCTCCATGGCACGAGTGCCCTTCGAGAACCACCCCCAGGACTATGTCAACTTTTACGCACATCTCCACACGGTTGTGGATCGGCAAATTGGGGTGGTTCTTGATCGTCTCGACGCCAGTGGCTTGACCGATCAAACTGTTATCATTCGAACAGCGGATCACGGAGAGCAAGCCTTGAGTCACTCACTTGTGGAAAAGTTCTTTAATGTTTACGAAGAAAGTATTCATATCCCTATGATTGTGAGCAACCCATTGGCATTCCCTGAACCTCAGACTACGGAAGTACCCGCGTCTCACGTTGATCTATTGCCTACTTTGGCGAGCTTATTGGATATTAACGAAGGAAAGAATGAGTTGTTTGCGGGTCGCGACTTGACGCCAGTTCTCGATCAGCAAGCGGTAATCCCGCCTTCTTTCAAACTGGGGATTCATTTCACATATGATGACATTCCATCGCACGGTGGACCTTCTATCATTCGGTGCATCCGCACTTCTCGTTTCAAATATGCTGTTTATTTCACATCCGACGGGAAAGATGCTGATTGGGAACTTTATGACTTGCAGAGGGATCCTCTCGAGAATATGAATCGAGCAGGAGAGGCGAGTTTTGGCACGCTGCAACAACGTCTCGAGGAGCAATTGTTGATACATATGAAGGCAAGCAAGACTCTACCAGAAGCTTTCAATTGGCCTCCACGGGCAACTCGACGAAGTGTGGGTGGTCCTCCCAATATCTAGTTATATGCAACATGCAACCGAAACCTGACAATGTTTGCTCCCATGGGGTCTTAGGGGTGTTTGGGGCGTTCTGTACAGGAATTGGTGTGGGGATAAAGCGTTATTATGTATATTCCAAACTACCGGTCCTAATCTCCTAGAGGTTCGGCATACTTGTTGTAGGGTAGCTGATATCATCAACAGTATGAGTCCTTGCCTTGCAAGTAGTGTTCTATGTATCGCATACACACTCTAGGAAAAACGCTCGCCTTTGATTTTTCTGTGACCAATGTGGGTCCCTCTAGAGGCAGTTTGAAGGTTACCAGAGCCGCTACTCAGACCGAATGTTGAACTCTAGCTTGAAAGGGGTTTCGTGTTCATCAACTTGTTCCCTCCCGATCGCCACCTTACATGTACAATGCCAGGATTCATCTACCTGTACCGCAGATGGCAGCATTTGTACAAGCTGTTTGAAGCCACGTCCACTTGTGGACAACGTACTGAAACCAGCCTCCCCAGAAGGGACACCGTACTCCACCCAAACAAGCATCCCATGGCAGGTCCCTGAACTCAGGAATGGAAAGGTTGTACTTTGGCAGTTGATAACGTTTCCGGAGTCATAATCCAGCCTTGCAAGCTCTGTTGGCTCACTTAGCTTCCTAAACCTGTATTGCCAAGCTTCTATAGACAATTGATGATTTCCGATTGTGCAATACTGGTTGATGACGGCATGCGAGCACCCAAAGATATCGTTGTCACAAGGTTTGTAAGCGCTAGCCATGTCAAACGACTCCAAAGCGCAGGCCTGGATTGAGGCGTATGTTGGGAGTGAACGATAAGTTGGAGATAGTACCGCGCGGTTTTTGAGTCCCCTGAGAATGTACAAGTAATTGATGGCGTCGTAAACAGGCCATCCCTCTGAAACTTCGAAATAGGGCTCAGCCACGACTACGTTGGCCAACAATCCATCAAGCAAAACTTGTGACAAGTTTTCTGGGTGGCACCGAATGAGTTGAAAGTTTTTGCCATCTTGCGATATGAGATCGTTTGAAAGTTGAGCAATGCGGGCGGTCATTTCGGGTAGTGCTGAACTACTGGCCTCCATGGATGTGACATTCCTCGCCCCTGACAATGCAGCAACCATGGCACAAAGCGAAAAGTCTGATACGTCAAGTACCACAGAATTAACTCCCATTTGTTCCAAAAGCGATACAATTCCTTTTTGCAATGATGAAATACGCCGCCAGTCATTGAGTTGCCAGGCCCTTAGAGGAGAAATTAATTGGACAGCTGAATCGGCTACTCGCAGCTTCTTGTTTGGAGGTGCGTCCTCTAGGAGCGATGGTATTACATCAAATTGCAGGTCGAAATCCGACTGAATCCCTTTCAATGAAGCTTGTTCCCCTTTGATCAGGTTCGTACACTCCGAAGGGGGTTTCGAAAAGATATACAGACATTGCTGCCAATGATCCTGCCAAGCCCCCTTGTCATGCTGGGTGGAATATGTCACTTGGTCGGAAAACAGATCCAATTGCCACCAGAAAATTACACCTTGTGCGATGCCAGAAGCAATAGGGACGAATGGAACCACTACCGTTTGGCCATCGGGAGTGGGAACGGAATCTTTCGAGTCAAGCCGAATGTCAAACAAGGCAATGGGGTCCGAAAGTATTTCTATCGGATGATCTGGATCCTTCAAGAAACTATTCACATGCATAGGGATACGGATTCCTAACGATGCCTTCAGCAAGATGCACCCATCTTCTGAAGTGCCTAGAGATAGGGGATGGAGAGTCTGCGGTTCTTGGTGTCCATGTGGGCCCCAGTAGTTAGTTAGAGAATCCCCCCCAATCACTTGGGCAAAAACCTTGACTCCGCCGGGGACGACAACAGCATGCGGATGCAGATGTCGATTCCATGCGTCTCTCATAGCGGGGATCCATCCTTCTGCTAATAATCCACTCTCCAGCAGTTCAGAGGTACAAATGTGAGCTTTCGGTTCGAGCGGTGGACGTTCACAAGAATGGGCTTCCTCGACCTGGATTGTTTGTTCGAGATCGTTGGAACTAACGGTTAGGCGCGCAATCGTTGCCATGGCAGAAGACATTTCCAATGAGGTCACTCGAATATCTGCTGAGTAACCTTTTTCCTTCAAGCACTCTGACATGCTCCTTGCCGACATCATGGCCAGTAAACCGGTCCCACTTCCAATATCCAAGCCCTGTAGTACGTCATTCTCCTCCCCAAATCTGGAAACTACTTGCTTCGCTGCCAGTCGAATTGCTTGATGATACGCTTGATTTCGAGCGTGATCGTTTAACATGGGAAAGAACCATTGCTTGGTTCTCAAGTGCCTTCGCAGCATGTCATCTTGATTATCTGTGACCAAAGGATTCCATTGAAAGCCCCCGTTTTCTTCATCAAGAAACGCAGCCAGTGCTATTTCCTGCTGGTTTCCTTCTTCATCTTCTATGCATACATGCACTGTCTCGTTGACTTTGGCCGAACTGAGAGCCTCCTCAATTGCATTCATCCCATGGAGTTTCGACCACAGCGAGAAACATTTTTTGTTGTATTTCGGTGGCAGGTGGCAGCTACCACCAAAAGAGGGCGAGGACAGACTTGTGTGACTAGTTGGACCCAATGAGGTTGATAACTTTTACTACTAGAGAGGGTGATAGCAAATTTTTTGATGATGGAAGAACTTTACAGCTTTTGTCTACCTAGTTGCAGTGATACTACTAGCTAGCTAGCTCACCAATGCAACAAAACGAAGAAATTTGTCGACTTCACGTTGATTCATCAAACAAGTCAATACCCCTTTGCCCTTCACATCCCTTTGGAGTGAACCAAACGAGACTATATCGTTCACCCACAAATGGCAAGGTCCAGTGACGTTGTTTCCAGCCATTGAACTCAATAGCGCGATAGCGAATGTCTTGCTTTTCACCTTCCACCATCAGCTCTCCTCCAGAGTAAGCACCAAGCCCAACAATCAAACTAGACGACTGCCCCGCACCAGCACCACTGTCTGTATGAGGCCGAAATTGTGCATTTCGATTGATTGCGATGGTACTGCTTGGTTCACGATCTGGACATAGCTTTCGTTCCAACTCGAATGCTGCTTGAACCAATTCTGGGAATAAATCGTTTGACTTGGGTTGTTTGTTGGTGCCACCCGGCATGAAACCAACGGAAAAGCTTCCACTAGCACCTCCTTGACCCTGCAAAAATGAATACGCCGACGAGCGAACAACTGCTCTGTTGTCGCGGGCTTTCTCTCGGGCTAGCGTGAGGCTTGCAGTCTCTTTCTCTTCTCCTTCATTCTCAGTCGTCGAAACCATAACCAGCTGTCTTTTCAAGGTGGTGGAGGGCCATTGGCCGCTCTGGTCGATATCCTGGAGGAGTTTCAGGACCCTGACATACTCAGCTGGGACTGATACATCAATCGTGCCTCCTACGTCGTGGCAGATTGTTGACTTCTGACCATCAACGGCTGCCTTCTTCCACTGTCGATACTCTTCTAAATGCTTGCAAGCTTGCGTTGCCCAAGGCTCCAAGACCTGGGTTGTCCAGTCTCTTTCAAGAACCAGACGTCCAGACTCATCATATCCTTCACTCAACCATTGTGAGGCAATGCTCTCATGAACGGTATTTCGCCATTTCTCGACACGCTCGAGGGTACTTTTTTGGTTCCAACCAGCGGAATAACGATCGGTGCTGCGGGCAGCAAGAACTGTCTTTAATTTCCCTTCCCAAGTCATGTAGTTGGCTTCCGCAGCAACAATACCCAAAATAGGAGCCGGTGGCGTGGGAATTAGATGAAGATAGCCCTCGTCAAAGAGACAATCAAGAATTTCGGGGTCAACCAAATCATTGGCAATTGCCAAGAAAACTCCAACCAGGCGAGAGACCTGCCCGGTTAGAAACATATCTCCGTTAAAGCTCAACACAAGGAACGGACTGTTTCTACTTGATGGCCCCGGCATGCTGGAGGGGGGCAGTAAGTTGGGGAATCTCAAGGTGGCACGGTGATATATTCGGTCCATTCGGCGGAATGCCAAATCCTCATGAGCCATCAGGTTGGGGGTGAAATTATGGAATCTCTTCCTACGCGGTACATATTCTTGCTCTTCCGTTTCGTTTTCTGTCTTTTCCTCATTCTTGGAATCTTCAGGACTGTCTTCACACACCTGCCCCCCTCCTTTCGAAGTTTGCCGCCGTTTCTTTGATCGCCTGGAGTTGCCTTTTCGCTTCTGCTGGAAAGAAGGTTTCCCCGTTGCTTCAGCCTTTTCCGCTTCGGTGATTTGAGTAGTCATAGACTGCATGAGTTTTTTGAGCCGAAAGAGGTAGTGGCGAGTATCACCATGGATTGAGTTTGCTCCTAGGTTGTGTTCATGGTGAAGGCTCTGCTTATGGTTCTCAGAGAAAGTTGGAAGACTGTCAAGTTTGGATGATTCCAAGTATCGAAAGAAGAAATCCACGGGCAAAATGTATTCTATGCGTCGAAGCGAGGCATCCATCTCAGCATTAAATTTTTTTGCTGCGATGTCCTGTCGACCCAACAACCAGACGGGACAATCCTCAATTAAGGAGTTTAACAGAACCTGGATTTCATCTATCCAGCTATCAATTGTAGTGTTTCGAGGCAACGGTTGAAGGTAAGTAGTCAATACTTCCGTTACTGCGCCAGTGCCTTCATCTTGTGCGACAACTGAAACACCTCGTTGCGAGAAACCGAAGGAGCGATTGTACTTGTTTTGTTGTTGCTGTTCAAATCCATCAGCCCGAGACTGCCAAGTTTGGATTGCTTGAAGAAGAATTTCTGCTGCATCATCGCCATTGCCGATCTTCCCTTTGACCGGAAGATAACCGAAAAGCAGACCGACCTTGACCCCACGGTCTGTGGAGCGGAGATAGCGCAAGAACTCCGTATATTCGTCCCCCTTCAAACAAGCACCTGCTGTATCTCGCAAATGCTTGAACAAGGCACTTTTTGATGGAAAAGCGGCTCCACAACCTTCACAGGAGCATCTGGTAGGTGCAGCAGTTTCAGGCATGGTCCACCGAAATGTTGAAAGTTGCCCCTTTGTTATGAAAAAATGAGAAGTCAAAGCGATGATTGGTTTTCAGGCGTCCTTGGACTACTTGGAGTTAAAAAGGACGACTCACTCGAATCCTTCCATGTAAACAAAACCATCAACCATCACTGACAAAAAAGAAACCTCGCTAGCTAGAGGAAATGACATATTGTAGTCAGATACATTCGATTTCAATGATGATGGCCAACGGTTTCGTTTGTGCTAGACATGCATGCACCCATTTGCAGTTGAAGTCACGACCTCGTGTTCTTTCAATCGATGCTCAGTGGGTATCCGTGGAATTCACAAGTTCCAGTTGATGGGTGCTAGATTCATAGATTTGAGTGCCTCGTTGACTCTTGAAAAACAACGAGAGCCTATGAATGGGGATGGCGTACGATGGGCTCCTAGAGGGCTCGGGTGGCTCGTCTGAATCACCACATGCTTCTTCGTGTCAACATGGCGTGCCTTGAGAGCTGCTGGCTTTCCCCAAAGCAAGAATACAAGAGGCTGTTCCCCTTCTGCCAGCACACGAATGACCTCATCTGTAAACTCTTCCCAGCCTTGTCCTTTATGACTGTTTGCTTCGTTATGACGAACTGTCAGCACAGTGTTCAACAGCAATACGCCTTGACGCGCCCAATTCTCCAAGTTGCCATGGCTGATGCTGCTCTGTGCGTGAGTCATTTCCTGGTTGGCTGTACCATCGGCATAGACTTCTCGTAAAATATTCTTGAGAGAAGGAGGGAGAGGAACCCCTGGCCGAACCGAGAAAGCGAGACCATGCCCTTGTCCTGGCTGGTGGTATGGGTCTTGTCCAACAATAACCACACGGGTACGGTCCAAAGGGCACATGTTCAATGCAGCAAAGACTTCTTGGGACGGAGGAAAAACGGTGGCACCTTGAGCGAGCTCATTGTCGAGAAACTTCTGGATCTGTCTCATGAGAGGGCCTTTCAATGTGGTTTCTAGGGCTTTCTTCCAAGTTGGATCTGTCAAGGCATCAAGAAGTGGTGGTGTGCTTTCTTCGTCGGAAGGAGGTTTTTTGTAGGGTAGACCAGCTGGTTGGCTGTCTTTGGTAAAAGCGGAAGGCTGGCCTGTTGCTTTCATCTTATCTTGTGGTTCGTTGCTGGACAATTGGTCTTGCACGTACCATACCGTGCGATGATGTGGTCCTTGCGCCTTGAGGACCTGCCGACCAAGTGGATCCCGATCTTGACCATAACACATCAACTTCTCCTTAAACCCCCCTGGAGATCCATCATACGTACGATAGGTCCCTGTGGAAGGGCGAGTTAACCCCTGGAGACGAAATGAGTCCCAAGCGATAGATTGTGCATGATGAAAAATGCTTCGTCGCTGTGCCAATGATAGCTCCCCGACGGTTGCGAATGGATTTACTTGAGCCCGATACAAGGACTCTGATAGGATGTAGTTGCCCACCCCTGCCAAAAAGGATTGGTTCATCAGCACACGACACAACGGAATTTGAGGAGAGACTTTCTCCAATCGTTTGAGAAACGTGGCAGACGATGTCGTCATGAGATCTGGTCCCAGTGAACTCAACTTGTCGTGCAGCTCTTTCTCGGAGAAGCTCGCTCGAATGGTTCCAAAATTGCGTATATCTTGGTAGTATATTCTATAATCCGATGATGATACAGGTAATGATTGACGCAGATGCATTGCACTCAAAGACGAACGTTCATCCCCAGGTCGTTCACCAAAAGAAAGGTACCAACGAGAGTGTTTGGGGTCCTGTTCATGAACGTTTGCTGAAACGAATTGTCCCGTCATTCCCATGGTCATCCATAAACTGGGCTGAAAGTCCACATCATGAACTTGCTCGTCAGGGGGCTGCAATATAATGAACATGAATTTTCCATGTGCTTTGCACTCTTGTACCATCCAAGGAGAGGACGACGTTTCGAGCCCCTGGATCAGGTTGGTCACAGTTTCTGGAACGCCGTGACGGACGTAGCGACCGGACAAGAAATGAAGTCCTGTCAAAGGACGACCAACCGTGGATTTCTGAATGTTCTCAGCCATGGTCCGTACTTCAGGTCCCTCGGGCATCATGCGGAGGCGTGAGGATCCAAAGCATCGAGACGTTGCAGATCCAAAGCATGGTCGCCGGGACGACGTGAACTTTGTTGGTGACATGGAGTTTCCATGAAAGGACGAAGTCAAGAGGAACTTTTTGCTCGTCAGTGGCGGATACATTACTACCAACAAGAAATCCACGAGCAGAGACAAGGTAATCACTTTCATAGACGACTCACAATCACATTGCAAAGGGGAAGGTCGAATGATGTGTGTGTTGCCAACTACTACTACCTAGCTACCGGTACTGTACCGTAGTACTTTGCTCGGAGGGTCGCCAGTCGCCAGTCGCCAGTCGCCAGTCAGGATTCCTGTGCCGTGAATGGCTCGGGAACCATCTATGGCGGCATTTTCTGCCGCCGACCTCACAATATCGCACCCATCACCCATCACCCATCAACCATCAACGTTAACTACTGAACCTCAACACTTATTTCCTGTTGGTCGTACAGTACTCGTACTTTGCTCCCCACCACCACCGACCCCCCATCATCATCCATCATCAACAATATCACTTCTTATAGGACCATGTCAAGAACAACGAGAATGTTCTATGTCTACACTACTTATTTCTTGTTTACTCGGTACTCCTCCTGCGCGGTTGTAGAAGACAGTAGACGGTAGTTGAATTCCGCCCCCCACAATATATAAAGGGGAAAGACACCATGCATGTGGCTCCTTTTTATAATAGTTGATCATGATCATCATCTTCAATTTTTTCTTCAGTGGATTCGACCTCCTCCTCCTCCTCGTTGAACGCTGTTGTTGTTGACATGCTGCCGCTGCATACACATGTTAAGATACTGCTACTACTTAGTACAAACTTTAGTAGTTGTACCAAATCGTTTCCATTTCCCGCCATTTACTGCGATTCATTCATGTTCCTAGTAGTACCTAAGAGGTACTAACGTCTTGGGTTTCCTACAAAATTCCTTAGAGCATGGTGAGTACTAAGTTATTTTGACGACGAATTCTATTGGAAAATACTACCTAAGTTGAATGTTGAGCGATTTCTTTGTCACAGCGTGACCGTGACTTGCGTATTCGATCATTCAACGATCATTGTCCAATGAATACATACAAGGAATCTTTGCCGGCCGGCGGATACATACAAGAATACTATGGCACGGTAAATCCGATAATGTCGTGGTTGGCTGACAAGCAACTCTCTAATAGTGCCCAGGAAAGTTAAACCGCGTCTGTCTGTCACGGTTTAATGCTACCTCGTACAAACTTCTACGGTAGAACCTACGCACTTCGTACGTTGTGTACCCACAAAGCATCGTACAGACGCCTAGAAATTCCAGTCGTCACAAGCCGTCACAAGCCGAAAGCCGAAATGACAATCAACAAGCACTACTGAACCCACCATGATCACCGACTACTGCTTCTCTAACCGAAGCCAGACAAAGGACAAAAAAAAGCTACAACTAGAACAAAGTCACCGAAGAACACCAAGTCTAATTCAAGTCAAATGCACCACATGCCCGTGCAAAGAATGATGCCACATCGCCACATCTTTGTCATGACAACAATCAACCGATACGACCTCTACAAAAATATTACGAAATATGATGTGGGTATTCATTCTAATATACGATGAGTGAGGAAAATTTGTAGAGAAGAAGAAACATTTGCTGGGGGTTGAGGAATGGGCTGCAACCCACATCTTCGTCCTGCCAACAATGACGTCCCAACTGTTGATGATGCATTGTTTCGCTTCCAACAATTGGTTTTGTTGTTGGGGGGAATGAGGAGCACCATTCCATCATATGATCGTAGCTTCATTACTACCAGAGTAGTACCACTAATTGCTAAAACCTTCTTGGCCTGTGAACCATGAGTAGTAGCATGCCTCATACTACCCCTAATAGTATCTGTCTACGTTGCCTATGAAGTTTATGCTACTGGGAGTACAATGTTATGAGCGTTGTCATCTTCAAGTTGAAAACGATATGGAATGGAAGGTGGAACGAAGTTGTACAAGTAGCATTTTGCTTCGTTTGGAATCGTTACAATTGCATAGCATTGGAAAACAAAAAGTTCCTGTTTGGTTGCTATGCGTAAAACCCGTGGATTCCAATGGTACGATCACTACCCGGTACAGTACGAGTAGCACAAAGCTAGAAAGAAGAAGCGATGAATTGAGTGTGAACAAATCTACTTGGTGCTACTATCAGTTCTAACACTATAAAGAGAGCACCAGAGAAATATTTATACTAACATTAATACAATGACATCCTAGAATTCATTTCTAGACCAACCTTCTCTAGTACTACTATACTACGTTTATCATGGCTTTGTACAAAGTTTTCCTTCTGGAAGTATAATTGTGCTACTCTTATACTACAAGCAGTTTATAGTAGCTATAGAAGAAGTACTGGTAGTACTAGAAATATAGCTTGGTACATGGAACTAGAATAATGAGCATTGTTGTGAGCTGAGAACCGATAACTCCCAATACTATAGATTGTGGCACCTCTACCACCTAGTACAAACTGCGGCATAGTACTAACACCAGCGGTGGTACGGGTACTAGTAGTACTAACGTTAATGTGGTATTTTTATTAGTAGTACTAGTTCGTAGGTGTACTTTAGTCTGTCACTGTCCATCGCTTTCTTCGTCTGGTGTCGTAGTCCCAGCACTCGCAATTGGACAGCCTTGTGTAGTACGGTACTATCGTTAGTACGGTTCGCACCATACCAAGTAGTTCGGAAAGTTAAACCAGCCACGTCATCATCTCGTTTAATTTTCCGGAACTATCTGTGGTAGAGCTAGTAGATGTTCCGGAAAGTTAAACCAGAATCAACAGTCCAAGTAGTCATTTTGTTGCGTTAAACCAGATCTGGTTTATTTTTCCGAACTATCACGAGTAGTACCCCGCGATATTTTCGTGCTTTCCGACCTCTACCACAGATAGTACCGGAAAATTAAACCAGATCGAACCCGAGCCGGTTTAACTTTCCGAACTACTTGGTATGGTGCGAACCGTACTAGCGATAGTACTACACAAGGCTGTCCAACATGAATAAATTGCGAGTGCTGGGACTACGACGACACCAGACGAAGAAAGCGATGGACAGTGACAGACTAAAGTACACCTACGAACTAGTACTACTAATAAAAATACCACATTAACGTTAGTACTACTAGTACTAGTACCACCGTTGGTGTTAGTACTATGCCACAGTTTGTACTAGTAGGCGGTAGAGGTGCCACAACCTCTAGTAGTATTGGGAGTTATCGGTTCTCAGCTCACAACAATGCTCATAATTCTAGTTCCATGTACCAAGCTATATTTCTAGTACTACCAGTACTTCTTCTATAGCTACTATAAACTGTTTGTAGTAAAAGAGTAACACAATTATACTTCCAGAAGGAAAACTTTGTACAAAGCCATAATAAACGTAGTATAGTACTAGAGAACAAGGTTGGTCTAGAAATGAATTCTAGGATGTCATTGTATTAATGTTAATAATAATATTTCTCTGGTGCTCTCTTTATTGTGTTAGAACTGGTAGTAGCACCAAGTAGATTTGTTTCACACTCAATTCATCGCTTCTTCTATCTATCTTTGTGCTACTCGTCCCGTTGGAATCCACGGGTTTGCGCATAGCAACCACACACGAACTTTTTGTTTTCCAATGCTATGCAATTGTAACGATTCCAAACGAAGCAAAATGCTACTTGTTGTACAACTTCGTTCCACCTTCCATTCCATATCGTTTTCAACTTGAAGATGACAACGCTCATAACATTGTACTCCCAGTAGCATAAACTTCGTAGGCAACGTAGACAGATATTATAGGGTAGTATGAGGCATGCTACTACTCACGGCTCACAGGCCAAGAAGGTTTTAGCAATTAGTGGTACTACTCTGGTAGTAATGAAGCTACGATCATATGATGGAATGGTGCTCCTCATTCCCCCAACAACAAAACCAATTGTTGGAAGCGAAACAATGCCTCATCAAGTTGGGACGTCATTGTTGGCAGGACGAAGATGTGGGTTGCAGCCCATTCCTCAACCCCCAGCAAATGTTTTCTTCTTTACAAATTTTCCTCACTCATCGTATATTAGAATGAATACCCACATCATATTTCGTAATATTTTTGTAGAGGTCGTATCGGTTGATTGTTGTCATGACAAAGATGTGGCGATGTGGCATCATTCTTGCACGGGCATTGTGGTGATTTGACTTGAATTAGACTTGGTGTTCTTCGGTGACTTTGTTCTAGTTGTAGCTTTTTTTGTCCTTTGTCTGGCTTCGGTTAGAGAAGCAGTAGTCGGTGATCATGGTGGGTTCTCAGTAGTGCTTGTTGATTGTCATTTCGGCTTTCGGCTTGTGACGGCTTGTGACGACTGGAATTTCAAGGCGTCTGGACGATGCTTTGTGGGTACACAACGTACGAAGTGCGTAGGTTCTACCGTAGAAGTTTGTACGAGGTAGCATTAAACCGTGACAGACAGACGCGGTTTAACTTTCCTGGGCACTATTAGAGAGATACTCGCGCTCAAGTGGTGCGACGACATGCTTCCACCATCATAAAATCTCGCGAGTGGCAAAGATCCAAAAGAGGTATGGCAAAATACATCTGAGGGCGGAACTCACGATGATCAAACTAGTTCTAACACTCATTTCATCCCTTATTGCTTTCCAACTTTGACATTCCAGTGATAGCACAAACACCAGCATTTCGGCCATCAACCAGAAAGGGAAACCAGACAGCCATGACGAAGTACGCCAACGATTTGATTATTTTCGTCCGCCTTCTGTTCATCCTGTGGTCTGTGAGGACTGTTTCGGGTAATGACGGAACATTCGAACTTCGCACGCGTCAGTTGAAGCCAAAGGCTGCTAAGAAGACCAAGGCCCCAAAGACCCCTCCCACCAAACCCCCGACGGCTACGCCATCCTTGTCTCCATCAATTTCCCCATCCGTCAGCGCCGCACCATCCGGTATGCCTTCAGAGTCCCCAAGCCAAGCGCCATCCCACTCGCCTTCTGAAGCTCCTAGTCGAAATCCATCCGAATCACCTTCGGATGTTCCTTCTCGCTCTCCTTCGGAATCGCCCAGTCAGGTGCCATCCAGGTCGCCTTCCGATGCTCCCAGTCGAAATCCATCCGAATCACCTTCGGATGTTCCTTCTCGATCTCCTTCGGAATCGCCCAGTCAGGTGCCATCCAGGTCGCCTTCCGACGTTCCATCGCTATCTCCTTCGGAGTCACCAAGTCAGGTGCCATCCAGGGCGCCTTCGGAGTCACCAAGTCAGGTGCCATCCAGGTCGCCTTCCGACGTTCCATCGCTATCTCCTTCGGAGTCACCAAGTCAGGTGCCATCCAGGGCGCCTTCGGAGTCACCAAGTCAAGTGCCATCCAGGTCGCCTTCCGACGTTCCATCGCTATCTCCTTCGGAGTCACCAAGTCAGGTGCCATCTAGGTCGCCTTCTGATGCACCTAGTCAATCCTCCGAATCACCTTCCGACGTTCCATCGCTATCTCCTTCGGAGTCACCAAGTCAGGTGCCATCTAGGTCGCCTTCTGATGCACCTAGTCTGAATCCCTCAGAATCACCTTCTGATGTTCCATCGCGATCTCCTTCGGAGTCCCCAAGTCAAGTGCCATCTAGGTCGCCTTCTGATGCACCTAGTCTGAATCCCTCAGAATCACCTTCAGATGTTCCATCGCGATCTCCTTCGGAGTCCCCAAGTCAAGTGCCGTCCTCCTCACCCTCCGACGCTCCTAGTCTGAATCCCTCGGAGTCGCCTTCGGATGTACCCTCCGTTGCACCTTCAGACGTGCCTAGTATGGCTCCATCTGTCAGTGTTGCGCCTTCCTCGATGCCTTCTGAGGCTCCGTCTTCTGCTCCTACGACCAAGTCTCAGAAGTCGAAGTCAAAGGGCAGCAGTACCAAAGCCCCTAGTGGCAGTACGAAGTCCCCGAGCGGCAGCACAAAGTCCCCTAGTGACAGCTCAAAGGCCAAGGGTGGCAGCACGAAGTCCCCGAGCGGCAGCACAAAATCCCCTAGTGACAGCTCAAAGGCCAAGGGTGGTGACAGTTCCAAGTCGCCTAGTAGTGCACCCGTCGAGCCACCCAAAACACCCAACCCTACTTCTGCTCCCATCGGCAGCACGAAGGCACCCAAATCTCGTCGTGCCCTTCACATTATGGGGTGAAAGGCGTTATTTGAGGCAGTGTAGTCGACAAACTTAATTCTCCTTTGGGGATGGATCGACGCTCCTGTGCCTTGTTGCTTTCTTCGTTTCTACTCGCAGTAGAAGACGTTGAGATGCTTGTGTGTACTTTGATGTCGCGAGCATGGTGGTGCTGATGCACTGTCCTTCCTTTTGTTTTGCTTGTTTCACGTATTAATTTATTATATTATGTTAGAAAGCTGATGCGCTTGTCGAGTTGAAGTCCCTTCCCTGCGTTTGCTAGTCTTTATGCACCAATGATTCATACACCCTCCAAAAGCTGTGACACCAGAGATGTAGTGAGAATGAATAAACGAAAAAGGCTATGCACCTATCTCCTGATGCGCTTGTCGAGTTGAAGTCCCTTACCTGCGTTTGCTAGTTTTTATGCACCAATGATTCATACACCCTCCAAAAGTTGTGACACCAGAGATGTAGTGAGAATGAATAAACGAAGAAGGCTATGCACCTATCTCCCAAAGATTGAAGATGGTATTGCAATCGATACAATAGCTGGACGATGTCATTTTCGTGATGTAGTATAACAAATGCATTACGTGTTGTTGTCCAAATTGATTGCTTCCAAATGTGGTGGTCGCAGCGACAAGGAGTCTTCTTGACTGTTGTATTGTTCCTGTTGATACATGGCATGAATCATGGTTGTCATGACCAATTGTCCGGAACTCCGAGTGGTAGAACCGACAAAGACTGTTCGTGTAGTAGGGACGTGTTGTATTTGAGAATGAACAAAAGAAAGATCTTGGTAAAAGCCAACACCCGCAAAGGGACCATGCTCCGATTCAAAAGACGTCCCTGTATCATGAGGCGCCAAACCAATGAAACAATGTGGAAAGTTGGTTTGTAGATAGTGTTGGAGGTTTTGGATCGTTGGGATACGATCGGACAAGAGAATGACTTGGCAAAACAAATAGAACGATGACGAAGACGTCGATGTATTGTTCCGTAACAATGGTTCCAATATATTGAGTTCATTGTTAATGCTCGAACCGTCATTGTCTTGTTGGATATGGCGTGAATGTACCACAATGGTAATACCATTGCGTGTTGGATCGGGGACCAACGTCGACGGATGCTGCTGTGATGGATCTTTTTGCAATATTTCACCCACTTGTTGATCCTTCTTTTCGTTTGTGACAAAAGGCAGTAAATCCGATGGTGGTGCTGGTGGAAACTGCGGTGGAACTTGATATTGTGGTTGAATCGAAAAGGTTTCGAACAGAAACAATGCATAGGCATAATAGACATCCGTTTGACGCAATTGTCGTGCCCTCTGTCGAGCACTTGGTGTCTTGAGAAGTGCCAACAACTCCTTTTCACTATTCGTTTCCCATTTGGGAATGGTATTGAAAAAGGCAATCGGAAAGACAACGAGTTTATCGGAAATCGTATCCGCCAATCCATTGTCTTGATTGGCATCCTTGTACCAATATCGATTCTTTTGTGCCTTTTGTTGATAGAGTGGAAAGAGGACATAATGTCGTAGGATCGTAGGTTGAGTGTGCGATACTGCTAATCCAGCAATCCGATCTTTCCATACATCATAGGATGGAAGAAAAGCAGCACGTTGCAATACCTTGGCACAATCTTGTTCTGTCGTATCATCGGCATGATCACAAACAATAGCATTAAAGTCTTTTCCAACAACAGTACAATCCTCTTGAGAATAATATTTCCACAACAAAGTACGATTGGTAATCATACTCCAAATCATGGCTTCGACAAAGGCACCCATTCGATTCCCTGCTTGAAGAGGACAAGAATAATAGCCAATGGCATAGCGACGATCGGGTGCCAACGACAGTTCTTGTAGTTGTTGTTGGGAAGAAGAACGTGTTGTCCACTCCTTTTGAAGGGTTTTTTCCGAATGCCATTGTTTGTATTGTTGCAAGAGTCGGTAGGCTGTATTGTTGTATTTGTAGGGAAGGATAGTAGAAGAAGGATTCGTCGTAACATGTGTATCTGCTGCACCTCTGCTGTTCTTTGGATATTGTTGTAGCAATGGTGATGAGGATGATGATATCAAAACAAAAGACGAAGCAGTGTTGTCGAAAGAGATGACACTGGAAACAAGGTACAAAGATTGTCCAATCCAAAGTACCAACAAAACACCAAGGATACAAAGAACAGTGGTTGTTGTTATTTTTGTGATTGTCATCGTCTTTTTAGGAATAGAGTTGTTGCTTGTGCTTTTGCTTGTTGCAGTCGGTGCTGCCATGATAATGATAATGGCGATGATAGATAGATGGATTGTACCTACTCCTACAAAAAAGGTCTACAACATGACAGGATGGTGATGCTCCCCTAACGTCATGGCCGTCGTCGTCGCGTTTTTGTGTTTTTGTGTTGGTTGTTTGACAGGACGAAGAAAGGACGAGAAACAGATTTGTGACTGGAGAATCGTGACTTGAATACTGGCTTGGGACGTACGAGGGACGTACGATATCTTGGATCTTCGTACAGTCATGGTGGTGGATCTTCTTTTTTCGCTAGAACTCCTCCTCGTCACAACACAACAACAGAACACAAATAACATTCACCACCACAACAAACCAACAACAGTCATCATTCAAAACAACAACACAGACTAGGATCCTGCTGGTATGCCTATCTTTTTTTGCTCCACAGAATGGAGTTATGGTCGGGATTTTATGGGGAATATTGGAAAAGGGGATTTTAGAGGGATGGACGAAGAAGAAAAGGGGGATTCTCGCAACATCCACCATGAACCATGACCACATCATGGTGACCACCAAATCAAGCATCATGGTCTCCACTGATTGTGATGTCTCCGTGGTTTTGTTATGCAAAGGACGGGGAGCAGATCCTTCCTCTTTCCGACCAAACCGTGACGAAACACAGTGGTGGTCTCGACGCGATGCTCTCGTGCGTTGCATTACATCCTTTCTGCTGGGTCCGATCGATGCCCAGCCAGCAACAGAAACTGGTGGGCTTTGTGCCATCAGCAGCAGGAAGTTGATTGTTTGTTTTGATGATGACTTCTCGCTGCTATTCCTCTCTGTTGATGAGCAGCATTCCGGTGGTTCCATTCTAGTGCCAACTGAGCAAGCAATTCTCGGCCTCGTCAAACGCGCCTCCCAGTCCATAGGGAATTCGGTACAGCTAGGGGGGTTGAAGGCCCGGATGGAGTTTGATCCCATGCTTGCATCCACAAGCAAGACACAATCAGCAAATAATCCGTCGACATCAACCTCTCTTGCTAGCATCAATGGACTAGACTCCAAGAGGCAAGTACTTCAGTATCTCCAAGAACATTGCTCCATTGAGTTTCTCCGTGAGCATGGACTCAATTCCAGCCCTGCCACGATACTAAAGAAAACAAACAAACAAAAACTCATCGAAGTTTGGAAACAGTGGAAACCTCCTAAGCAGGTATCTCCGTCATCCAACGTCGTCACCGAAAATGGGATCAAACAATCTCCAGAGTCAAAAGAAACTATCCTGGAGCGAATCCTGGACAAGTCTCTCGGTGACAGCTCAAACAGAGGCGACATGGAAACTATTGTTGGTATTCTTCATGAATCTTGTGAGGAATTTCCTTGTTTCGTTGAAGCAGATAGAGGCGACGACGCCAATGATTCCACTCCTCCCCGTCATCTGGTATTGTTCCTCGGCGCTGTGCGGTAAGTTCCCCGTGACGTCTGACGTTTTGCGATAATGGTCCAACAACTTACAGTTTTTAAAAGCGACATGACCCAACTCGAAAATCAAATTTTGGAGCAACTTTGTAAGAAAAAGGGTCTCCCATTTGTTGGAGTCCGATTTGGAACAGTTCCCGAATTTACTAGCAAGATTTTGACTATCCTGGCAATGCACCAAGCTCATCGGGTAGTGAACGCGGCTTGTTCCCGACTTTTGAATCAAGCTGTGCAAACTCCTACTCTAACGACGGCATCGTCAGATGCACCAACTTCACTTCACATTCTTTGTACAGTACCAATCGCCTTTCCAAACCTTTCATTGGCATTGGCTGATCGCGACCGGGTTCACTGGTGTCTGGTGCGGATAGTAGTAGTCGCCTTGTGGCGGTCCAAGATGGTTTCACAAGAAAGTCGCAATGTTGGCCATGAAAACTCTCTTTGTCTGCTTTTTGAGGATGGAGTTGTACTTCATCTTTCGGAGCGACAATTCGTGGGAAACTTAGCCAACAATCATCAGGCAGCCCCAAGTGAACATCAAATTCTCAAGGCTATCCAAGAATGTGCGACATCAACTCCTAGCACTGGTAGTGACATAGCTGTCATTTTAAAGGATGCAATTCATCTAATTGTGCAGAAGGCCCCTTGCTCACCTACAGCCGTCATTGACTTCACAGGGACATCGGTTCCTTCATCCAAGAGCACAATCGTTTCGAATTTCTACTCGATGGAGACGACGACAATTTCACAAGTAACAACACACCAGTCTGTACTAGCGTTGCTTGAATTACAACCCCATTTAACACGATCTACTTCGGAAGGAAACTCTGACTCAGAAACAAAGATTCAAAAGGTTGTTCGAAAGACTTGCAAGGAACTCAAACTACCTTATTACGTGGAGTCCATGCTGCCGAGTCTTCAAGATACCGAGGCTGCTACCATGGTTTGTATGCAGCACTTTCTGTATCAGAATAGGCTGCTCCTCGGAAAGCCCTCACGGAAACGAAAACACCATCTGACCTGATTGGACTCTGCGCCTCGTTGGTCACCAGATACTGTACGAGAATTCACAAGTTTGTGGACATACAAACTCTAGGGCAACTCTGCAGAGCAAGAAGAGTACCTACACCCACGTATCCTACTAGTTTGTCACTGACTGGGATTACCTAAATCGCAGAAAACATGGTAGTGGTATACTCGGATGATGTGCACTACTCTAGTAGAGAGATTTCTGTACTAGCCATGATGTGTTGCCGTTGGCAAAGATCCTTCCCCAACACCAGTCGCACCAACGAAGAAGGACATATCCAATAGTGACAAGACAGCCTCATACACCATCTGGACGTTGTCCTCCTGAGGCGCCAGCCCTAAGCCCAGCACCGTTCATATCTTGAGGACCAGAATTGGATCCATACAGCACAGAGCGGCCTACATTCCTGAAAGGTCGACTCAATGCCCGCCAGTATCGGTTGTACTTCGAGCAGGTTGTGGAAATACCAAGCAAAGCCAGACCAACTGCCAAACTGATACTTGCTCCAAGTAGAGCAGAGATATAGTCTCCGGCGACAAACGCTCCAACCACAAGCGTCAGCATGCACACCAAGATTCCAAGGTATCCAAAGATCCAAAAAATTGGGTGACCTTGGAGAACTCCAGCCAATACCAAATAGAAAGATACAAACATTGTCGCACCGTCAAACTCAAACAACAGATCGGTCGCCAAATATGCCATCATCCATGCGTAAAGCGCCCACAGACACATGTCACGCCCAATCCAATTGGGTAATGGTCGGAAGGGACTCTGGCCGCAACATAAAGCAACTTGAAGGAAAAAGAAACCAGCATTGAAAGTCAAGGCCTCCGCAGCAAAGCCGTGTCTTCCTGTGAACAAACGGATCAGACACACGAGCGTTGTCACTATCGGGGCGGCCCCGGAGGGTACGCCTTCGCGCAGGACAAGCCACATTCCACACAATACCAGACAAACAATCCCCATAAGGCAGCTCGGGATTTTCACTTTGCGTAGAATGCACTTGAGTTCCCTTGTTTCATGACCCCAAGGATCATAGTCATAATAATAATCGTCGCTGTAGATACGACCTCTGTCGCGTCCTCCAGCGCTGTGATAGACTTTGGTTGCATTCATACTAGCCGGGTCCACAGCCCAAACTTCTCGGTATTCAACGTTGTTGTCGCTGCTTCCAAGACTTTCCAAAAGATAAAGACCACCCGTCGATGCTGACCTCCAGCTTGAGTAGTACATTTTGTCACTAAGAGCAACGAGGACCTTGTTGATCTTGAACTGCTTGGATCCACTGTTGTAGACAATACAGTAGATGTTGGAGGTGTGAATTCGTGAACGCCAACTATTGCGTTGCGAGTTTCCATTATCCGTGCTCGACTTTGGAGTGGCTTGGAAACAATATTGTGACGCAACCCGATTACCTTTGGAATTCTCCATAATCGTGTCTTCAATTGGTAGAAAGAGTCTGGGATTCAGAATGTCCGTATGAAACTGAGGCATGGTACTATTGCTTCCCATTTCTGCCAACACCAGCACTGCCTCGGTAGAATAACTTGAATCAATCTTAACAGCGGGTGGGTTGGACATGAAGAAGGAAGTTCCGTCGGGGAACATGGCAGTAAGCAAGGGGCCTTCGGTGTCGCTCGTGGGAAAATTGTACTCTGTGGGGTCGCCGATAGGCCCAGTTTGATAGTTGTCATCGGTTCGAGTGAAGAAGTTTCCACCGCCGGTCCAAGAACTGTTGATCCAATCTTGTACACTATCCGGGTAGCCACCAATATGGTTCACATCCACTTTGATATCAGAATCCGTCGATGAGGAACCATTCTTGCACTTGGGAAACTCTCGAGAAGTGCCCAGCATAGTCGCAACGGCAAGTGCTACTGCCGCTGAAAATAGAATTGCCCACATAGCATAAGCAAAATTCATCAAAAAATGAATAGGATCGCGGTCTGGAGAATCGGCGGGTCCAGCAGGAGCATCGTCTTGTTTCCCGATAAGAAAGTTGTCGAGTCTCCTCGAGACGTGACCAAACACTTTGTCCTGCATCTGAGATGGATGCAATCCAGAAGCAACCGGATCATCGTTCTCAGAAACCCTGCCTTGTTCGTAATGTGCTTCAATTTCTACCTCTCGGACTTGTCGATCCACAACCTTGGCAGAAACATAGCACCATGCTGCTGTCAACAACCACAGTCCCGCTAGAAACCAACCTTTCCATGAATTAACTGGAAAATAGTATCGCATCGTGTATCCTTCTACAACTTTTCCCATGACAATGCAATTCGCAATAAGAAACAGTAACATCCACCTCGAAAACTTCCACCAAAACCGCAAGTATGGGATAAAGGATACGAGAGGAGGTAGGTGAATCTCATTGTCGTCATTTTGTAGCGCTGACGCAACAAACACTGGTTCGTTGTTGGAGTCATCCCCACCACCATGGGAAGAATTGAGATACAAGTCGTGATTGTATTCACCAGAAGGGATACTGACAGCTGAAGCCATTGTTTCACTTGGAGGAGGTGCATAAGCGCCCATTCGAGGTGCACTCGGGTCATCCGGCAGCAGACGTTCCGCCTTGTGACTGGGATTGTCGCTCTGCATGCTACAACGTTGTTTGAGTGAAGCTGCTAGAGAACAACCAACTCAGTACTTGCAGGTATCTCTGCTGTCTCCTCTCTGTGTTGGAAATGGCTGAGTTTGATTCGAAGAGTATTATTCTTACCCAACTGCAAGACAGTTTGGAAAAGATCCCAAAGATCCATTCGGCAACATGGTGGGGCTGTTGTGTCCTTGTCTTCAAAAGCCCAGGACCCGGATCACCACGACTTGAACGCACTGCAAAGCGATTAAAAACTCACCAATAGAATCACGGCGTTCAAGTACTAACATTAGTACTCTACCGGTAGTTTATACGTTAGTACTATCGTTACCATCGTGCGTCTGTCACAAGTCACAAGTCCCGTATTCACGAGGCTACAGGCACCACCAGCATTATTGCAAACAGCAAAGAACAACAACAAGAACAGAGGGATTATGGATCAACGGACGCGGTATTGATGATGGACACCAACTTCAAAGTGGTAAACAGTAAGGAGTTTGATCTTCTGCTAACAGACATAAAGGCTGAAACAATTCGAGGAATTGAAATTGATGACATGAAGTACTTGTCAGAGGTTACAACTGGTAATGACGTCTCGCATGACAGTGTATTGAATGGTATCACGTTGGCGACTATTCAAGGGTTCTCGTCAAAGCTGTATTGACCGCGAAAGGAAAATCTCTGAATGCAATCATGCTGGTGGCAACCGGCTCGCCCTACACGTTCTTGACGGGCGAGACCTTTGAAGCACTGCAATTCAATCTGGAAGATCAACCAGAAGACCAAGCTTTCATATTGGTAAACGGACAGTGCACAAAAGCTCATTTGTCCAAGGCTCACTTTGAGGATGTGAACATTTTGGGTACCAACCTTTTGGACTTTTGTGAAGTTACCATCAACTACGGTACCCTAAGAAAAAAGCTTTCATCACGATTGTTCCGGTATAAACAAGAAAAAACTGCAATGCCAGTACACCTGCGACGATCACGGGATTGGTGATACAAAGCGGAAAGACAAGACACTCTCACAAAGTTGTCGCAACTTCCCGTACAGTGCAGATTCGTTCCTCTTGACTTGTCATGATTGGCCCCATGTTGTGATTTCTCTGTGGCTCGTTCGTTCGGCTTCGAGGTTCGACCTATTGCGTCCCTGCCTACGACGGGGAGTTGTGCGATGATACTCGTACACTACCACCAAAGCCAATTTTGGCCCGAATGGCGAGTTCTTTTGGTGCTGGAAAGAATATTACTTCTCTTCTAGACTACTTAGATCGTTTCGGAGGTAGTCCAACATGAAATCAGGAAAGGTAGTCAAAGGCAAGAACAAGGCATCGAACAAAACCTACAGACACCAAACCGTGAAGGCCACCACCACCAAAGGTTGAAAGAGTTTAGGGGTCGGTTTCTTCTCCTAGAGTAGGACGTCACTATGAGTACAGAACTTTAGCTTATGCCGGTAGAGTGTGTAGAGTGATTCCCACCTTGAGAAAACCGCTGTCGTTTTGAGTCTTGAGTTTTGACGGAAGAGGGGGTGGGATTCAGTTATGGAAACCAAGATCGGCTATGTCGTCTGTTGTGCTGCACGTATTGTTGGTAACCCACATTGTATATCGTGTATACAGCCAGATATTAAAGCAAGGTTTCCCCAAGCGTCCCATTCGATTGACTCCTCCTCCCACAACAACCCATTCCATTATTCCTACAACAAGAAGATCTTTGGGTTGTTGCAACCGCCAACGACCGTCGCCTTCCTCAGTGTCCCAATTGCAACAGTCGCCCAACAGCACTTTCTTTTCTCACAAATCCAGAACGTCGAACATTTATTTGTCTCCCATCACCTCTGTTGGAAAGATTTGGCGCACTGGCACGCCATTGTTTCGCTGTCGAGTTCCATTTTTGTCCCACCCATCTCTTTGAAGAAAATGATTCGAACCATTGCTGGACTTGTTGTCCTACAAGGAGTCCTCCAAACTGCTGTTGCGGATGAATGTACATTGGAGTGTCCTCTGGATGCTCCTTGTGCCTTTGGTGCAGCGGAATACACGCATCAAAACGAGTTGAATCTTTCCACGCAAGAATTTGGAATGCATTGTCAATGTCCCATTGGGTGGACCGGTGTTTATTGCGATCATCGGTATGAATCTTGCTCCGAGTCACAGGATTGCTACCATGGAGGCCAGTGTATTGAGGGAAGTTTTGATGCATTTGGAAACCAACAGCTTGTGTGTGATTGTACCGACGCTGTTGCCTCGGATGGAACTCGATATGTTGGCAAGTACTGTGAGACTCCTTTTGAAAAGTATTGCTCCGATGACAATGATTTACTCTTTTGTGTCAACGGAGGAGACTGCAATCCAAATTTTGAGTGAGTAACCGGGGTTTGATGTCTTTCGTCGCCTGTGCCTGTGCCTGCTCCCGACTCACCAAATTTGAAACCTCGCTATTGCATTCCACTGTTCAGTTCGGATGGCGTTCTGTGTATCTGCGATGACGGCTGGGAAGGATATCACTGTGAATTCAAGTCTGGCGAAGTCCCTGATTGTACTTTGGAGTGCGAGAATGGCGGTGTTTGTGTCGTGGGGGTAATATCTGACGCCGAAATTGATTTGTTGGAACGCATCTGGACAAACGACGATATCCACGATCATATGCGCTGCCTTTGTCCCGATGATTTTGGTGGACTTCTTTGCGACTTGGAAGCAGAAGAATGTGGTGGCGATCACTGCTACAATGGTGGTGTCTGTGTCACAACCACTGTAACGACGGCAGGAACGTCAGAAACCACCTATCATTGTGATTGTACGACAGCAACTACCAGTGAAGGCGACCGATATGGAGGTCAATATTGCCAGCTCCCTGCAACTGTATCATGCTCGGAAGACAATGATTCTTTGTTTTGCGTCAACGGTGGTACTTGCAAGAGCAATCCTCTTGAGGGCTGCGACTGCCCCAGTCAGTTTACCGGAACAAAGTGTGAATACGTGGTACAGGAAACCGAAACCAGCAATGATGACGATGTTCAAATTTCTGAAAGCTGCGGGGGCATCAACTGTTTCAATGGTGCAAGCTGTGTCACCGAGAGTTACCTGACTGAAGATGGAGTAACAGCTTCATACCAATATTGTGATTGTACTACAGCTGACGTCGATGCCTCGACAGCCTATGCGGGGGAAGCTTGTCAATACAAATCGACGGAGATTTGTGCTACCACCAAGGACAATGGCGACAGTATGTTTTGTGTCAATGGAGGGACATGCCTAGAGAATGGACTATGCTCGTGTCTAACCGGATGGACAGGAGAGTATTGTGAACAGCACACTAAGGAACATCAAACTGAGGACGACCCGACCTGCGGAGATACCGTTTGCTACAATGGAGGTGTTTGCAAGGAAGTAAAGGCAGTATTGGAAGACGGCACTGTATCAACCATTTACACTTGTGATTGTTCTCAGGCATTTGATGAAGAACACCAATACGCGGGGCTATCATGCGAATACAAGTCTACCACTTTCTGTACCACCAACGGCATCGACGGTGGATCCCTGGAAGATCTTCTTTTCTGCACAAATCATGGCACATGTAAATCAAACGTCCTACATGGTTGCGAATGTCCTGACGGCTTCACTGGGTTCAGTTGCGAATATCTCGATATTGACGAAGACACCACACAAGGTGCTGAAGATACGACTGTTGCTGTTGTAGAATGTGGTGAATATGAATGCAAGAATGGGGGGACTTGTGTCTCTACCGTGGTCTATGACGACGAAACAGGTACTTCGCTTACAGTTGAAACTTGTGATTGCTCTACAACTGCAACAGACGATACAGTGTATGCAGGACTTGAATGTGAAAACGCTGCAACCACATTCTGTACCCTTCCCGCTCCTGGCGAAAGTTTGGCTGGTTCCATATTCTGTGTTCAAGGTGGCGACTGTAATGAAAATGTGCATCAAGGTTGCATCTGTCAAGATGGATGGACTGGATTCAGCTGTGAGTATGCTGTCTCTAGTGAAGATTTACTTGAAGACGACGACATTGTGGTAGCAGTTGTTGAATGCGGAGACATGTACTGTGTCAATGGAGGAACATGCACAAGCTACCAAGAGGTTGACAGCTCTGGAATCCAAAGCGAAGTTTTCGCATGCAACTGTAGCACAACAGCTACGGCAACCGAGATATACGGAGGAGCTACATGCACTTTCCAAAGTACCATCGTGTGTCAAGAACCATCAAGTGGGGAAGTTCTTACCCATTCTGATGTATGTTTTAACCACGGCACCTGTCCTTCTGATGGCACAAGCGGCTGTGGTTGTCCTTCCGGTTTTACCGGTAGCCAATGTGAGAGTGTCGTGGTTGATGATCAACATGCTGACCAGGGAACATCCTGCGGGGATGGCTTTTGCTACAATGGAGGTGATTGTGTTACAACCACCATAGTGGATCAGTATGGCGTGAGCACCACGGAATATCATTGCGATTGTTCAATGGCTATGGTGGACGACATTCCATATGCCGGAGAAAGCTGCCAACACAAGGCGTCGGCGGTTTGTGCGCACTCAGATGCAGACACCCTGGAAGGTGCAGTGTTTTGTGTCAATGGTGGGCAGTGCAGAGACAATCCTATGGAAGGATGTGACTGTCCAACTGGCTGGAATGGTTTCTACTGTGAGTATCCTGCAGATACGGATGAAGTGCTCGTCGACGAGGATGACGACGTCTTGGAAATGTGTGGTGACAACATCTGCCTCAATGGCGGTACTTGTGTATCCACCAATGTTGTCAATGGAGATGGGGAATCGGAAACTCTGTCGAGTTGCGACTGTACGAGTGCTTACGATGCCGACGATATATATGCTGGTCCCAATTGTGAGTTCCCAGCTTCCACCCTGTGTACTGAACCCACCAATGCCGACAGCCTTTTAGGGGTGATGTTTTGCACAAATGGAGGAACCTGTAACACAGAAAATCCATGGAGTGGATGTACTTGTCCTAAACATTGGACAGGTTTGCACTGCCAGTGGGCTGTAGACGATGACGATGATTCAACAGAGGATGATTATTTGGAAAATGGCATTGAGTGTGGGGATATGTATTGTCTAAACGGAGGCGCATGTGTGCAAACAATTCTTGGCGGGGTGATTGAATTTAGTTGCGATTGTGACACTGCCTTTGATGCACTCCATCTCTACGATGGTGAGTATTGTCAGTATGAGTCGACCGAAATCTGCTCACAACCCTCAGAAGAGACTCTGGAAGGTTCTGACTTTTGTGTAAACAACGGGGCTTGTCGCACTGGTTTGACATGTCACTGCCCAAGCGGCTACGAAGGGGACCGATGCGAGCAAACTCTCTATGTGGGGCAAGACTCTGAAGATGAGTCTTTCGATACCGACGAAGATCAAGCTTCTGACACGGATTGTTTGTTGACTTGTTCTAATGGCGGGCACTGTGCTGAGGGGGCCAAGGACAACGGCAATCTCGCAGGAGTGATCAGTCATGTGTCTCACTTGAATGCCACTTTCAGTGACGTTACATTTGAACATTGCGTCTGTCCCGATGGATTTGTTGGCCTTACATGTGAGCATGTTGTCGAGATGTGTGGAGAAGAGGAACACTACTGTCTTCATGGCTCGAAGTGTGTTTCCAGTGGCGACGATTACTCTTGTGACTGTTCTGAGGCTACTGCAACCATCGGAGGAAACGAAGTATCGTCGTTTGCTGGCGAATACTGTGAGCACCCCGCCACTGATATTTGTGTCGTTGGAACGGACTACATTGCCGAGCCGATGTACTTCTGTACCAACCAGGGAAGTTGCAATGCCTATGTATCTGAAGGAGAGAGTGATCCAGGCTGCAGTTGTACCAGCGAGTGGACCGGACCACATTGTGAAATACGAATCATTCTGTTGGAGTCCGACGATATTGGGCTAGATTCCTATCAGGTGGTTCTAGTGGTTGGGGCTGTGATAGCCATGCTAGCAATTTTGGTATTGTTAGTCCGGTGCTGCATGTGTGGATCTGGGAAGGACACCAACCAGTCCGAAACCTGCTTGTGGCTTCGTCGGCGTCGAAGGAGGCGAGATGTCGATCCCAGATCCTTGAATCGCAATCTAGCCCCAAAGAGATTTCAGAGCAATCAAAACGCCTCCAACATTGCAGACCCTGTTAGTGCTGGGCTCCGACTGGATCCTGACGATGAACCGGCTGCTGACAACTTTCACGATGAACCTATGCCCCGCTACCGTGACAAACCGCTAGAGACTAGATACCTTGACCATCCAAATGATGCCAAAAGAAGATCCTATGATGGGGATATTATCTAGTAGGAGGATGGGAACGGGCATGGCACTAATGGAAATTGTGATGTTTGTAGTTGTTTCCAAAACAAATTCTAGAAACATCTTTGGAACTTGTTTACGCTAGAAGTAGCTGCAAGTGCACTAAGCAATTGGCAAGTGTATTTCTCAGTGTAGGTAATACACACGTTCTCAACCTTTGACCTCCCATGCACTGACCGCCAAAGCACCAATAACCCCCTCCTGTTCCTCGCACAAATCGTTGAAGTAGGAAAAAGCCTTGGACCGAGGAATGGAGGTCACTGCATTGTACAACTCTTCCAGCGGAAGGCTTTCATCTGTAGGATGACTGTAGACTTGTATTGCGCCAGCCATCAACTTGGCAACACCTCTTATGGTTCCCTCGCAAGAGTCCATTTCAAGTGAAAGTTCTAGACCTGTGCAATCTGCCACCATTTGTCGCCAGATTGCATTCGATTCCAAGGCATTGCCACTGGCAACGAGTAGAGGCGGCATCCAGTCATCTGTGTCATTCTTCTTGACACTGTTCACCAGCAACTCGGTAATACTTCGTAATCGTAACGTTACGCCTTCCATGCATGATCGAAAGAGGTGGGCGGGGGTGACGTTTCTTGTCAAACCAACAATAGCTCCGGTGGCACCATCACGAAACCCAGTGCTCCTTTCCCCACTCAAAAACGGGATGGTAACCACTGGAGGGGATGTCTTGGTCATCGAAGTGATGTCATTTTGAAAGTCACTTTCTATTGACCTTTGCACTTGGCTCAGACACTCTTGAAAATCGTTTTCGTTCCGGAGGTTGAGAAGTTGCGAAACCCACTCGATTACTGACCCCCCATCGGAAAGGGCCCCACCCAATAGGATGTGATGCCGGTCGATTCGGTATGCAAAGAGACCTTGGGGCACAACTATTTCTGTCAAGGGACCAATATCGTGACGAAGACAAACGCGGGCCGCCGCAGAAGTACCAATTGTGACAGCTATCCGTGACGGACCTGTGCATTTGCTTCCAACATTGGCACAAGCCCCATCAGCAACACCAAGGAAAAGCTTGGAGAAGCGCAGCTCTGGCCAAAGATTGTAAAATCGATTCTTTAGACGACCAGAGTCACCGCCAATCTCGGGGATACCATGAACGATGCCTTCTGAAAAATCGGCCAACCTTGGCAGAGTTGCCAGGCACCCAGGAGGGAGATGCCGGGTGGTTCCCTCATTGTAGGCACAATGACGAAAATCGAGAAGCCCTGTCCAGGTAGCTTCTGAATAGGAAATGGGCAAAAAGGGACGACCTGTCCATCGGGATAGACACAAACTCGCCAAGGTTTGCCATTGGTGGATCTTGGCCAAGTTTTCCCTGGATTCGACAGCATACAAATGTCGGAGTTGAGGGAGAGCATATGCGCTGTGGATGGGTGTTCCTGTTTGTTGATATAGAGCTTGTAGTTGATCCGGACCCAATTGACTTCGAAGAGTTCGACACTCGTCGGCCACTCCAGGAAGGTTGCAAGCATATGACATGGTGAACTTGTCACCTATCACTCGGCCGTTGCGATCAACAGCAATCAGATTCATGACAAAGGTAGAAAATCCCAACCCAAGTACCCTGAATCCTGGATGTTTCTTTCTCAACAACACAATCACAGAATCTAAGCACTGATCAATAATGTCAAAAATAGACTCGGTGTTATATGTCAAACGAATTTTGCCTGTGTTTGGTTGCACTGCTCTCATGGCCATGCTAGAAGCGCAATCTGGAATGGCTGATATGCTTCCATCTTCTTGCATAGAAAAAGCATTGCATCGGATGCTGCTGCTTCCGATATCCAAGGCCAGCAGGACATCCATCGTTCCAATTATGAAAGGAATTGTGCTGGGACGTAGTAAAATCTCCATGTAACTCTGTGGCGTGTGTCGTGAGTCATGAGTCGTGTGTCGTGTGTCGCGATGTATGTATATTGGTATATAAGATTATGTATGACATTATATGTGAATTTTCCAGTCGTGCGTCAGAGAAAACGGGAGACGGAAGAACGTCCAAGAACACGATTCAGAAGAGCTCGTCACGGTGACGAGCTCTCAAAGGAGAATGGGAACTGTCGCGTCATTCCCTCACGATTCAAATGAGAGTTCCAAAAGTGTCTCACGAATTCAGTAATTCAGTTTGCCATCCAATCCACATCCGATGAATCCCATAAAAACAGAAAACATCAAGCAAGCAAACAACATCGAATATATCATGAGTGAAACATCAACTACAACCAAGACAACCATGGAACATACCGAGACCGAGCCGCTGGTAGTGGAAGCCACTCCAGTCGAAACTGAGAATGCCTCCAAGCTTCAATCTCTCCCCTCGGATGCCTCCGAGGATGATCCAAACAGTCCAAGTCACAAGAAAATGGTGGCTTCGGGAGCCACTGGAGCTGTGGTAGGGTTCCTCTTTGGAGGACCTATTCTATCCGCTCTGTTAGGATTCGGAGCTGCCTACGTATCACAACGACAAGGAAAGGATGGTGATGCCGCCCGTGCCTTGGGAGACTTTGGTGTTTCCGTGAAGAACAAGGCAGCAGAGATTGACCAAGAGCACAAGGTCGTAGAAAGGACCTCCAAGGTAGCAAAGGATGCATGGGATGGTGCCCAGAAGTATGACCAAAGACATAATATCTTGGAGAAGACAAGAGGCTTTGCGATAGACACTTGGAAGTCCTTTGTCAACTTTGTGCAAGAGAAGAAGGTACTCGAACAAGGAGTAGACGGATTTGGCAAGGGATATGAGTACGTTGCAGAAAAGGTCACCAAGAAGTAAGGGATCCCTTCTCTGGTCAACCGTTTATAGAATGGGTGTGAGGGTATCGTGACCCCAACCAATCAATATGTACCAACAAACAGTTCCAGCTAGTTAATTCCTAACAGTGTGAATGTAACATACCCAACAACATCATCGATTGTTACACTTAGCAATATATTTAGACAATCGTTCAATCCAAAGCATATCCAGGTAAGAGAAGCGTCCAGGATTACAACGGACTAAAGTGATCGTCCTTGTCAAAAACCAACGCGTTGGCATCCACTTGGATCATATGCCGTCGCATCAACTCAGCACGTCGTTGCTCGTGCAACTCACAACAATCTGCGGAACAATAGGCAAGGCATCTCCAAAGACGACAACGTTTCGTTGCTTCTACCTGCCCACATTGAGAGCAAGGAATCAGTAGGTTGTTGGTGGTTGTGTCGTTTGCTACTTCCTCTTCCATGGTTTCGCCTCGTTTCTTCCAAATCGTAACATGAGATGCATCCGTTCCCCAGGACGGATTCGAGTAGCGTTCAATACACTCCATTTCCTTGAGCAATTTCTTTTCAAAGCGCCGGTCTCCGGTCAATCCCTTGAACTCACCAACATGAATCAAACACTTGCCACCAGCCAAGAGATACTTATGGAGCGTATCATATGCCATGGGAAGATCAGGAGGAGGATAGCACAACAAGAGGGCAGTATCTGCACATGAATTTGTAGGGAATTTGGACGATCTTTGGACTGGGTAAAAGGTGGGAGTCTGACCATGGTACTCGTTCATGGCACCACCAGGAGGATCGATATCCCATGCATCCACCTGAATGGTAGCAGCAGTACTATTCTCACTCAACAGCTTGGCCACGTATCCGGTACCTGCCCCAATTTCTAGGATACGGCAAAGACCCAAGCGTTGCAATGTTTGTTGTATCTTGCCAATGACCTGGATGGAAATGGTGGCATAGGCATACAAATTGCATAGAAAGTCTCGACATGAATCCCTCCATTCCACGAGAATCTTGGGAGCCGGTGTTTCATGTTTCGTTTCTGGATCCGATACAGGCAATTGAACCAAGGCTGTCATAACTTCCTGTTGGGTTGACTGCCACCCCGTCCAACCGGTCGCCTCTTCCAACAGCCAAGCTGTCTCTTTTTGTCGTGCGTGATAGATCCACTCCAAGACATGATGATGATGAGGTTCCTCTTGTTTCCATTTCCGTTGATATACACGTTCCCAAGCATGTGTAGCTTTGGGCATATCCACCGTCCACCCGTCAAGTCCAAAGTATTGAGCCGGATGAGGAAGCGTCCAACAAGGAAGCTTGTTGGTTGCCGATTTTCCTTTTTGTGGTTTCCACTTGGGCAAGGCATCCAAACATTCAACATAGTAGAGTCTGTAGTACAAGGCGTCACAAGCCATGATCAAACGAATAGCCTTCTCCAAGAGTTTCCGAGAAAGAGACGCTTGAGCCCGTTGGGTAGACCGATGCTTCCGTGATGGAAGTGCCTCGAGTAACAGCGTCGTGTGTCGAAGGACATCACTGAGCTTGTTTTCCAAAAGTTGTGCCTCTGCCGAAGCGACACTTCTCCAAAGAAATGGTTTGGTAGAAGAAAGAACCGCTGATGAATCCGGAAGCAAGGACGACGACGACGACGACGACGACGATGGTGAAGCCAATCGTTCGGCATGTCCCAGCAGAGCGGCAGTCGCACAAACGCGAAGATTGCGAAGCGACAGAAACGCCAATAGAGGCCATGATTGATCCATGTGTTTGTTGGAAGCTTCATTTCTGTCGTCATGCGGCAATTGTATGGAAAAGACGTGAAACAGCTTGGATTTGCTGCAGTGCGAACACAAATGGGAGTTGGCCCTCAAAGTCCATTGGTTGCAGGTGTTGGATCCAAAGATGGAAGGACCCAAAGATATCCAATCAGGCCACTCACCGTCATCAGTTCCACCATCATCCATCGAATTTTTGGACAATGGAACATACATACGATCTCTAAGAAAGGCAGCATGTGCTTCACTAGAGATATCGTCTCCCCCACCAACACCAGCAGCCCCCCTGTTGGCATCTCGTTTGCGCTTTTTGGATCGCTTGGATGATGGCTTTTCCACTGTCTCCTTCTTGGTATCCTTCTCATCGCTATTGTCGTAGTTCACATCATTGTGGCTCCCTGCCTTGGCAAAGAGGTCCCCCCATGCATCGTCGTTGGAAGCCATGATGGTGGTGCTTTTGATGGTTTCTCGATTTGTATTGTGGATGAGAAGCCTTCTTGTGAATCGGTGGTTGGTGTGACATGGTGATGCGTCACCCAGTGAAAATTAGACTAGTTCGACTGGTACTCCAACGACGTTTGTCATTGTACCCACTTCCGACTACTACAACAACAACAACAATAACAATAACAACAACCGTTGCACCATCATGGCACTTCGAAGACCACCCACTCGCGTGGAACTCAAGACTGATGACATTGAGGAATATCATCAAGTACGTTTCCCTCTTGTATGGCAAGGATTGGCGTCTCCATGGGCTTGTTGTGTTGATTTCCTTTTCCCATCTTTGTCTCACCTTTGTATTCGAATTGTAATCTCCCATATTATATCCCTGATCTATACTCTATACTACTCTATTCCAACTTGCAATCCATAGATCATGAAGGAACGTGAAATGGAAGATTCCAATGCTAACATCATGCTCGATGGAAGTACTTCTACTCCCCGCGGACACCGCCATGGGTCCCATAAACGCGGCATGCCACACCCACGAAGCACGGCTGATCGAATTGGATTGAATCGTCCACCCGGTGCGGGCACAGGAAACTAAAAGAATTGGTTGGGAGAGTGTGGAGATATATGGTTGGAGGGGAATGCACGGGGGAGCGTTGTAACAATCGAGATGAACAGGAAAACATGTAACCTCTAGTAGCAGCACAGCTTGGGTAGCGCTAATCGGATTGTTATTTCATTTCTGTTATGGTATCGATGATTGGACCTTTGTAGATGCACGTCTTCATCGAGGTTAGTTTGTCTTTTTATCGTTGCAACGGTTCAACTTGTCAACGTCGTCATGGCAAAGAGATACGGTTCCTCAACATGCAACGAAATATGTTGATGCATGCAATCAATTCTTTTACGAGCTGGCAGCCACGGCAGGTGGAGCAGCCGAGTTACCATTGGTCCCATTGTTGTTGAATCGACCTCCTCCGCGGCCTCGACCCCGACCCCGGCCGCCACCTCGTCCACGTCCACGACCTCGGCCACCACCGCCGCGTCCACTAAAACCACCTTCACCGCCACGGCCCCCGTTGGAGTATCCCCGGCCACGGCCACCGAAGCGACCACCCCCACGTCGTCGTCGTTGAGAGTGCAAGGCTACAGCTCCGAAAGTCTCCGTGTTCAAATTTCGCTCCTGGGAGCCTCGAAGACGGTTGTCCACTCCATTCTGTCGGTCCAATGCGTCGCAGGAAATGGAATCAAAGAAATCGTCCTTCTCATAGGCGACAACACCGTCGCTCTCCTTGTCATCATCCGCCAGTTCAAACTCTGCCAACTTGGATTGGAAGTCAAAGTCTTCTTTGGAGGTTTCGGGACCTTGGTCTAGCAAGCGACAACAAAGGCGAATGAGAACCAACAACATTGCAAACAACGAAATCATCAATATCGAGAGGAAAAAGGCATACATACCTCCAGTGACGGTCCCTCGAGCACGAAGATTCAAAAGACTAGCTCCTGTACCGACTTGATTGGTCGAACTGTTAGGCTTCTTGGGCCGACGTGCGTTGGCAGCTCCACCGCGTCCTTGGTTCTTTGGAGCCCCTTGCTGCCCTGCGGGCTTGGTTGGTTTCTCCCCCTTCTTCTCTGGAGCAGCTGGCTTTTCTGCACTCTGTGTGGTTGCAGCAGGCTTGGTTTCTTTAGCAGTAGGGGCAGGGGGCATTGGAGGATCCGGAACCGGAATGGAGGATGCTGGAGGAGGTGTGGGAGGCACAGCTGGAGCTGCCGCGGCAGGTTGTGGGGCAGGAGTTGCCGCAGGTGGTGGTGTGGACTCGTGAACATGCAAATCCTTAATATCTTGTCCTCGGAAAGTCAA